>OY757541.1:1327109-1366594 GCA_963584105.1 Alviniconcha strummeri
TGAATGATTCCTCCTGACTTTTACCAGGGCAGGAGTTTAGTATGCTGATGCTAACTGAAAATCAGTGGGAAATTGTACATTTTGAGAATACTTGGCAAGATGAATCAAGTATTTCGCAATCAGCTTCACCTGCCCAAACCAGGATTGCAGGCAGGGCCAGTCAGAAATATGGATTGCTCCAAAGGAAGTCAGATTTTTCATTGATCAAATTCTCAGGAAGATGTCTTTTTTCCCCCTCCCCTTCCAGTAAACAGTATTTTCAAACCCCAGTCTTTTATTCTGGAAGTTGTTGTACTGTCACTTGCCCAGAACTCTTGCTTTTTCAGAGTTAGTGCCAATGTAATGTAATTGTTTCAGGACTTTGAAGACCACATGCGTGTCTGCAACAATGTGCGGTGTCCATATCAAAAGTACAGGTAAGGTGGCCATTAGAGTGTGTGATAGCAACGCTGGGATGTAGGCCCTTTATTGTGGGCTTCCGCAATGGAGCAGCCGACAGATTCTGAGTAACCCTCTGCTGTTCTCCTTCCTCCATCTAATCACACTGCCAAGATCTGGGGTGGTACAAATATCACTGCAGTTAATTGTTACCCTTCATATTTGTTGTTGTTGTTGTTCTTTAGCCCTGTTCATTGGACTTTGCAGACATGTCGAAGAAGAAGAAGAAGAAAAAAATGTACATCACTAACATTAAAATTATGGCTGAAGCAAGATATTTTAATAATTACAAATAAAATGAGAATACTTTTTGTAAGAACATAGCTCTCACATTTTATGTATTTTTAGTCCGATGATAGTTATGATTTCTGTTGCATCTGTAAAAGTCTGGGGATGTAAGGAGCAGCTCTGGGTGTGTTCATGCTGTAGCCTAGCCCTGCAGTTGTGTTTTTTTGCTTCACAATGACAGAACTACATGATCGACTGATTTTTACCTCATGTTTTCTCCCCTCCACTTTGGGGTGACAGAAAGGGATCTGGGCAGTGCCTAAAGCTGTGCAGGTTGTTTGTTTCAGCCACACCTTGCTGGTTCCTGTGTTTGCTTCAGCCACACCTTGCTGGTTCCTGTGTTTGCTTCATTCACACCTTGCTGGTTCCTGTGTTTGCTTCATTCACACCTTGCTGGTTCCTGTGTTTGTTTCAGCCACACCTTGCTGGTTCCTGTGTTTGCTTCAGCCACACCTTGCTGGTTCCTGTGTTTGTTTCAGCCACACCTTGCTGGTTCCTGTGTTTGCTTCAGCCACACCTTGCTGGTTCCTGTGTTTGTTTCAGCCACACCTTGCTGGTTCCTGTGTTTGTTTTAGCCACACCTTGCTGGTTCCTGTGTTTGTTTCAGCCACACCTTGCTGGTTCCTGTGTTTGTTTTAGCCACACCTTGCTGGTTCCTGTGTTTGCTTCAGCCACACCTTGCTGGTTCCTGTGTTTGTTTCAGCCACACCTTGCTGGTTCCTGTGTTTGTTTCAGTCACACCTTGCTGGTTCCTGTGTTTGTTTTAGCCACACCTTGCTGGTTCCTGTGTGTTTCAGCCACACCTTGCTGGTTCCTGTGTTTGTTTCAGCCACACCTTGCTGGTTCCTGTGTTTGTTTTAGCCACACCTTGCTGGTTCCTGTGTGTTTCAGCCACACCTTGCTGGGTCCGGTGCCAGTTGTCAGTGTTTGTTTCAGTCACACAATTCTAAGAGTTTGTGTCTTAGTCATATTCTGTTTCCTGTTCCAGTTGTGAGTTTGTGTCTTAGTCACATACTTCTGTTTCCTGTTCCAGTTGTGAGTTTGTGTCTTAGTCACATTGGTGTGTTTTCTGTTCCAGTTGTGAGTTTGTGACTCAGTCACATACTTCTGTTTCCTGTTCCAGTTGTGAATTTGTGTCTTAGTCACATCAGTGTTTTTCCTGTTCCAGTTGTGAGTTTATGTCTCAGTCACATACTTCTGTTTCCTGTTCCAGTTGAGAGTTTGTGTCTTAGTCACATCAGCGTGTTTCCTGTTCCATTTGAGTTTGTCACATCTTTCTGTTTCCTGTTCCAGGTGTGAGTTTGTGTTTTAGTCATATTCTGTTTTCTGTTCCAGGTGTGAGTTTGTGTCTTCGTCATATTCTGTTTTCTGTTCCAGGTGTGAGTTTGTGACTCAGTCACATACTTCTGTTTCCTGTTCCAGTTGTGAGTTTGTGTCTTAGTCACTTTGGTGTGTTTTCTGTTCCAGTTGTGAGTTTGTGGGGACGCATGAAGATCTGGAGGAGCACCTGAAGGTGTGTCGGTTTGAGGGCATGAAGGACTTCCTGCAGCGCGTGGACGAGAAGATGGTGGACCTGCAGCTGTCTCTGAACCAGAAGGACCAGGAGATTGAGTTCCTCCGGTCCATGCTGGGCAAGCTGTCGGAGCGTCTGGAGAGCCTGGAGAAGAGTGTGGACATGAAGCTAGGTGGGAGGCTGGGTAGCAAGTGCTTGGAAATAGTGAACAGTTGGCTGGGGTGGGGGCTTAGCAACAGTGAATGGGGGGGGGGGGGTAGCAATGGGGGGGAGTAGGGGCTTAGATATAGTGGGAAGGCTTAGTAATAGTGAACAGTGGGGGGGGGGTAGCAATGGGGGGGAGTAGGGGCTTAGATATAGTGGGAAGGCTTAGTAATAGTGAACAGTGGGGGGGGGGGGGGTAGCAATGGGGGGGAGTAGGGGGCTTAGATATAGTGGGAAGGCTTAGTAATAGTGAACAGTGGGGGGGGGGGGGGGTAGCAATGGGGGGAGTAGGGGCTTAGATATAGTGGGAAGGCTTAGTAATAGTGAACAGTGGGGGGGGTGGGGGGGGGGCTTAGCAGTAGTGAACAGTGGGGGCAGGGGGGGGGGGGGGACTTAGCAATAGTGAACAGTGGGGATGGGCTTAGCAATAGGAAGGGGGGAGGGGGGTCAACGGGACCATACTTAGACAAGCTGGTTGACGTGAAGCTTGGTCTGAAGTTGGCAAACTGCTTTGTTCAGTGTAGTTTAGGACCAATGACCGCTTACTCCTGTCCCTTTTGGCTTAAGTGAGATTACAAGGGGATGTTCAGATCAGTAACATCGTGTGGTTCAGTGAAAATGACCAAAGAGATACCATTCTGTGTTCCAGTGGAAATGATTGAAGAGATACCATTGTGTGTTTCAGTGGAAATGACAGGGTGTTGATGGAAGAGATACCATTGTATGTTTCAGTGGAAATGACAGGGTGTTGATGGAAGAGATACCATTGTGTGTTTCAGTGGAAATGACAGGGTGTTGATGGAAGAGATACCATTGTATGTTTCAGTGGAAATGACAGGGTGTTGATGGAAGAGATACAATTGTATGTTTCAGTGGAAATGGAGGTGAACCAAGGGAAGCTAATGAATGAGGTCATTGAGAACAGAAGAGAGTTCAGCGTTGTCAGCGTGAGTAGTGTTCAGTCTCTCTGAGTCTGTTTTTTCACACATGCTTTGCATTACCAAGCAAGTTGTTCTTGGTCAGAGACTTTTTTCCCTTGTAGATGGTTTGACGATGTGAAACTGTAGAACAATACTTCACTGTGTAGATCATTTGATAATGTGAAGCTATAGAACAATACTTCACTGTGTAGATTGTTTGATGATGTGAAGCTACAGAGCAACACTTCACTGTGTAGATGGTTTGACAATGTGAAACTAAGAACAACACTTCACTCTGTAGATGGTTTGACGATGTGAAACTGTAGAACAGTACTTCACTGTGTAGATGGTTTGACGATGTGAAACTAAGAACAACACTTCACTCTGTAGATGGTTTGACAATGTGAAACTGTAGAACAGTACTTCACTGTGTAGATGGTTTGACGATGTGAAACTAAGAACAACACTTCACTCTGTAGATGGTTTGACAATGTGAAACTGTAGAACAGTACTTCACTGTGTAGATTGTTTGATAATGTGAAGCTATAGAGCAGCACTTCATTGCGTAAATCATTTGATGATGTGAAAATACAGAACAACACTTCACTGAGTAGATGGTCTGATGATGTGAAACTATATAACAACACTTCACTGTGTAGATGGTCTGATGATGTGAAACTATATAACAACACTTCACTGTGTAGATGGTCTGATGATGTGAAACTATATAACAACACTTCACTGTGTAGATGGTCTGATGATGTGAAACTATTGGGTGATTCAGCAAAGCTGGTTTGCTAGAGTGAATGCACTTTGTAATCTTTCAGCAAAGAAGTCGCGAGAGGTCGCAGCGGACTTCCGGGCCGATTTCTGAGTAGGCGTTGCTTCACGCTGTGTATAACAGTGGAAGTTGAAACTAGAATTGCGAAGCAGTACAAATGCCAATACTGTTGCAGTTGCAAAAATTACTGTGGAAAGGGGATGGAGGGTGAAAATCAAGTGTCTTTGCATTGTTTTTTGGCTGACCAGAAGATCACGAGTTCGTAGAAAAAATGCATTTTGGGGCATTCTATAGCACGAGCAACAAGTTGTTGCTTATTTCCAGACACATTATGACTACGGGCCTCAAAAAATGCCTTTAACGTTGGCAGTATAAAATTCACAAATTCACTGTCACCGCCTTCCATTGTGAAGAAAGTACGCACCAGAAGTAAAAGCAGCCAAGGGACTTAAGCAATGCTGGGCAAAAGTCAAGGGAGTTAACAACCCTGCCTGAATCGCCCAATAGAACAACACTTCACTGTGTAGATCATTCGATGATGTGAAACTATAGAACAACACTTCACTGTGTAAATCATTTGATGATGTGAAAATACAGAACAACACTTCACTGTGTAAATCATTTGATGATGTGAAAATACAGAACAACACTTCACTGTGTAAATCATTTGATGATGTGAAACTATAGAACAACACTTCACTGTGTAAATCATTTGATGATGTGAAAATACAGAACAACACTTCACTGTGTAAATCATTTGATGATGTGAAACTATAGAACAACACTTCACTGTGTAAATCATTTGATGATGTGAAAATACAGAACAACACTTCACTGTGTAAATCATTTGATGATGTGAAACTGTAGAACAGCACTTTACTCCATTGGTGGTCATCAGTGGCAGTAGTTAGTTGACAGAATGGCTAAATGCTTTGTTTTAAGAGTTGATTGACTAGCTGTTCAGTAAGCCAACATGAAGGGAATCATTAGCCATCAAATGAACACTTGGTCCAGCTGACTACAAGCTGAAATATTGCATGTTGCTAGACTGACAAAGCCATTTCACTTAGTTGTTTATATAATATATCGATCTTGGTTGATCTGTCATTCAGCAGAACCTTTTTTCTTCTTCCCCTTTTTTGTTTGTTCTTGTGTGTGTGTGTGTGTGTGTGTGTGTGTGTGTGTGTGTGTGTGTGTATGTGTGTGTGTGTGTGTGTGTGTGTGTGTAAGATTTGTTTAACAGTTATTTTTTGGACAAAATTTGTAGACTGTTTTGGCTGACAAACCAACTGATGATTCAAAGGGGAAAAAAGGGAAAACAAATGTGATCCAGAGGTGACTGCCAGGAGCTAAAGATAACTGGGCCTATGGCATTATTAATTGGGCCTATGGCAGCATTAACTGGGCCTATGGCAGTGTTAACTGGGTGTATGGCAGTGTTAACTTGGCCTATGGCAGTGTTCATTGGGCCTATGGCATCATTGACTGGGCCTATGGCAATGTCAACTGGGCCTATGGCAATGTTAACTGGGCCTATGACAATGTTAACCAGGCCTATGGCAGCATTGACTGGGCCCAAGGCAATGTTAACTGGGCCCATGACAGTGTTAACTGGGCCTATGGCAATGTCAACTGGGCCTATGGCAGCATTGACTAGGCCGAGGGCAATGTTAACTGGGCCTATGGCAATGTTAACTGGCCCTATGGCAATGTTAATTGGGCCTATGGCAGCATTGACTGGGCCCAAAGCAATGATAACTGGGCCCAAGGCAATGTTAACTGGGCCTATGACAATGTTAACCAGACCTATGGCAATGGCAACTGGGCCTATGACAATGTTAACTGGACCTATGGCAGTGTTAACTGGGCCCAAAGCAATGTTAACTGGGCCACTAACAGTGTTAACTGGGCCTATGGCAGTGTTCACTGGGCCTATGGCAGTATTAACTGGGCCTATGGTGGGGTGAACTGGGCCTGTGGCAATGTTAACTGGGCCTATGGCAGTGTTAACAGAGCATTAAACATCAGAGAGGAACACTTTAAGCAGTTTGTTCAGACCCTTCACAGATTTTCCTTCAGTTTTGTTTTGTTTTTGTTTTTGGTGTGTGTGTGTCTGTGCGTTTGTGAATTGGGAAAAGATCAGAAACCTCTGTGCTGTTCTGAGTCAATGCTCTTTTTGACTGTTCCATTTGTTTTTGTAATAAAAAAAAGAAGAAGGTTTTTGCTATCAAATATGAATTGTTTGAGCATTTTATCTGTCTTGTTATGTGATTTTGAATCAGTGACTGTAACTCGTTAACAAAAATAGCATTTTGTTCTATTTTGTCACTTGTATTTCAGGAAGAGCTGACGAGTATAAACAACCGTATTGACCTTGGGACAACCGCAGGAGGTTAGTGGTATTTCCTTGGTTCTAGTTTGCATTCATAGGTTCTATATGTATCTGTAATTAGGCTGGTGTGTGTGTGTGTGCATATGCGCACGTGTGTGTGGGTGGGTGAGTGGGTGGTTTGCACATACGTATGTGTGTGGGTGGGTGGGTGGTTTGCACAGATGTGTGTGTGAGTGTGCATGGGTGTGTGTGTGGTTTGCACATGTGTGTGTGTGTGTGTGTGAGTGTGTGTGTCTGCCTGTGTGTGTGTGTGTGTTGGGCTTGATGTATGATGAAGAGACCTTTGGACCAAACATTAGTCAAGTTGCAACAGGTGGTCTGTGTTTGTTGTTTAGTACCTGCTATGCTGAATGAATGACTGTGTGCTGATATTGTTTGTTTTCATTTTCTGTCCAGCGTACGATCCCATCTCAATGTTCAGATGCAAAGGAACCTTTGTTGGCCACCAGGTAAATAATAATGATAATAATGAAACTGTTTGTGTGCCTAACATTACATTCAAAGCTCTAAGCATGTAGAACAGCAATCACTAAACAACAGAAACCACTATGCAGCAATCACAAGGCAACAGAGACCACTATACAGCAATCACTAAACAACAGAGACCACTATACAGCAATCACAAGGCAACAGAAACCACTATGCAGCAATCACAAGGCAACAGAGACCACTATACAGCAATCACAAGGCAACAGAAACCACTATACAGCAACCACAAGGCAACAGAAACCACTATACAGCAATCACTAAACAACAGAAACCACTGTACAGAAGTCACAACGCAAAACACTACTGTAATATACCAGCACTCTCACCAACAGCAGTTACAACAGAGGCATCCTAAACACTGGGAGCATGTTTTGCTGCTCACATAATAAAGGCCCATTCAGTAGTCAGTGCTGGGCAAATGAATGGACCTGTTCCAGGCAAGCTGTGTATTCACTGTGTATTCAACAGGGGCCGGTGTGGTGTCTGTGTGCCATGGGAGACTACTTGTTCAGCGGCTCCTCCGACAAGACTATCAAGGTGAGTTATCCACCTGTGTCTACAGGCGTGTGTTGTCTGGGGCAGTGGTAGGATTGTAGGGCAGTGGTAGGATTGTAGGGCAGTGGTAGGATTGTAGGGCAGGATTGTAGGGCAGTGGTAGGATTGAAGGGCAGTGGTAGGATTGTAGGGCAGTGGTAGGATTGTAGGGCAGTGGTCAGATTGTAGGGCAGTGGTAGGATTGTAGGGCAGTGGTAGGATTGTAGGGCAGGATTGTAGGGCAGTGGTAGGATTGTAGGGCAGTGGTAGGATTGTAGGGCAGGATTGTAGGGCAGTGGTAGGATTGTAGGGCAGTGGTAGGATTGTAGGGCAGGATTGTAGGGCAGTGGTAGGATTGTAGGGCAGGATTGTAGGGCAGTGGTAGGATTGTAGGGTAGGATTGTAGGGCAGTGGTAGGATTGTAGGGCTGGATTGTAGGGCAGTGGTAGGATTGATTGTTTGCTGGTTATGTGGTCTGGTGCAGCGGTATGGCAGGATTGATTGTTTGATGGTTGTGTGGTGTGGTGCAGTGGTATGACATGATTGTTTGATGGTTGTGTGGTGCACTGGTATGACATGATTGTTTGATGGTTGTGTGGTGTGGTGCAGTGGTATGACATGATTGTTTGATGGTTGTGTGGTCTGGTGCAGTGGTAGGATTGACTGTTTGCTAATTGTGTGGTCTGGTGCAGTGGTAGGATTGATCGTTTGCTGGTTGTGTGGTCTGGTGCAGTGGTAGGATTGATCGTTTGCTGGTTGTGTGGTCTGGTGCCGTGGTAGGATTGATCGATTGCTGGTTGTGTGGTCTGGTGCCGTGGTAGGATTGATCGATTGCTGGTTGTGTGGTCTGGTGCCATGGTATGGCTGGACTGACTGATGGCTTTAGCACCCTGTTAGTTCCATAGGTTATACTGGGACAAATATGGTGATAGAAAAACTGAAACAGCAGTTGCTTTGAAGGTAGATGTGTCCATCATTGGTGCTTTTCAGAGGTTGATGTTTTCATAGTCTTTCATTGTTTGTGCCTCATGAGGGTAGGTGTTTCCATTGTTTGTGCCTCATGAGGGTAGGTGTTTCCATTATCTGTGCCTTTGAGAGGTAGAGATTTCTGTTTGTGTCTTTCAAAGGTAGAGGTTTCTGTTTGTGTCTTTCAGAGGCAGAGGTTTCCATTGTCTCTGTTTTAAGTTTTGTATGTTTTACACAATTTCAGTAGAACCACAAATGATGCTGGTGAACATAGTTTAGAACTATTGTTTTGTTTTTAGGCAATGAGGTTAGACCCTATGTTTACACCTCACCACAGTGCACAGTGACTATGCAAGGGTCATCATGTGTGTGTGCGTCTGTAACAATTTGCTGGTTGCATTTCACTGCTGGTCCCCTGTCCTGTGATTGCAGGTGTGGGAGTGTGTGTGTGTCTGTAACAATTTGCTGGTTGCATTTCACTGCTGGTCCCCTGTCCTGTGATTGCAGGGGTGGGAGTGTGTGTGTGTGTCTGTAACAGTTTGCTGGTTGCATTTCACTGCTGGTCTCCTGTCCTGTGATTGCAGGTGTGGGAGTGTGTGTGTGTGTGTCTGTAACAGTTTGCTGGTTGCATTTCACTGCTGGTCTCCTGTCCTGTGATTGCAGGTGTGGGACATGGGGGCCTCCTACAAGTGTGAGCGAACGCTGGAAGGTCACTCGGGCATCGTCCTGGCCCTGTGCACCTATGGCAACAAACTCTTCAGCGGCTCCCAGGACTGCAACATCATTGTAAGCACCCGCTTCTGTCTCCTCTGTGGGATGGGTGTGTGTGTGTGTGTGTGTGTGTGTGTGTGTGTGTGTGTGTGTGTGTGTGTGTGTGTGTGTGCGTGTGTGTGTGGTGTGTGTATGTGTGTATACACCTATCGCAAAAAAACTCTTCAGTGGCTCTCAGTGTGTGTGTGTGTGTGCATGTGTGTGTGTGTGCATGTGTGTGTGAACGTTCATCTTTGGATTGAACACAGACTTGGTCTTATGGTTGAGCCTGTTTGACCCTATTCCTGAATTTTACTTAAGGAGAAAGAGAGCATTCCCACTTTTTGTTTCTTGCACAGCACATTCTGTTTACCAGAGCTTTTGTCACTGAATGAAGTTTTAGAGACAACATTGCCTGTGTTGCCATCAGGTGTGGAACGTGGACAACTACGAGAACGTCCAGGTGATCAAGGCCCATGACAACCCTGTGTGCACCCTGGTGGCCGCCAAGAACATGCTGTTCAGCGGGTCGCTCAAAGTTGTCAGGGTAGGTCAGCGCAGACACCTGGAATAATAATGATGACAGCAAACTATGGTCAGGATGTGCCCAGCCTGTCCAGGCCCGTAATAGCACTAGGTACCTACAGTAGCAAACCATAAATCAATGGAACAGATCAGCACTCACACACATGCACATTCACAGGCATGTATGCATGCACACCACACACACACACATGCACATGTGCACACACACCACACACACACACACACGCACACATGGTATGGTATTTGCAGAGGCTGATAACAGTTGTTGGCTGTGTTCTGTGGTAATATTGTGATGTTGTGGTGTTGCTGGTGTTTTGTTGCTGTTGTGTGGCAGAGCTGAGGTGTGTCTTTGTGCCCCAGGTGTGATATGTGTACACAGAGAGCTGAGGTGTGTCTTTGTGCCCCAGGTGTGATATGTGTACACAGAGAGCTGAGGTGTGTCTTTGTGCCCCAGGTGTGATATGTGTACACAGAGAGCTGAGGTGTGTCTTTGTGCCCCAGGTGTGATATGTGTACACATAGGGCTGAGGTGTGTCTTTGTGCCCCAGGTGTGGGATGTGTACACATACGAGCTGAAGAAGGAGCTAACAGGACTCAACCACTGGGTGCGTGCGCTGGCAGCCACTCAGGACTATCTCTTCAGCGGCTCCTATCAAACCATCAAGGTCAGTGCTCACTGCAGGACGCTCATCTTCACATCACACTTTTAATGTGATTGTGTTTGTGTTTGTCTGCAGCTGTATGTACATAGACACAAAGGTCTGGTGAGTCCTGAGCATGCTGCAGGCATGTGTTGCACGCAGTGCACACCAGAGTTGACCCTGTGTGATTGACAGGACATTAAAATCCAATTACTACTACTACTGTAGCATGCTGATACAATGCAGACCATGCTGGTGTTGATGTATTTCAGCAAGCCTCTATGATTTCCATCATGCTTCTAAGAAATTCCACCAATACTGTCTTGAATCTGAAAATCTGATATGCTCCAGGGAGTCGCACTGTAGGAAGAAAGTGAGCTGCACAGAGGCATCAGTGGGTATTGAGATCTGATGTGAAGGGAGGTGTCTGGGTAAAGCTTGACTCCATAGTATCAGTGGGCATGGAGATCTGATGTGAAGGGAGGTGTCTGGGTAAAGCTTGACTCCATAGTATCAGTGGGCATGGAGATCTGATGTGAAGGGAGGTGTCTGGGTGATGCCTGATACCATAGTATCAGTGGGCATGGAGATCTGATGTGAAGGGAGGTGTTTGGGTGAAGCTTGACTCCATAGTATCAGTGGGCATGGAGATCTGATGTGAAGGAAGGTGTCTGGGTGAAGCTTGACTCCATAGTATCAGTGGGCATGGAGATCTGATGTGAAGGAAGGTGTCTGGGTGAAGCTTTACTCCATAGCTGTCTGATAACTACAAATGTTGATTTGTAGATTTTTCCAGGCAGTTTTGATAGTAGTGGAAAGAGTGAGGCATCAGTGTGCGAAAAGCCCCTGTGCATGTATAAGAGAAGGAGAAGCTGAGGAAATGCTTGAATGACTGCTTGCCTTTGGCCCCTGTGCAGATGTGGGATCTGAATAGCCTGGAGTGTGTGCGCAATCTGGAGACCTCTGGCGGCAGCGTCTACAGCATCACCATCACCCAGCACCACATCTTGTGTGGCACTTATGAAAACTGCATTCATGTGAGTGTCTTATGAAAACTGCACTTATGAAAACTGCATTCATGTGAGTGACTTATGAAAACTGCATTCATGTGAGTGTCGTATGAAAACCGCATTCATGTGAGTGTCTTACAAAAACTGCATTCATGTGAGTGTCTTACAAAAACTGCATTCATGTGAGTGTCTGCTTCTTCATCATCATCACCCCCCCAGCACCACAGCTTGTGTGGCCCTTTTCAAATCTGCGTTTATGTGAGCGTGTAATGGAGACAGCGTTTATGTGAACATATTATGAAAACTGCATTTATGTGTGTATCTGCTTCACTGTCACTGTGCCCTTTCTATTGCATTCAGCACATCAGCATTGTCTGAGGACCACCCAAACACTGTATTCAGCACATCAACATTGTCTGAGGACCACCCAAACACTGCATTCAGCACATCAGCATTGTCTGAGGACCACCGAAACACTGCATTCAGCACATCAACATTGTCTGAGGACCACCAAAACACTGCATTCAGCACATCAACATTGTCTGAGGACCACCAAAACACTGCATTCAGCACATCAACATTGTCTGAGGACCACCAAAACACTGCATTCAGCACATCAACATTGTCTGAGGACCACCAAAACACTGCATTCAGCACATCAACATTGTCTGAGGACCACCCAAACACTGCATTCAGCACATCAACATTGTCTGAGGACCACCAAACATGTGTTGTGTTGTCATGTATAGTATTGAGGGACTGTTGTGTTGTCATGTACAGCTGTAAGTGGGTATGTGTGATTTATGTGTGATACAATGTTGAGGGGCTGTGTTGTGTTGTCATGTACGGTATTGAGGGACTGTGTTGTGTTGTCATGTATAGTATTGAGGGCTGTGTTGTGTTGTCATGTATGCTATTGAGGGACTGTGTTGTGTTGTCATGTACAACTGTTAGTGGGTATGTGTTATACGGTGTTGAGTGGCTGTGTTGTGTTGTCATGTACAGCTGTAAGTGGGTATGTGTGATATGGCATTGAGGGGCTGTGTTGTGTTGTCATGTACAGCTGTAAGTGGGTATGTGTGGTATGGCACTGAGGGGCTGTGTTGTGTTGTCATGTACAGCTGTAAGTGGGTATGTGTGATATGGCATTGAGGGGCTGTGTTGTGTTGTCATGTATAATATTGAGGGGCTGTGTTGTGTTGTCATGTACAGCTGTAAATGGGTATGTGTGATATGGCATTGAGGGGCTGTGTTGTGTTGTCATGTACAACTGTAAGTGTGTGTGCGTGATAGGGTGCTGAGGGGATGTCTTGTTGTGTCAGGTGTGGGAACAGGGTACATACAAGCAGCTGTCCACACTGATGGGTCACTCGGGAACGGTCTACGCATTGTCCGCCCTGCAGACGGCCTCAGGAACCAAAGTCTTCAGCGCCTCCTACGACCGCTCTCTTAGGGTCAGTGGTGAATCACTACAGTCTTTGTCTGTTGGTTTGTCTGCTGTTGTAATGCAATCATCTTCTTCCAGCCATGGTTCTGTCTTCTTGTGCCTCCTGTTCTGTTAGCTGTGCTTGTGGTGATGAGTGCTGGCATGTTGGAATCAATGAACTGTGTCTGCTGTTGTCCAGTTCTTCTGATCAGTACATGTGCATGGATACTGCTTCTTTTGTTGTTGTTGTAATTTGTCTCTTTTTTTCTCTCTTTTTTATACTGCTTCTTTTTTGTTGTTGTAATTTGTCTTTTTTTTTAATATTTATTTTTTATACTGCTTCTTTTTGTTGTTGTTGTAATTTGTCTCTTTTTTTTTTTTTTTTAAAATCATTATACTCCCTTTAATAAAGCTCAGTTTTTTTTTTTGTTTTTTTTTTTCCCAACTGCCTGCCTGGGTCCTGTGTTTTGTCTTGTGGTGCACCAAGAATTGTTTGTTGCAGAAATCCTATTTTCTCCTCTCCATCCAAGTTAGGATGGCAGTTCTAATTTATACACAGATACAAACACCCACACCCACAAACATATATTTGTGTGCGCACACACGCACCCATGCACGCACGCACACAGCCTTATTGGTAATCCTTCATGTCATCATGTACCACAGGAATTTTGATGAAAACGTTTATTTGAAAGAAAAGGCAACAAAAGACAAGTAAGAAAAAAATCTTCAAATGTTGTTACGTGCTGTCTGCCAGTACCAAATTATCTGTGGATGATCAGCTTCCCTTGGGATGGGGACTTCATTGTTTCTGCTGTTGTGGGTTTAAACCCAAACCACTGTAGAGTTTGGTGTAGTCTCTATTTATTGTGCATCATGTTACTTTTGGTGTGTGTGTGTGTGTGTGTGTGTGTGTGTGTGTGTGTGTGTGTGTGTGTGTGTGTGTGTGTGTGTGTGTTATTTTGTGGTTGTATATCTGTGTATTTGTCCAAGTTTTGTTTCATTTCATACAGTTTCATAGTGTATGTAACTAGAAACAAGTCTGTTTCTATGTGGCCTTTGTTTTCCTATGTGGAAATGATGTTTGCATTCTGCTTTGCATTCTGCTGTCGCTGCAAGAATGGGACTATAGAGACAAAGGCGGTGCACAGTACGGATTGCTGGCCTAACCTCTCGGACCCTCACTGCACGTGCTGCACACGGGACTTTGTGCTTGACGCTGTGGGGTCACCTTGACCAAAAGCAATCCCCCCCCCCCCTTCCCCCGGCCAAAAAAACGCCCCCCCCCCCCCCCCCCCCACACACAGACAGAGCCGTACCTGCCCGACGTAAGACCAGTGGTGAGCAGTGGCAACAACTAGGTGTTATTTGTTGCGGCCAGTGGAGGGCTGTGTGCAGGACGTCTTGTCTGCTTCACTTGTGCTGTTGTAGTTGTCTGACTGTGCAAGCTCTCTCAGCCCTTCTTCCATAAATACTGACACAGCTCTGCCGTCAGGTCTGGTATCAAGCCTGACCAGTCTCGTGTCAAGCCTGAACCAGCCAGGTGTCAAGCCTGACCAGTCTCGTGTCAAGCCTGAACCAGCCAGGTGTCAAGCCTGACCAGTCTCGTGTCAAGCCTGAATAGTCTGGTGTCAAGCTTGACCAATCTTGTGTCAAGCCTGAACCAGTCGGGTGTCAAACCTGAACCAATCTGGTGTCAAGCCTGACCAATCTGGTTTCAAGCCTGTGCCAGTCGGGTGTCAAGCCTGAACGAGTCCGTCTAAAGACAAAGTAGAGGAGCTGTTGGTTTAGCGGCATGGTGGTTTACGTGAGAATAAACAGTGTTGCTAGAAACGTGTTCTGGATCAAAATGACCCTGGAGTGAGGCGTGTTTTGGTTCAGCCAGGATTATTGCACAGGCACCAGGTGTAATGGTTAGCATGTCAGTCTAGCCCTGGGTCCGATCCAAGCGCAGTGTGTACACATGGATCCCTTTGAGGCAGTTCTGTTTTTCTTGGGGGTGGAGGGCGAGGAGGGGGGGATTACTTGGTTTCTAATTACTCCAAATAACACAGCCTGGTGGCTGTCGGAGAAGTTGACTTGGGCTACACTGGCGTCATATTGAGGGGAAGCGTGGCCTCGGTTTTGACCAGCTTGCCCCCGGAAGACCAGGCCAGTGAAGCAGCCTGACCTTACAGGCCGTCTTGGCTCAGGAAGACCAGGCCAGTGCAGCAGCCTGACCTTACAGGCCGTCTTGGGTCAGGGAGGGATCGCACAGCAACCCGTGCAAAGTGAACACCTGTCCACCCAACACACGGAACAACACAGGAAGGAAAAAAGGGGGAGCGAAAAGAGCTTCATCCGAGAAACAAAACGAAAAGGAACCAGAGTCAGTAGCGCAAGATGTCAGAGAGCGGGCGCCCCTTGAGGCAGGAGTTGTGTCCCTTCAGCGACGCCCCACCTTGTCGAGCCAGTTGAAGAGCTTTGGGTAGTACTCCGGATCGTTTTCAGCGATGGCAGGCGGGCTGCCACCTGCAACATAAAATTCCAGTCACTTCTTCTGCTTTGGACAGAAGTTGTGTCCCTTGAGGCAGAGGTTATTCCCCTTCAGGCAGGAGTTGCTTCCCGTCAGACAGGAGTTGCACCCATTCAGGGTAACGTTGTCCTTGAAGCAGCAGTTCTGCCCATTGTTGTTTCCCTTCAAGCAGCAGTTGTGCCCATTTAGGAAGGAGTTGTTCACCTTCAGGCAGGAATTGCCTCCCTTCAGACTGGAGTTGTTTCCCTTCAAGCAGCAGTTGTTGCCCATTTAGGAGGAGTTGTTGCCCTTCAGGCAGCAATTGCGCCCATTCGGGAAGGACGTTTTTTCCCTTTCTGGCAGCTGCTGCCCATTCAGGATTGACTTGTTTCCCCCATTCAGGAATGAACTGTTTCCCTTTGGTTAACTGTTACCCATTGAGGAAAGAGTTGCTCCCTTCAGTCAGCTGTTGCCCATTCAGGAACGAGTTGTTCCCCTTTAGGCACACGTTTTGTTCCCCTTCAGGCAGGAGTATTTCCCCTTCACACACACACACACACACACACACACACACACACACACACACACACACACACACACACACACACCGCGTCGCGCGCACACACACACACACACACACACACACACACACACACACACACACACACACACACACACACACACACACACACACACACACACACACACACACACACAGAGCGAAACCAACAGGGAAAGAAACGGAAACCCATGGCAAGGAGCGTTATGGTCGGTTTTGACAGCTGTTACAGCTGCACCATCCAGAGCAGCTGCCAGTTAAACACTATATGCGGAAATAGTCAACTCCAGGGTGAGCAATACGGTGGATGTTCGGTTGTGAAGGTCAGCGACACGGTGGATGTTCGGGCTGCGAAGGTCAGCGACACGGTTGATGTTCGGGCTGCGAAGATGAGCGACACGGTGGATGTTTGGGTTGTGAAGGTGAGCGACACGGTGGATGTTCGGTTTGGGAAGGTGAGCGACACGGTGACTGTTCGGTTTGTGAGTGAGCGACACGGTGGATGTTGGGGCTGTGAAGGTGAGCGACACGGTGGATGTTGGGGTTGCGAGACAGGCGTGGCTCGGACAGGCTGACGAAGCGAAGAGTGGCCAATCGGAACCCTGCAGTTCGTTCTGGGTTGTGGCCAGGGGCACTATGTTCCTGCCTCACTTGGCTTGGACCAACACCTACCCTTTGAGTCGCGCAACCTTTCAAATCTTGCACTCTGCCACAGTTCACTTCAGGGTGTGGTCGGTATGTTTCGCAAAGGTCCACTCGCTCCATCCCGTCTCTCAGAAGTTTCCCCATCGTTGCCTTTCAAACGGTTCAGCGTTCGCCTGATTTACGACGCCCTTTCAAGCGCATCCCCTTTCTCCGCCTCTCTTCCAGGCGACCGATGGTGTGATGTCCTCGGCTTTGTGCCCACGGGCAGTGTCTCAATCTCCTGACTACTTCAGATCTTCCGAGGCACAAGCCACCTTTGATGATTGCTTTTGCCCGCCAAAGTGTCTGCGCGGTTGTTTTCTTTGACTCGGGCATGCCCGGGACAGTGAGTACCCCCGGGACAGTGAGTACCCCCGGGACAGTGAGTACCCCCGCAACAGCATGTACCCCCGGGACAGCATGTACCCCCGGGACAGTGAGTACTCCGGGGCAGCGTGTTCTCCCGGGAGAGCATGTACCCCGGGGCAGAGTGTACCCCCGGGACAGCGTGTATCCCCGGGACAGCGTGTACCCCCGGAACAGTGAGTACCCCCGGGACAGTGTGTCCCCCCGGGACAGCGTGTACCCCTGGAACAGTGTGTCCCCCCGGGACAGCGTGTACCCCTGGGACTGTGGGGGGGGGGGGGGGGGGGTTGGTAGTCTTCCGTTTCAGTCGGTACGTGTGCTGTGAGGTCTGGAGTGAAGACAATGTGCTCTGCATACAGCCAGCTCTGCCTTCCCCATAATGTCCACTACATTTGCCCTAGACCTCTTCAGACACAACGCCTCATTTGACGCCAACAGTGCGTCGCCCTTTTACCGGCCATGTAATCAGTTGTTTTACATCCTCCTGTGTCACGAACAGTGGATAAGACCTTTACTGGTCATTTGATAAAATGTTTACCATGCTGCTGTGTCACGAACAGTGGATAAGACCTTTACTGGTCATTTGATGAAATGTTTACCATGCTGCTGTGTCACGAACAGTGGATAAGACCTTTATGGTCATTTGATAAAATGTTTACCATGCTGCTGTGTCACGAACAGTGGATAAGACCTTTACTGGTCATTTGATGAAATGTTTTCCGTCGTGCTGTGTCACGAACAGTGGATAAGACCTTGCGAACAGTGTATAAGGCCTTACGAACAATGGATAAAACCTTACGAACAGTGTAAGACCTTACGAACAGTGTGTAAGACCTTACGAACAGTGGATAAGACCTTTCCTGGTCATTTGATAAGTGTTTTCCGTGCTGGGGGTTAGATCTCTAGCGTGTGTCGTGAGCCGCCTGAGTATTTGTGTATTTCCGCCTCCCCCCGTGAAACTGCTGCCGTCTCGGCTCAAGTTCTGTGTACACCATACAACCATGCACCAGTTTACAGTGACACAGCCACAGACCGAGAGTGTATGTGTGTTTAGTTGCAACCTGTCACCTGCACTTTTGGCAGAATGACCGGGATCTTTTACGTGCTGTAACACGGGGGTGGAACGGATACCGAAATAAGAGTCAACACAGAAAGCTGACCCTGGAGAAGAAAATTCTCTTGCCGCTTCTGCCGGCACTCGAACCCGGGACCTTTCGATCACGAGTCCGTCGCTCTGCAACTGAGCTATCCCCGCTGCTCGACATGCGATGTTATCTTGACCATAGTAAGATAGTCTAATATCACTTACGTGAAAAGACTAACCAAAATGAAAGGGATTTTTATTTTTTTTATTTTTATTTTTTAATCAGTCTCCCGCGGTTGCCGGGTGATTGATTTCCATTGCAGGTCTCCATTTAACCTTTGATCAGCGGTTGGTGAAAGATGAAACCTGACGTGATCAGAATTCGAGTTTCCTTCCATTTGCTTTTGCTGTCAGTTGCGCTTTGATCTTTCACTAGGGGTCAGTGGAGATTGTTTGTTTTTGCAGTTCTTGGTATCTTGGCAGGCTAAACGTCTTGTGTGCTTGGGGCAGATTAGAAGAACGTGATCTACAGTAAACGTTTTGCGACTGAACGCGCCATTGGCTTTATATCAGATGGATGCTCACTTGAGAACCTACCTCTGGTAGAGTTGATGTATTTTGTATTTACTCGCATGCCAGGTGAGCGTTTCCGTAGGCGATTCACGTCTTTGTTGTTGTGTTTGTATGACGTTTTTTGGAGCGCTAATTAACTCGTGTGTTTTTGGTTTTATGTCGATTTTATGAGGCGACCTTTTTGGGCACCATCACTGAGACTTGTTTTATGAGCTCATTAGGCCTACACACAGATATTGAATATTCAGTGTCAGTGGGCCTGCCACGTTGTGCGCTCTTTTCGCGCGCTTCATTTTGACGTCACCAGAATGTCTTTGACGTCACGGATAGAAGACAAGGAAGCTGTGGGTCAATAGACCACTCCACAACGCACCGCTTCCAGCCGTAAGCTCCGCCTCTCTGGCAAGCGACCCGAAAAGATGGCTGCAGCCGAATCCAGAAGTACTCTCGATCTCTTGCCAGAAGACCTGTCGCTGTTGTGTTTGGTCAAAGCCCGTCTATTTTAAAATAGACGGGCTTTGGTTTTGGTGAGAGAAAATGTTGATAATATAACTGGTCTACAGTTAGTCTTATCATGCCCTCCTTGGTCAGATGGGAAAGGGAAGGGACAATTTACATCCCAGGGAGGGAGTGCCGTCGAGTTGAATCTAAAAATCCAGGTCGCCGTCACTGTCATCGTCTCCGCTCACCTCCTCCTCCTCCCAGACCTCCTCATCTGAACTATCATATGGCATTTCGCTGTTTGAAGACTCATCAGAACTAATTTTCGCCAAATATACGCTCGCACTGTGTACGCTGAACTCAAACAAAATCGAAAATGGCGGTAAAATGGAAAATGCTGCATGACGCATTTGCGTTGCGTAATTGTAATCGAAAAACAATCTAAATGACGTCGTTTTGCACACAAACTGCCCAGACAGAGTTTCCTTGATGTATTTCTCGCACAAAAATACTAGGTTCGTTGTTGTTTTTAACTGATAAAATGGCATGTTTGTCCATCGATCACCGGTGATCGAAATTCAAGGGAAAGTACTGTAAGGAGTTAAAGTTACCGCTACTCATTTCCTCACTGAGGTATTAGTTTGCTCTGGGCTGGTAACAAAGAGTGCCAGGCGGGCGCTACCGTGCGCAGGCACACACGCACGCACGCACCCACACACACTATTATTAAACCGATAATGCAATGTTCCAAGTGAATGAACAATATTTCGGCCGTTATACGGCACGTATTTTGTGTTTAGCCATGTAGTCCTACACTAATAATTATACTTCCACCACATGCACACAATCATTGACTGACAGCTTACAAAAGAGAAAACCGAACGCATGCATAAATTAACTGGATGATATGTTTTGTACTAAGGCTGACATATCTTGGAACACACGTAGTAGTTCTTTGTTATCACGCTCGGGTTTAGTTGATCATGGGGTCGACCACAGCCTTGATCCAAGCTTTACAATCTTTCAGCCTTGTTTTTGTCTTCGGAAGCGGCTAGAATGTGACACCTGCACATTTGACAGGGTGTCGTTCGTCTGACTTACACTGGCCATAGCAACAGTTCCGTTTTCCTGGGGGGGTTTCTGCCATGTCGAACACTGCCAACTGACTACTTGCAGTGTCTGGCACGAAGGCTTGCCAGACCATTTCAGGCCTTGTCAAAACACGTAGGCACCGCAATATGCTGCGGCACGCGATTGGCTGAAATGTAAGGGTGTGTCTGCTTTGACTGACAGGAGTGGAGTCGTCTATTCTGCGTACAGATCACGGAAGAAATGCGTGCGTGGATTGTCACCGACTGTTTTATTTCTATTGAGTGAACTTTTGATGACGTATTGTAGCGTTCTAGGGGGGATTAAGTAAGTAAATTGGTGTTTTACGCCCAGTCAACCAGTGCGCTTATATCAGGGCGAGTTCGGGGTGGGGGGGGGGGGGGGGGGGTGTTAGTCCACGAGAAAAGGAGTGATCTACTGGATTTTACCCCAAGCTCATAATGATAGGTAATCTTTTGGTAAAATTAGCCGATAGATGAAAAATAATGCAACAGACAAATCGTGATTCAAACAACAAAATCATTTAAACGTCGTTTTTGTTTGTTGTTTGTTTGTTTTTTGCCAAATCTGAGACGGATAGTTTCTTTAATACCTATTTTCAGTTGGGTAATGACTGTATTTCTGGCCTTCTAAGAGCCAAACGCAAAGAGCTGTAGTTCAGGTGACTTTGTTTCGTTGTCTCCTTTTTGGTAGCAGGCAGTGTGTTTGTACACTGATCCTCACTGTAAAAAACAGTTTAAGCAATGGCTGATAAGCGTGACCTAAAATTGTGCTTTTCTTGCTTGTTTAGACATACTTTGTTTATGGATCCCGACTTCTTGCTTGTTTAGACATACTTTATTTATGGACCCCGACTTCTTGCTTGTTCAGACATACTTTGTTTATGGACCCCGACTTCTTGCTTGTTTAGACATACTTTGTTTATGGACCCCGACTTCTTGCTTGTTCAGACATACTTTGTTTATGGACCCCGACTTCTTGCTTGTTCAGACATACTTTGTTTATGGACCCCGACTTCTTGCTTGTTCAGACATACTTTGTTTATGGATCCCGACTTCTTGCTTGTTTAGACATACTTTATTTATGGACCCAAACTTCTTGCTTGTTCAGACAGACTTTACTTATGGACCCACACTTCTTGCTTGTTCAGACATACTTTGTTTATGGACCCACACTTCTTGCTTGTTCAGACAGACTTTACTTATGGACCCAAACTTCTTGCTTGATCAGACATTTTATTTATGGACCCAAACTTCCACCCAGGATTCCAAGTCACCTTGGTGAGTGGAGTGTTCCGTCAGATTAACAGAGTTCATGTGTTTTTTGGGGAGCGGGGATAGCTCAGTGGCGGAGCGTCGGACTCGGGGATGTGAGAAGTGTGAGGGATGTGAGGTGTGTGAGGGATGTGAGATGTGTGAGGGATGTGAGATGTGTGAGGGATGTGAGAAGTGTGAGGGATGTGAGGTGTGTGAGGGATGTGAGGTGTGTGAGGGATGTGAGAGGTGTGAGGGATGTGAGAAGTGTGAGAGATGTGAGAAGTGTGAGGGATGTGAGAGGTGTGAGGGATGTGAGAAGTGTGAGGGATGTGAGAGGTGTGAGGGATGTGAGAGGTGTGAGGGATGTGAGAAGTGTGAGGGATGTGAGAAGTGTGAGGGATGTGAGGGATGTGAGAGGTGTGAGGGATGTGAGGTGTGTGAGGGATGTGAGAAGTGTGAGGGATGTGAGGTGTGTGAGGGATGTGAGAAGTGTGAGGGATGTGAGATGTGTGAGAAGTGTGAGGGATGTGAGGTGTGTGAGGGATGTGAGAGGTGTGAGGGATGTGAGATGTGTGAGGACATGTGAGGGATGGGAGAAGTGTGAGGGATGTGAGAAGTGTGAGGTGTGAGGACATGTGAGGGATGTGAGAAGTGTGAGGTGTGAGGACATGTGAGGGATGTGGGAAGTGTGAGGGATGTGAGAAGTGTGAGGTGTGAGGACACGTGAGAAGTGAGAGGTGTGAGGGATGTGAGAGATGTGAGAAGTGTGAGGTGTGAAGGCATGTGAGAAGTGAAAGATGTGAGAAGTGTGAGAAATGTGTGAGATGTGAGAGATGTGGGAAGTGTGAGATGTGTGAAGTGTGAGTTATGCTGCTCTAAAAGCGCCATTACACGAGCTGTTTCGGCCGTGTGGCTGAGGTCGGTCCGAACCTATCTTAAACGGATCGTGTGTCAGCATAACGGTTGAACATCTCGGAGCATCGGTTTCAACCTGTCTGTTCCAAGTACAGAATACTATATTCCAAATAGGCGAAGTGCATCCGCCAGCCAATAAGCGCCTACCGTTTGGACTGAAATGAAGGAAAGGCCGGAGGTCACAAGGGGTGGTAACTCTCCAGCAGCGGCAAAGATTGACTACGTCGACCTTCCCCTTGCTTTAATCCGTCAGCTTCGGCTGTATCGTGTGGCAGCCAGTACGGTTAAGACGGCTGTATCGTGTGGCAGCCAGTACGGTTAAGACGGCTGTATCGTGTGGCAGCCAGTGCGTGTAAGACGGGCGGGTGGGACCGCGTGAGTTTGAAAATTAAAGCCATCCTCAAACACAGTGCGGAAAGCGGTGGCGTAGCAGCGCCTTTGCAGAGGGGTTGGGTGTGTGGGTGTAAGAACTCACCATCGCCTGATGATGGTGTTGGTGCTGCACCCGGGCCACTCTCTGCAACAGCAAAGCGCACAGCTGTCAGAGAGAGACGGGGGGGGGGGGGGGGGGGGGGGTAGAGAGAGATGGGGGGGTGAAAGAGAGAGGAGAGAGACGGGGAGTGGGGGGAGAAAGAGAGATACGCACGCACGCACGCGCACTTTCTCTGTCAAACACACGGACGTTCGCTCGCGTGCTGAACTCCCCCCCCCCCTTCCCGCCCCCCGCTTTCCCTACGCTAGCTTCTCTCTCTCTCTTTCTGCATTATGTATAAGCCTGTGTGTCCACTAGAAACATTATTCAGTAGCACTAAGCGTGACATTGACGATTCACTAGAGACACAAAAGCAGTTAAATCATTCACACTCTTGCGATCTGTGTAAATCCTGTGAATGGAAGTGACGTGTATCTGACATCATCACCAAAGCCACGCGAAGCGATTGGATAGCGTCAAGCACTGACTGAGACAACAATACAGGAGACAAAGGGCATTTCTAAAGGAATTCAAGGAAAGAGTGCTGTCTTTATACAGACCAGGTTAGGGCAACACTTCAAGAACCAAAATACGATTGACCGTTTACAGCACCTTTAAGTCGTCTAGTCGTTGGCACCGTACCTAAATAAAATAAAGCAGATTACGGCAAGAACTTCTGGATCTGATGAAGACTCGGTATGTGACCAGTAAGCACACACAAACTACACTGTCGTAGAGAGGTTACACCTCTTGACTAATTTGGCCCTTTTGGTGAAAGCGATCAGAAACTGAAGTTCATTTCATTGGCGTGTGTCCGAAACACGCGGAAATGAGAGAGCAACAGCCAAGAAAACTTGAACAGCCCTTCCGGCTTCAGGTTGCCGCTCCTGCTGGCCACAAGGGATGTTCTTCTGTTACGTATTGCTACGTACAGCATGAAAGCGTTTACCACTGAAAATGCTTGAATGACACCACATAGTCTATTACCTTACAGCATGAAAGCGTTTACCACTGAAAATGCTTGAATAACACCACATAGTCTATTACCGTACAGCATGAAAGCGTTTACCACTGAAAATGCTTGAATAACACCACATAGTCTATTACCGTACAGCATGAAAGCGTTTACCATTGAAAATGCTTGAATAACACCACATAGTCTATTACCGTACAGCATGAAAGCGTTTACCATTCAAAATGCTTGAATACCACCACATAGTGTATTACCGTACAGCATGAAAGCGTTTACCATTCAAAATGCTTGAATACCACCACATAGTGTATTACCGTACAGCATGAAAGCGTTTACCATTGAAAATGCTTGAATAGCACCACATAGTCTATTACCGTACGTACATCTAGACGTGTGCTTGTTTGTGTGCAGGCATGTCTGTATATGCACCTTCTAGACTCTGACATGTCACATCTGATTTTGTCAAAGCTTAGCTACTGTAATGGCCTTCTGTCAGGACTGTGGAAACAGGCACTACAAAATGATGCTGCAAGAATTGTAATGAAATGTAAAATAATGGATCATGTCACACCCTTTGGTAACTTCATTGGCTTCCCGTTCAGAAACGGATCTGCCACAAAATTCCCTCTGCCTCATTCCGGTCCGTTCTGGAAATACCCTCTCTACCTCTCTGATCTTCTCCATAGACACACCCCTTCTCGCCTTCTCAGATCAGCATCTAGATCTCTCCTTGGTGTTCCCAGGCCCAGGGATGCTAAGACAAAGCGGTGCGGCCGGCGAGCCTTCAGGTGTGTCGCTCCCTCCCCAAGAGCCTCAAGGAGAAGGACTCCATGCAGTCTTTTAGGGCTTTTTTGAACTCTTCTTTACCTAGGCAGGACAGTCGCTGCCATTGTGTGTGACGTGCGCTCGCACTGGTGTGCGTGTGAAATGGTTTACATTGCCATCAATACTGAGTTAAAGAAGAAAAAAAAGAAAGAAAAAAACTCTGTATATATTTCTACAGTTAACGTTTATGCGCTTTATATACATTTTCAGTCATTCAGTATGTGCAAAGCTCCATTGAAATGGGCGCAAGGCCTAATCAGTAAAACATTCAGCGTTCTTTCTGTGTGTCTCTGTCTGTCGGTCGGTCTGTCTGTCGGTCTGTCTCTTTCTTTCTCTCTCTCTCTCTCTCTCTCTCTCTCTCTCTCTCTCTCTCTCTCTCTCTCTCTCTCTCTCTCACTCTCTCTCTCTCTCTTTCTCTCTCTCTCTCTCTCACACACACACACACACACACACACACACACACACACACACACACACACACACACACACACACACACACACACCCTTGACTATCTTTGACACCACCGTAGAAAGGAGGATAATAGTTTGTGTCTCCAGATTGCATTGACAAGCGGATGTAACTGTTTCCTTCTTAAAGGAAGCCCAGACGGTCAGTTAAAACCTTTTAGTGGTTGTCTGGGACTTGGCCAGATCGAAGGCTTCGTCCTATCGGTCTGTCTGTCTTCCTATGAGTGTTCTGTCTGCCTGACCGCACCTTAATTTAGTCTTACAAACATCTGTCTTCCTATGACCTTCTGTCTGCCTGACCGCACCGTAATTTAGCCTTATAAACATCTGTCGCGTCACGCTCTCATCACGCAAACGTCAGCCTCTATTGTTGCTAACACCTGTTGCGTCACGCTCTCTTCACACAAACATCAGCCTCTATTTTTATAACGCCTGTTGCATCACGCTCTCTTCACACAAACGTCAGCCTCTATTTTTTACTAACACCTGTTGCATCACGCTCTCTTCACACAAACGGCAGCCTCTATTCTTACAAACACCTGTCGCGTCACGCTCTCTTCACACCAACGTGACCCTCTATTACTAACATCTGTCGCGTCACGACTCTTCACACCAACGTCAGGCTCGTGCTTGCGTTTGGGCGTGCCGCGATTTCAAGCGACCGAAAGCCAAGTGATGCCATTTCTGTTGCCGTTTCTTTGTAGAGTAACTGTTGCTTCAGAAACGGGGTTGGCCCGGACATTGCCACAGTACTACGTTTTGTCCCACCAGAAAGAACGGGCGTTCTGTTTACATTGTTTCTTCTTCTTCTGTTCTAAATTAGGGCCTGTCTCTTGAGCTGACAATTTTCCTTCGGTTCTGTCGTCAGTGAGCAAGTGGGTTGGTAGTCTCTCTGGTGTTTCCGTTAGAACTCTGTCAGCGATGATCAAAACACACAAAAGGTTAAAAAGAACACTACGCTGCTTTTAATTAGTTACAAAACAATGCAAAGTTTCAGTGCAAGCGCCTTTTTAAGGCAGAAAATACACGAACCGAAGGTAAAATGGAAAGAAATGTTCATGGCTGTTTGTATAGAGGATGTCTCGTTTGGTTGTCTACCGAGGCTGTTTCATTTAGACGTCTGTCAGGTGGGGTATTAGATTTTGGATGTCCGTGAAGAAGGATGTTGAATGTGGCCCGAGAGTGATATCGGTTTTGAACGTGCTGGGCGTAATTGGTTGTCGCGCGGGGAATGCGTTCCCCCAGCTTCCCAGGCTCCGGTGCAGATGAGGAGGCGATCCGTAGTATTTCTCCGCACGCCAGAGAGGAACTTTGAAACTGGCGTGTCTGGCACGGGACGGACCGACACATGATTCATTCCCATTCAGTCTCAGTGAGTCGGTGCTGGTTGTAGTTTGTCTGTTAAGTTCATTGTGCGGGTGTCCGCAGACCGGCAGGTGGCGTGTCCAATTTGCCAGCCAGCCCACGCCTCACGTCTGCTACCATTTGGTGACTCGCCGTGATTGCCGCTGTGGCCGTTCCTGCCTCCACATTCTGCTTCCGGTCTTATTCGTGTTGGACCAGACCCAGTCCTGTCTTTGGGGCTCTGGTTTTGTTTTGTTTCATTCTAACCCCCCCCCCCCCCTTTTTTTTTTAAATACTTTTTTTTTTTAATTCTCTCTTTTGGCGTGGTTTTGACGAAAACACCACTGACACACTGTTCGGAAACGGGAAAGCTGTGGGCCAGTGTACATTTCACAGGATTCGGAAAATGTATTGGCGGCAGCAGGATTCGGAAAATCTATTGGCTGCCACAGGATTCGGAAAGTCGATCGGCTACAAGGGAAAATATCTGTCGGGTACAGCAGGACAAAACAATTTTCATAGCGCGAATTTTTCTCTGGAAAAAGTCTGAAAACACACATTATAACTTGCTAGGTTCGGATACCGAGGTGGTTTATTATGGACAAGTTTATGCACTAAGAATAAGATGCACTTATTATACTGAAGATGCTGTCTTAAAGGTAAGTGGCTGAATGGAATGTGCTCTTGTCCAGTTAACATTTGCCAAGCAGAACTTTGACTGCAGGTTTGTGTACAGACTTAAGTGTCTGGGTATGCACTTCACTGCAACTATCCCATACATTAGAGGTGTAATTAATTCTGGACATAATGTGCGCATGTCGTTCATCAGTGAATTCAGTAAGAGACCAAGGGAAGGTAGACCACGCTGGTGCTTCTGACGCGTGGCTGTCAGCACAGTTTGAGCTTTCTCGGGGTTGAGCAACAGTGCGTTCGCAAGGGAGTCAAGCAGAATGAGGCGGGAGGTGGGGGTGGGGGGCCTAACAGGGACTAGAACCTCCGTGGTGATCTATTTCAGTGGTCTTAAACAGTGAGCAGTCGCGGCTACGGACTCCGCGGCATGGCAGTTAACGGCTGTCGCGCTCCTAAAGCAGGGCAGTCAGCCCATCATTCTGTGCCCGATCGATTCAGGCTTTGCTGTGAAGGTTAAAGATCCTGCGTGTCATCGTCGTGTCCACCCACTACACGTTGATCGGACCCCTTACCGGCCCTTGCGTCGACCGACCGAATTGTGCACAACTTTGCATGGGGGTTGGGTGGGGGACGGGGAAGGGGGGGGGGGACAAGGGGGGACCGACATATATGTGCACAACTTTGCATGGGGGATGGGTGGGGGACGGGGGTTGGGGGTCGCTCTCTGTGTCAAGGACTGGCTGTTAGTTCCAAATGGACCTAAAGCTGTTCTTGAGTATTCAAGTGTTCCAGTTCGAGTTCTTTCCCTGCAGGCAATAAAGCGAGATAGGTCGTCCACATGGAGGGCGATCAACACACTCACTAAATGCCTCAGCCCTTTAAACGGTAACTTTCTGTCAGAACCTGCACTAGACGTTTTTAACGTCCACTTTATGTGATGATGATGAAGTGATGCTTAATGTCCTCAGATGTCGGTTGACATATTAGGGACATATTGAGACCAATGCCGAAGCACGGTTCAGTAAATCTTTACGTCCACGGAAACCAGAAGGCTCGTTAGGACGGACAGCCCAGGACGGCCACCTCGACTATCACACAGCTCCAGAACTATGACCACTTTATGTTCGTAGTCTTCAAATAATCACCAGACGATCAAACCGAAGGGTCTTAGTGTGAATGTGTCGCCAATGGCAGAACGATCAGACAACCAGGACGCGCTAACAAAACACACCTTTCCACCTCACTTTCAGTACTCTGGCAACGCTGAATCGTTGGCTTCCTGTCATTGATGAACAAATGATGTGGCTTGAGAGATTTTGCGGGACAAAAGGACGTCACATTTCTCAGTTGATGCAACGCATAGTAAGCGACAGCTGCGCTTTGTTCCCCAGCAGTGGATGACAGAGTGTAGTGGTGACCACGCCCCCGCTGATGACAGAGTGTGGTGGTGCACGCCCCCGCTGATGACAGAGTGTGGTGGTGACCACGCCCCAGCTGATGACAGTGTGGTGGTGACCTCGCCCCAGCTGATGACAGTGTGGTGGTGACCACGCCCCAGCTGATGACAGTGTGGTGGTGACCACGCCCCAGCTGATGACAGTGTGGTGGTGACCACGCCCCAGCTGATGACAGTGTGGTGGTGACCACGCCCCAGCTGATGACAGTGTGGTGGTGACCACGCCCCAGCTGATGACAGTGTGGTGGTGACCTCGGTGGTAACGAGGTGTGGCACCTGCAGGCATGTGAGACCAGGCCCTAATGGCTACATTCAGGCGCCGTCTGCCCGTCAGCCGCTGACAGCGCCGCCCACTCTCTGTCTAATGAAGGTGGATGTGGAGGGGGGTGAGGAGGGGGCGGGGGAATGCCGTGGTGAATTGGACTCTTCTGCGTTGCGAAAGTGGCTGACAAAAGGCGGTAACAGGGACCGTTGGCGTCAGGCAGGTGACAAGGGATGCAAGAAGAGAGACCGTTGGCGTCAGGCATGTGACAAGGGATGCAAGAGGAGAGACCGTTGGCGTCAGACATGTGACAAGGGATGCAAGAGGAGAGGCCGTTGGCGTCAGGCAGGTGACAAGGGATGCAAGACCAGAGAACCGAATTGCCCACGTGGCTCACCCCACATGGCCTGCAGCACGTTCAAGGTGACGTCACATCACCTGGCGTGCAGCAGGTGCAGGGTGACGTCACATCACCTGGCGTGCAGCAGGTGCAGGGTGACGTCACATCACCTGGCGTGCAGCAGGTGCAGGGTGACGTCATATCACCTGGCGTGCAGCAGGTGCAGGGTGACGTCATATCACCTGGCGTGCAGCAGGTGCAGGGTGACGTCATATCACCTGGCGTGCAGCAGGTGCAGCGTGACGTCATATCACCTGGCGTGCAGCAGGTGCAGCGTGACGTCATATCACCTGGCGTGCAGCAGGTGCATGGTGACCTCACCCCGCCTGGCGTGCAGCACCTCACCGACATCACGTCCTTATAAAGCACAGTGCCCTGTGTCTCAGTGACATGCCTCCAGTTTATATGCACTCCGTAGTCAAGCATCAGTTATCTCTCATCTGCGTTGCGTTACAGTACCTCCATCTGACTCCGTCTCGGCGGCCTGGTGTCTGTTTGTCAGACGAGTTCAAGGTCATGTCAGCGTAAATTTATTTTGCTGTTTAAGACAGTTGCGTCAAGCTAAAACACGTGTATTCGAATCACAAATAGAAGTCGGATTTACTGTCCACAGCACGCGTCGCTTCAGGAGGATTGAAAAGAAGCAAAGCAAAGAAGTTGAATGAAGGACAAAACCCCAAGTTTGAAAGGAAGAGTTCCTGGCCGAAGGCCCAGCATACAAAGCTATATTTATAGTAGAATTAGGTAACTCTTATAAAGCGCTGTTCTGTAAGGGGAGCTCTAGAAACAGCTGATGACAAGAACCTGTGTATGTTGTTGGGCAGCCAGAACCGTCAAGTATCCTGTTCTATCGTACAGACGTCGCTTAGCAAACAGTAACCAATTATTCAAACGCATAATAAACGCAAGTAACTTGGTGTTTTACGCCCAGTCAGCCAGTACGGTTATATCGGGGCGAGAAAAGGTAAACGCAAAGTCCTACAAAGATATCCATAAATATATATAACATTATAATTAAACCAAACTGGAGCACATAGCCCCTTACATGAAAGCAAAGAACAAGGACGCAAACGTAGTAAAAGCAAAACAAACTATAAAACAAAACCTGTTCACCGAGAAACAAGCCAGCAACAAAACTGATAATTCGCACACTGAAAAAGAGCCAGTGGTTGCTTTATTCTCAACGGAGGGGACCTTCATTTCTGCGTCCGCGGTACCCTAGAGCGGGGCATTAGCATGGACAAGTTGAAACTGAACACTGCATTTTCCTCACAGGGTCTTAGTGGTTTAAACCGAACTCTGCATTTTCCTCACATGGTCTTAATCAGTGGGTCAAACTGAACTTTGCATTTTCCTCACAGGGTCTTAGTGGTTCAAACTGAACTCTGCATTTTCCTTACATGGTCTTAGTGGGTCAAATTGAACTCTGCATTTTCCTCACAGGGTCTTAGTGGAGTTCAAACTAGAGTGGGTTGTGACGTAGGAACCGATTATGAACAAAGCGACTACTGCAACTGTCTCCTCATGGGTACATCTAATTCGTAGGAACCGATTATGAACAAAGCGACTTTTACGTGTGGGTTGTCATTTATAAATGCCGACTCGATTGTGTGTCAAGCGACCTTGACGTGGGGTACCACTATGGACTCGATTGTGAACACAGTGTGCCAAGCGACCTTCACGTGGGGGTTGTAACTTATCACTATAGACTCGATTGTGAACACAGTGTGCCAAATGTTTGTTTCTCTCTCTCTCTCTCTCTCTCTCTCTCTCGGCGGGATGTTAAAATCCAAAGACTCTGCACCCCCACCCCGCTTTTTTTCTTTTTCTTCTTTCTTCTGGGGGCAGCCCAAAGAGAGGCGGTGAGAAGATTGGGGTAACTTTGTCTCCAAAGCGGAACACCGTGTCAACATTAATGGGACACTGTGAGCTATTGCTACTGACACCAATTGCACTTCGTTAGTTTTTTTTCCTGACACACGTTTTGGACTTTCAGTGCAAAAATGCAGTGGGTTTTTGTCACTTGAGCCGCGTTTATGCCTTCTTCTTTTTGTTTGGTTCGTTTCTCATGGAATTGCTTCCGCCTTGGGATATGCCGCGACATTTTTGCCCACGTAAGAAGTAAGGAAATCCTCAATGAAGGGAGAAAAGGGGAGGGGGGGGGGTTAAAAGAAATTCTTAGACCGGATCATGATCTTAAATCGGATCCATGAAATATAGTGGCTTCTCAAGAATTATCGAGGAATTGAACGATTTAAAGTGCTTCATTTCATTTTTTACTTTGATCAAGTGAGAGATTGTGGTGTGAGTGAGTGTGTGTGTGTGTGGGGGGGGGGGATTCCCCGGTTGCTAACGAGTGGTGAAATTTAAGCTCTGTCCCCTCCTCTGTTCCCCACTTCCTTGTCCAAAAACTCAGCTGAATATAGGACAGCCATGTAATCGCCTTTTTTATTTTTATCCATTAAAAAGTAAAATAAAATCGAATTTGATAACATTTACGTTTAAGTTCGAGTAAGGGAATAGTTGGTGATCTTTATCTGTTTTCTTTTTTTCTTCTTCTTCTCTCATCCAGTTTGACACGCGCGCGCGTCTGTTCATATATGCAAAAGATTAGGGGTTAGATCTATATTTTGCATTGGTATCATAATTTATCTAGCAAAGTGTTGGGAAAGTCCGAAGTTAAACCAAAAGTTGAATTTTCCCGATTGAACACGAGTTGTCTGAGTGTTCTCTCCTCTTGTTTTGCTATACAAATGTCCGTCTCATTTGAGACAGCGTGACATGGGGTGAGGGTGAGGGTGAAGTGCTGAGAACCTAGCGTGACATGGGGTGAGGGTGAAGTGCTGAGAGCCTAGCGTGACATGGGGTGAGGGTGAGGGTGAAGTGCTGAGAACCTAGCGTGACATGGGGTGAGGGTGAGGGTGAAGTGCTGAGAGCCTAGCGTGACATGGGGTGAGGGTGAGGGTGAAGTGCTGAGAACCTAGCGTGACATGGGGTGAGGGTGAGGGTGAAGTGCTGAGAACCTAGCGTGACATGGGGTGAGGGTGAAGTGCTGAGAACCTAGCGTGACATGGGGTGAGGGTGAAGTGCTGAGAGCCTAGCGTGACATGGGGTGAGGGTGAGGGTGAAGTGCTGAGAACCTAGCGTGACATGGGGTGAGGGTGAAGTGCTGAGAACCTAGCGTGACATGGGGTGAGGGTGAAGTGCTGAGAGCCTAGCGTGACATGGGGTGAGGGTGAGGGTGAAGTGCTGAGAACCTAGCGTGACATGGGGTGAGGGTGAAGTGCTGAGAACCTAGCGTGACATGGGGTGAGGGTGAGGGTGAAGTGCTGAGAGCCTAGCGTGACATGGGGTGAGGGTGAGGGTGAAGTGCTGATAGCCTAGCGTGACATGGGGTGAGGGTGAAGAGTGAAGACCTTACCTTCTGACGCACCGAAGGCCAGAGTGGCGAGCATCAGAACGACGACGAGGAGCAAGGCCTTCATGGTTGGGACGACGGGGACGACGAGGAGTCAGCCAGGGGCAGACGACGATAGCCGGCACGTGACAGCGACCGGAGGGCAGTGGACGGGGGACAGTGAGGCGACAGCGGACAGGGCAAAGGCCACACGTCAGTGGCGACACCGCGGGTTGGACACCGTGCCAGCAGCGAGGGAAGCCGCGGTGATATTGAACGGGTGGCAGCTACTTCCACCTTCGGCCGGGTGGATGGAAGGGTGGGAGGCTGGTGCTTGGCAAGCTGGCAGCTCACTGTCTCTTTTCATCCAGTCCCTCACACCGTCTGACACCGGCTTTAAATACCGCTCTCTCTCTTCCCATTCACGTGGTTGGTGGGGGGTGGGGGGTGGGGGGGGAGGGATAGAAGGATGGGGGCGGGGTTTGACGAGCATGTCTCCTTACTTAGACACTGCCCCGCGCTGCCAGAGCGTGTGTCGCTGTGTCTCGACGTGGAAAAGGCATTCCGACGTGGAGCGTGGCCCCGGGTGTCGGAATGGCCGCGCTGCTTCACGGCCTGACGGTACACAGCGGCTGCTTTGTCACGGGGTTTTAACGCCCTCTCAACCACACAGGCTCACCTCAGGACCGTCACACTCTGTCGTAAGCTAATGCACATTGCAAAACTCCTCAAATATATGCAGACCCTTTCCAGAATTAGTCTAATTTTAATTATAATTAATAATAATATAACCGTACCGGTTGACTGGGCGTAAAACACCAACTTACTTCCTTCCAGAATGAGTCCACACACAACTACAAAATCCAAACACAAAAAGGTTCAAACGAACGCTTATTTATTTTGACACAGACACACAGTATGCAAATTTTTCTGGGAAATTCCCTTTATCAAACCACAAAACGACACTTAAACAACAGATGAACGGGTAAAAACGATGAAAATGAAAGAAAAAGACTTATGTTGTTTTAGTCGAGTTTTTGCTGCTTGTTCGATGCTTGGAAGATCGTTGAACTGAATTGGAAGATTGAAGATTATTGGCAGCAAGCTGCACATAACCACCTACCAGCTGGTGTATCTTAGCTGAAAAAGAAAAAGAGCCATACAAAAAACACCTCTCTTAACGAAAAATACTGAACACAAATGTTTTGGGGAGGAAAAAAAAAAAAAAAAAAAAAAAGGAGAGAGAAAAAGAGAGTCAGGAGAATGGACCATTAGCAGAAAAGTGACAGAAAGAGCAAGAGGACCAGAACAACGAGAGAGGAGGTAGGAAAGGCAGTCAAATGACCTGAGATTTCAGACAGGAGTGAGACATCAAAAATCCCTGGCCTCCCTTCCGGGGAGAATAAACAGAAAACGGTCTCTTGTTGCCGTGTAGATCAGAGACAGAAAACGGTCTCTTGTTGCCGTGTAGATCAGAGACAGAAAACGGTCTCTTGACGCCGTGTAGATCAGAGATAGAAAACGGTCTTTTGACGCCGTGTAGATCAGAGATAGAAAACGGTCTCTTGACGCCGTGTAGATCAGAGATAGAAAACGGTCTTTTGACGCCGTGTAGATCAGAGATAGAAAACGGTCTTTTGACGCCGTGTAGATCAGAGACAGAAAACAGTCTCTTGACGCCGTGTAGATCAGAGACAGAAAACGGTCTCTTGACGCCGTGGAGACCAAGCAAGAGGCTAACTCGCGGTCTCTGTCTTCCTGTCCATCTGTCGGTCTCTGTCTTCCTGTCCATCTGTCGGTCTCTGTCTTCCTGTCCATCTGTCGGTCTCTGTCTTCCTGTCCATCTGTCGGTCTCTGTCTTCCTGTCCTTCTGTCGGTCTCTGTCTTCCTGTCCATCTGTCGGTCTCTGCCTTCCTGTCCATCTCTCGGTCTCTGTCTTCTAGTCCCATCTGACGGTCTGTCTTCCTGTCCCATCTGTCTGTCTGTCTTCGTCCCATCTGTCGGTCTGTCTTCCTGTCCCATCTGTCGGTCTCTGTCTTCTAGTCCCATCTGACGGTCCGTCTTCCTGTCCCATCTGTCGGTCTCTATCTTCTAGTCCCATCTGACGGTCTGTCTTCCTGTCCCATCTGTCGGTCTGTCTTCCTGTCCCATCTGTCGGTCTCTGTCTTCCTGTCCCATCTGTCTGGCACCGTTTAGGCAAGTGGAGTGTTAGTGTGTCACAGGTGAAAAATGTTTGCTAGTTTTTCTCGTCTTTTTAACACGAGTTGTTTATTCCAACCTGTTGCCGCTGAATTGTACCCGAGTTTTAGCGTACTTTGCTCACATTCATCCAGTTACGTTTTGACTGACGTCGACTCGTTTGAGTCAGTGAACGTAAGGCTGAGTGTTGTCCATTTCTTGGTTTTTAGGTCTTGCAGGGTTTTGCTGTCATCATAGTGTCAGCACCTTTTCGGTAACTAAGTAAAAGTGACGTGGTGATGGGCACAGAGACCTTGAACTTGCCTGCATCTACACAAGCCACCGACCTACGCTGTCCGCTGCGGTAAACTACTGACTGCTGACGTCATTCCCAGATGCAGACCACACGACGGCATTAGCTGAAGGCTGATGCGACAGTATAGTTTGTTTATTGGCCAGTTTTGCTGTTTATTGAGCTGCTTGTGTCTGTATGGAGAGAGGACGTCTTGCTTTACGCCTTGTTGCTCTCGTCGTGAACGTGTCACTCAGCCCACCTACGTCTCCGTTCCACCCAAGAAGGGCAGCCGACAGCTCCACCAGACCCTGCCACCGTGTCGTCTTTACCTGTCGCGTGAAGAGGGAAGCGCTGGAGACGAAACCACGAGGGGTGGCGCTGACTTGGCCAGTGGAATGGAAATTGGTTTCAGCGCCCAGTCAGCCATGACGGTTATATCAGGGCGACGGTAGGGTCTCCCTCTCCTGGGGGCGGGGATAGCTCAGTGGTTAGAGCACCGGACTCGTGGTTGAAAGGTCGCGGGTTCGAATCCCTGCTGGAACGGCGGGAGAATTTTCTTCTCCAGGGTCGACTTTCTGTGCTGACTCTTACTTCGGTATCCGTTCCACCCCCGTGTTACCACAGTAGCACGTAAAAAATCCCGGTCATTCTGCCAAAAGTGCAGGTGGCAGGTTACAGCTAAACACGCATACACCGTACGTATGTGGCTTTTATTGAACCGTGCTTCGGCATTGGTCACAACTTGTCCCTAATATGTCAAATGACATCTGAGGACATTAAGCATCAACTCATCATCATCTCCCTCTCCCCCAACCTCCATGCCCCCCTCCCCCCCCTCCCCGTCCCTAATAAGCCTTATGGTTTCTGTGGACGTAAAGCACCATGTTCACTTACTTTTCTCCCTCTTTTGTGAGCCGGTTTGGCTTAGCAGTAAGGCGTTAGGCTGGTAAGCGGAAGGACCTCGGTTCGATACCGCTTCAGCTCTCCTTTCTCATCGAAAAGGTTGTGGTTTGTGGACACTGTCTTGCGACTTTGTCCATCACTTCCTACTGAAACATTAAAATGGCTCTCATCGCTGCTCATCTTAATGCAGGAATCATTCTGGTGGTGACAGTGTAGCGATAGGTATATAATCTCCCTCTCCCCCCACCTCCATGCCCCCTTCCCCCCCTTCTCCCCGTCCCTAATAAGCCTTATGGTTTCTGTGGACGTTAAGCACCATGTTTATTTACTTACTTACTTCTGCCTCTTCATAGTTAGGAGCTGTGTGAGAGTCGAGGTGGCCGTCCTGGGCTGTCCGTCCAACGAGCCTTCTGGTTTCCGTGGACGTAAAGATTTATTGAACCGTGCTTCGGCATTGGTCACAACTTGTCCCTAATATGTCAACTGACATCTGATGACATTAAGCATCACTTCATCATCATCTCCCTCTTCTCCCCCCCCCCCCCCCCCTTGTCCCTGTCCCTAATAAGCCTTATGGTTTCTGTGGACGTTAAGCACCATGTTTACTTACTTACTGGGGGTTGCGTGGGGGGGGGGGGTGGGGGGGGGCGTGGGTATAGGTATGGTCCTAGATTAAAACACACACGCGCGCACGCACGCACACACGCACGCACGCGCAAGCGCACTGACTTTCAGTATTGCAAGTGGAGTTGGAAGCCTGATGTTGACAGCACTGTACGAACACGGATCTGTGGTTTGTGGCCGTGGGCAAGACACAGGTTTGTTGCCAGAGGCCGGGCTCTGTTTTCTGGCATCTGTTTTTTCCATTTTTAAATGAGGGCCAACTTGGTTTGGTGCTTGTCTGATTGGGATGCCCAGTTACAGCCCTCTGTAACAATGTGATTACGACCCCTCCTGACTGGTATGGTCTAGTTACCGCCCTCTGTAGCAGTGTGGTTACGACCCTTCGTGACTGGTATGGTCTAGTTACCGCCCTCTGTAGCAGTGTGGTTACGACCCTTCCTGACTGGTATGGTCTAGTTACCGCCCTCTGTAGCAGTGTGGTTACGACCCTTCCTGACTGGTATGGTCTAGTTACCGCCCTCTGCAGCAGTGTGGTTACGACCCTTCGTGACTGGTATGGTCTAGCTACAGCCCTCTGTAGCAGTGTGGTTACGACCCTTCCTGCCCTTCGTCACGACAGTCGCCAGTCACTGCCACCGGCGTCGCGGCCTCCGTCATGACCGTTGCCGACTGCCGCCATTGTCTTCACAGACACACCGCAGCCATGGTGTTGGTAATTCTACTCGTGTCGGCTTTCTCCGTGTTTATTTTGAGACTGAAGCTGTGACAGAAAGACGCCGTGGAGACTTCCCTCCCCCTCCCCCCCCCCCCCCACCCCCCCTTCCCCCCTTCCCCCTCTGCCTGCCCCTCTCTCTCTGTTCTCGGCTCAGACAACACTTCAAATGGCAGCCACCTATTACCGTACGCAAGGTAGTGTCACGTAACAACCAGTTTCTGTTATCCCAGCCAACACACGCTATGGACAATGTCAAGGCCGTATCACGTGACAACCAGTTTCTCTTATCCCAGCCAACACACGCTATGGACAGTCAAGGCAGTATCATAATAATAACAATGTACATTTATCATGCGCTCATCAACGCCCTGAGCGCTCACATGATACATATTAACCTAAATATGATATTCTATACACACGTAGTGCACTGTCCCACCTAAACAACCCACACAAAACATCATACGTAAAGACCCCCCAACACACACACACACACAACACACACACACACACACACACACACACACACACACACACACACACACACACACACACACACACACACACAAACACTTTAAAAAATAATCAGTTTATCGTTGATACAGTCTGGGTGAAGATAAAAACTGTCATCGCAGTACTGATATAGGTCAGTGACCGGTTTCTGTAACTCTCTAGGTGAGAGGCGAGAGTTCCACTCCCGTCGAGGCAGGGTGAGGTACCTTTTCAGTTCTTCCGCTTCCGAGACAACGCTTGTATAGATATAGACCCGTCAGTGCTATCCTCTCCTCCGTGTGCACAGCAAGCACTTAAAAATCGTTGCGGACGTTAAAGATCCCATGTCAATCTTTTGGCTAGAGAATGGGACCTAACGGCTGATGCCATGGCAAAGACGGCAGATAAGATAACGTTAACCAGCAGCAGAATAATCAGACTGACGTTTGTGGCTGCTTCCAAAGGAAGAAACAGAAGCTGCCGAGGCCATAACCCAATGTAGGCTTATCACAGAAGTTAAGACTATGGCGGTCACAACAAAAACGTCATCCACGTAAAGGCTATGGATGGTACAACAACCAGGTTAAGCTGCTGAAGGCCTCAACAAATGCAATGCGTCACTGAAGTTAAGGCCGCGGAGAGTACAACATAAGCAATCCGTCCCCAAAGTTAAGGGTATGAAGGCCTCAACAAAAGCAATGCATCACAGAAGGTAAGGCTGTTGTGGCTTCAACAAAAGCAATGCTGTTGCGGTATATATTGTCGCCGAGCATATACTGCCGCGGGCGATAATATTTGCCGCAACAAATGCGTCACTCAAGTTAAAGCTGCTGAGGTCTCAGAAAGGAAAAACATGCGTCACTGACGCCATGGAATGCGCCATGGAAGGCACAACATAACCAATGCGCCACTAAGTCGAGGCTACGGCGGCAACAACAACGAAATGCGTCCCTGAAGTGAAGGCTATGGGGCAACGATGCGTCATCTAGCTTAAGGCATAAAGAAGCCCAAACGAAAACAATGCGTCATCTGAACACCCAAAAAGGTTTTAAAAGAACGCTATTTATTATGTCAAAACACTACATGCGAATTTTTGGGGTAATCCCCCCTTTCAAGCTACAAAACAGCACTTAAACAACACTGAGTTAAACGGTGAAAATGAGAAGTAGGACACTAATCTGTTTTTAATGGGCTTACCCCGGAAATTTGTCACGATAAATACCATTCTTTTTAACCTGTGTGTGTGTGTGTATGTGTGTGTGTGTGTGTGTGTGTGTGTGTGTGTGTGTGTGTGTGTGTGTGTGTGTGTGCGTGCGTGCGTGCGTGTGTCTTGTTTTAGAACGCTAGCATTCTTGTTTCAGATTTAGTTTTTTTTGCCTCGCGAAAGTTGATAAAAGCCAAAACGAAAAACAAACAGTCACTGACATGCCTCAGCAAAACTCTAGCAGCCACAAGCAAAACAATGCGTCACCCAAACAAAAGCAGTCTATAGGTTACTTCATTAAACAGCTCGCGTGTGTTGACAGCAGCAGCAACAGGTTGTGAGGTCGCCAACGGGACGAGGGGTACTATATCACTACGCTGCCACGCTCCACAGGCTGGATTAAGCGGACAGACGTAATGGGATTAAATGACGTGTACCTACACGGTTGACGGGACGGAGGGCGGAGCGTG
>OY757541.1:1367994-1460494 GCA_963584105.1 Alviniconcha strummeri
AACACGGAAACCTGGCTGTCATAGGAAACACGCAATCCTGGCCAGTTATGGCTGTCATGGGGAACATGCAATCCTGGCCAGTCCTGGCTGTCATGGGGAACATGCAATCCTGGCCAGTCATGGCTGTCATGGGGAATACAAGTCAGTGGATGTGAGGTGGACAATCCCCGAACCTCTACTTGTAAAACTGAGAACAATGTCGTGTTCGACGGCTCGTGCAGTCGATATAATTTTTACATTTTGTGTAGTATCTTAATAGAAGTTTTCTCAAGGGTAGTTTAAAATACTGTTTTGATGTTTCCGAACAAAGAAAAAATCCACTTCCAACATTCTATTTCCTGGCTCTCCTCCCGCCTTGCCCCCCCCCCCCCCCCCCCCCCCCCCACGCCCGCCTGTACGATATACACAATACTCATTTGTTTATGGCGTCCCCCCTCCACCCTCATCTCTCTCTCATGTTGCCAAATTTAAGTAGCCCAAAGCATTACGGATATCTCAAAATATCTGTTCCTATAATACAGACAAGAAAAGCACATCACCTGTTTCAAATCCGAATTACCAGTCTCGGTAAGCCTGCCTCGGAATTGATTGTCCAATAGCGCCGCGCTCGGCTCTCCTCCCGCTTCCCGCTTCCGCGGTGTCTTTCGTTTCCATCCCCACAATCCCCCCCTTGGGCTGTATGCCGAGGTGATCATGTTGCAGGTCTTTCCCGTCTCTTTCGTTAGTTAAGCCTCAGTCGGGAGAAATTCCGTTCGGCTCACGAGGGTGGAACTATAGCAGCCGTATTCTAGAGCGCCTACCTTCAAAACAAAACAAAAACAAACAAACAAACAAACTTAAACAACAAAACACAGACACAGACAGACAAAGTCAGATACAGACACAAACAAACAGACACACAGACACACACACACACACACACACACACACACAACACACACACACACACACACACACACACACGCACGCACGCACGCACGCACGCACGCACGCACGCACGCACGCACGCACGCACGCACGCACGCTCGCACGCACGCACACACACACACGTGCGCACGCGCCGCAAAATTTAGAATCGGCGTAGTTTAACAGTGAACATACTGTTTTCATATCCAGAATCAGCTACAGTTTAACAGTGGGCATACTGTTTGTTTGTTAATCCAGAATCAGCTGCAGTTTAACAGTGAGCATGCTGTTTCAAAATCAGACTTTATGCTGAAAGTTGGAGTTTATTCTTGGCAGAAGAGGGGAGAGCTTTGGAAGAGAGTAGAGTTTGAGCGAAAGAGGGGAGAGTTTTGGCAGAAGAGGGAGTTTTGGCACAAGAGGGGAGAGTTTTGGCACAAGAGGGGAGAGTTTAGGCACAAGAGGGGAGAGTTTAGGCACAAGAGGGGAGAGTTTTGGCACAAGAGGGGAGAGTTTTGGCACAAGAGGGGAGAGTTTTGGCACAAGAGGGGAGACGGCATGGAGAGACGAAGGTCGCTGAAGTCTGGCCTTTTTCTGTTCAAAACTAGTGGGCCAAGTCTAGACATATGTTTTTGGGCGGTACCAGTAACGATTTTGTGGAGAAAGTAAGAGCTGTGTATTTGGTTCGATATCTAATAGGCAGTCAATGGAGACTAGTCACTAGATGTGTACAATAGTCTGTTGGTCTTTAATAATAATGATAATAATGTACATTTGCCATGCGCTCATCGACGCCCTAAGCGCTCATATCATACATATTAACCTAAATACAATATTCTAACACACGTAGAAGACAGTCCTACCAAAACAATTTACATAAGGCATTATATGGACACACACACACACGCATGCACGCACGCACGCATGCACGCACGCACGCACGCACGCACGCACGCACAAACACACACACACACACACACACACACACACACACACACACACACACACACACACACACACACACACACACACACACACACTGACTGTAGCAGAAACTGGGTACGATATCAGTTGGAGCGGAAATACTGTGAGAAGAGGGAGGTTTTCAGTTTGGCCTTAAAAGATGACAGGGTTGAGCAGTGTCTAAGGTCTTGTGGGAGTGAATTCCAAATGTGGGGTCCAAAGCAAGGAAAAGTGCGAAAGCCATGAGTCTTGCGTTTGTAATGTTGGATTTTCAGCATGCGGGTGTCAGAAGAAGAGCGTAGTCTCCGAGACGGAGTGTAGACATGTAGCAGTTCAGAGAGGTAAACAGGATCAGAACCATTTATAGCAACTGAAACACATACAAGCGACTTTATAGTTAATACGTTCTGAAATGGGAAGCCAACCTTTCCCAGGAGAGGTGTTGGGTGTTGGTGACGGGGTACCAAGAGAACGAGTCTTGCAGCAGTTTTGGATTTTCTGGAGAGGTCGGATGACAGAATTAGGTGTACCCATGAGGAGACAGTTGCAGTAGTCAAGCCGTGAGAGGATATAGGAAGCAACAAGAGTCTTGGCTGTATCTTCGGCAAGAAACCTGTGGACCGAACTAATGCGTTTAAGCTCGAAATAAGCAGTTTGACAGACTTTTATGACGTGCTTCTTCATGGACAGGTTTGAGTAAAGAATGACTCCAAGGTTCCTGGAAGAATCAGAGAGGAGGATGTTGTGAGAGCCAAGAGTAATCGAGTCTGGGAGGTAAACGGTAGAAGATTTCAAGGAAGACGAAAAGGGAAAGAGAAGAACTTCTGTTTTGTCGTCATTCAGTTTGAGCTGATTTTCCGTCATCCATGTTTTTATGTCGTCTGTGCATGCATTGAGTTCTTTGGTGAGGGTGGTCACTTCACTGAGAGGAGCGGATTTCTGGAGCTGTGTGTCAACCGCCAAAAGCTGATGGTTGATATCGGAGAGAGAGAGAGAGAGAGAGAGAGAGAGAGAGAGAGAGAGAGAGAGAGAGAGAGAGAGAGAGAGAGAGAGAGAGAGAGAGAGAGAGAGGTGTAGTGTACAGGACGAAGAGAACGGGCCCCAGTACTGAGCCCTGATGCACACCGTACATGAGCTGTGGTAGGGACAAAGACGAGTTATTGACTGAAGTGGACTGATATCTTTCCGAGAGATATGACTGGAATCTTTGGAGTACAGTAGACCGAATGCCAAAAATATAGTTCAGGCGGGAGAGGAGAATTTGGTGGTCAATAGTGTCAGAAGATGCAGAAAGATCCATCCAAAGAAGAGCAGAAATGTCCTCATTGTTCAGAGCGGAAAGAATATCATTTACAGCACGAAACAAAACGGTCTCTGTGCTGTGTCCTGCTCGATAGGCTGACTGAAAGGGGTTGCTGAAGTCGTTTTCTTGGAGATGGGAGAGAAGTTTGTGGAGAACGACTTTTTTTGAAGGATTTTGGACAGAAATGGAGGTTTAGAAATGGGGCGGTTAGTTTTTCAAAAGATTTTTTGTCAAGTGATGGCTGTTTCAACAGAGGTTTGACGACGGCAGTCTTCAGATCACGTGGTACAATGGCGGTGGTAAGAGATGTGCTGATGATGTTCGTGATGGTCGGCAAGAGGATGTCAAGGTTTTCCGAAAGAAGCCTGATGGGAATGGGATCGAGTTCCTTGCCTGTTAGCCGCTTGCTCTTTGCGCGGAAGGAAGACATTTATTCACAAACTTTGCTGCTTGTTTTGTTTTGTTCTCTTTGAAAAGAAAACCTTTTCTGTTATTATTCGTGTTAAAAAGAAGAAGAAGAAGAAGAAGAAGAAGAAAAAGAAAAAAATCCGCAGCGCTCACAGTCCTTGTTAGAGAGAGGATACGCGATGAATCGTTTAGCCGTTGAAGTGTTCTGCTGTCTGTCCGAGTAGTGCCTGCTGCAACTCGTTCCAATCGATTACAGTCATCTAACCTGGACACACGCTGTTATAATGGGTTTAGTGGTTTCTTCAGTAAGGTGCAACCGCATTGACTCCATGTGGTTTATTTCAGTGCCTGCAGTCTAACCAGTTTTATTTGTGTCGTTTCGTTGAACGATCGATGACGGTGAAGAAAGAAGCGCGGGTTATGTACCGTGTCAAAGAAACCGACACTGCTCGTTGCGACAAATAAAAAGCGACTTGTGAGTATGTCGAAAACCGAACGACTTGCTCGTCATCGTGGAGCTTTAGTTTACTGTCCGACATCCAGGCTTTGACTTCAGAGTTGCATGCTGGAAGTGTTTGGATAAGGTGTGTGGATGTCAGCAGGAATAATGATAATAGCAAGGGTCATTTCTACAGCGACCTGTTCCCGGTTAGCCTACAATAAGGGCATAATAAGCCTAGGAAAATTGTACAAAGTATACTGCATAAAAAACTCAAACATTCCAAATTAATCAAAACAAACAAATCAAAAACATTTTGAATACTACTTCTTGAAGGGCAGCATAAACAATCCATCAGCAAACCAGGCCCAGTGCCAACATGAACAACAAAACTGCAGGTCCACTGAACAGTACATGTAGCTTGGCACGTATAACTCCTCTATTAGAAGAATGATGTTCGTGGTGATCATAATAAAACATATTTCTGTCGTAGCGATTATTAATAATAATTCATTACAAACGACTGCTTAACGGCAATATTGTCGACCACAGTCACGTGTGTTGACCAGTGAAATACAGACACTACCTGATTAGTGTGTTTACGACTTTGGTTCGTTTTTCACGTGCCCCACTGTGGCTGTACCCTCGCCCTGTCTCTGCCACACTCCGAGTTGTCTTGCTGAACACTGTTCACTCCGGCCAGCTTCCCAGTCTCTGGGCCTCACCTATAGTCCCCCGCTGCACCACACTCGGGCATCCTACCATCCGTGTGTGTGTGTGTGTGTGTGTGTGTGTGTGTGTGTGTGTGTGTGTGTGTGTGTGTGTGTGTGTGTGTGTGTGTTTGTGTGTGAGTGTGCGCGAGGAATACAATGTTTTTAATCTATTTTTGAGGTATACATTTTGTTGATCGCGTGGAACGCGCTGTGCTCACCCTTGTCGGTGAGACACAGCGCTATAGAAATGACCGCCACTGTTATTAACATTAATAATGATAATAATTAATAACTCTTATAAAGCGTCGTTCATTACCAGTACATCTTCTGGCTTGGCTTTGAGTGAAGACACTGGCCGGCCCGAATTTCAGCGGAGGGACGTCTTCCCGCTCGGCCAACCGCCCCCCTTCCCCCCCGCACCCCCCTTCGCCCATCCCCCTGTCTCCCCACGCTGTCGATGCCCGCCTTATGCTCTTTGAACAGTCCTCGCCTGGCTCCCCGCTGTCTCAGTGGGAGAGGCGGCCTTTTGTCTTGAGGGTAACGAACGAATCGAATAAAGAAGGGCCGCGCACGAAGCTCTCTGGAATTAGTTGGACATTTTTCCGCTAAAAGGAGAGCGCTGTCAAAACAGATCAAGAGTTTTAAAGCTCACTCCTTGTCACACAGAGGAGCCGACATTGATGGAGTTGTTGTTGCCGCAAAAGTAGGCGCTCCGGTTCGAAGCCTTCTTTTCTGGCTGATGTCACAAAAACTGTGTTGCAGTGCGGGTGGGGGGTGGTGGTGGGGAGGGTGGGTGCGGCCTATTCACGGGGGTGGGGGGGGGGGGACTGGATGCAGGTGTGTTCATATGGACGGGCGGGTGCGGAAATGGGTGTCAGCGCTGGACTCGGTGTGTCTGTGTACGGATGGGAACTGACTGTATGGATAGAAGGGTGGGGAACTGGGTGTGTATGGATAGAAGGGTGGGGAACTGGGTGTGTATGGATGGAAGGGTGGGGAACTGGGTGTGTATGGATGGAAGGGTGGGGAAGTGGGTGTGTATGGATAGAAGGGTGGGGAACTGGGTGTGTATGGATAGAAGGGTGGGGAACTGGGTGTGTATGGATGGAAAGGTGGGGAACTGGGTGTGTATGGATGGAAGGGTGGGGAACTGGGTGTGTATGGATGGAAGGGTGGGGAACTGGGTGTGTATGGATGGAAGGGTGGGGAACCGGGTGTGTATGGGTGGAAGGGTGGGGAACCGGGTATGTATGGGTGGACGGGTGGGGAACTAGGTATGTATTAAAAGAAGGGTGGGGAACTATGTGTGTACTGAAAGAAAGGTGGGGAACTGGGTGTGTACTGAAAGAAGGGTGGGGAACTGGGTGTGTACTGATAGAAGGGTGGGGAACTGGGTGTGTATGAATGGACGGGTTGGGAACTGGGTATGTATGGATGAATGGATGGGGAAATGGGTGTGTGGATGAATGGATGGAGAACTGGGTGTGTATAGATGAATGGATGGTGAAGTGGGTGTGTATGGTTGGACGGGTTGGGAACTGGGTGTGTAAGGATAAAAGGGCGGCGATCTGGTTGTGTATGGGTAGAAGGTGGGGACCTGGGTGTGTACGGACGGCAGGGTAGGAAACTGGCGGTGTGGGTGGTAGCTACGGCAGGGACCGGGTGTATGCAGGGCGAGGATGTGGAGCTGCGGCCACGATGGTGGTGCTTGAGTGATGAGACAGTGTTGCAGCCATTTCTTCTTTCTTTCCTTGATTGTGCTGCCGTAACCGATACTAGCTCTTTGTGCTGGCCTTAAACCGATACTAGCTCTTTGTGCTGGCCTTAAATCGATACTAGCTCTTTGTGCTGGCCATGTGCTGGCCTTAAACCGATACTTGCTTTTTGTGCTGGCCATGTGCTTGCCTTAAACTGATACTAGCTCTTTGTGCTGGCCTTAAATCGATACTAGCTCTTTGTGCTGGCCATGTGCTGGCCTTAAACCGATACTAGCTCTTTGTGCTGGCCATGTGCTGGACTTAAACCGAGACTAGCTCTTTGTGCTGGCCATGTGCTGGCCTTAAACCGAGACTAGCTTTTTGTGCTGGCCTTAAACCGAGACTAGCTCTTTGTGCTGGCCTTAAACTGAGACAAGCTCTTTGTACTGGCCGTTAAACCGAGACTGGCTCTTTCCCCGTCGCAGTAACAGTCGTCAGTGGCTGTTGCATTGTGGGGCAAGTTACCACTACAGGTCGGAAGTGTGCAAGAACCTTCCGGACACGACGTGACCTGACATCTCTTTCTCACGTCCATCCATTTAAACCGCATATTACTAACGCGGTTGTTCGTCAGTCACGGATCAGTCGTGAGTATTTATGCTATCGTGAAGTGCAGCCGAATTCCATTCTCTGCACGGCCGGGTTCTTTACTAATAATTTCGGAATTGACACAAACAAACCGGTTTTTCTGTTGCCACTGAGCCGTGTGTCCAGCCATGGTGTCACGGGCAACTAAACTGCACGTGGGCTCTTCTTCCTTCTTTCATTAGGAAAAGCCCTTCTTCTGTCCTCTCATCAGAAGTAGCCGTTCTTCTTTTTTCTTTTATTGAGAGTTACCGTTCTTCTCTCATCTCAGTTTCATTAGGACTAGCCGTTCTTTTTCCTTTAAATGAAAAAACAAACAAAAAACAAAACAAAACAAAAAACAAACAAAAACAACAACATGTTTTTAGTAAGAGTAGCCGTTCTTCTTTGTTCCATTAGCAGTAGCCACAGTTATCGTTTCATGTTTTGATTATTCCGCTGCTGTTTTGCGGTATTTGTTTCTATATACCAGCCGGTAGGCCGTCTCTTATGGAAAAGCGTACGTGGGATCTTCAACCTGCAGCAGTCTTTGTGCGTGTTGTGCACACGAAGGTGAGACAGGCTCTGACTCCTCCCATCTCTACCTCCCCCTCTCTATCCCTCCCTACCCGTTTTTGTCTTTCTCTGTCCTACTCAATCGCTCTCTCTCTCTGCTTCTCTCTCCCTCTTAACCCCTTTTCTCTTTCTCTGTCCAACTCTCTCTCTGTGCTGCTTCTCTCTCCCCCCCCCCCTCCACCCCTACCCCTTTTCTCTATCTCTGTTCTACTCAGTCTCTCTCTCTCTCTGCTTCTCTCCCCCCTCCCCCCTCCCCCAACCTCTTTTCTCTTTCTATGTCCCACTTTCTATCTCTCTCTGTCTGACAAATGATGTCTGTAATTTTATATTTACTCATCAGCAAGGACTAGTTGTTAGACTGAACCTAAGCTACAATCCTTGTCAAATAAAGTTTTAGAGCTCGAGTTCCAGTTCTCTGTCTCTCTCTCTCTCTCTCTGAGAGGTTTTCTAGTAATTACCATTGTAATGACTGGTCATTTGAGACCTATTTTATACACCCATAAGACTGCACCCGTCCTTCCGACTGCTTCTGAGAGTGCCCCAACCCCCGCACCCCCACTCCAGCCCCCTTTTTGGGGGTGTGGGGTGGGGTGTGTGTTTTTCCTTACTGTTCTTTATAAAAATAAGCATTGACTGCTTCTGTTTTCTTTTCCGATACTAGTCATATGAACTGATCAGATGTTCTGCTGCTTTATACGCTGGTTGTGTGCTCATAATATGTAACTGAATGATGTATGGCATGTGTTCATCTGGCGCTGTGAACGCGCTATGCGTGGAAATTCTCATGTATAACGTTTCACTCACTCATTCATGCCTATCTGTATATAAATAATGCCTGTAAGTTGATATCTAGTGATCAGTAGCTTAGCAAGGACTAGTTGTTAGGTTTTTGGCTGAACCTAAACTACAATCCTTGTAAGATAACGTTTTCGAGTTCTCTGTGCTCTCTCCCCCCTCCCCTTTTCTATTTCTCTGTCCTACGCTCTCTCTCTCTCTCTCCCCCTCCCTCCGTTACTGCTGACTCCCCCCCCCCCCCCCCCCACCGGCCCTCTCCACCCTCTTACCTCAGTCTCCCCGTGAGAGGTTCGACCTCAGCCTCAGACTGACTCCAGACCCGCTACGTGACGGACAAAGGTGAATATATGACAGCCAGCGGCGGCGGAGCAACGCCGACTTTTTGTTACCGAGTCACTGATTTAGCGTGTGCACGGGATAAGGCTAGTAGGCCTAGCGTCGTCAAGGCCGAGTGTTTGTGTCAGTGTCAGCGCGACGAGCGATTCGCTAGTCTGTCATCAGCCGCGCGGCAGTAAACCCAGTCAAACCCAGTCATTCTGCCCCCCCTCCCCCCCCCCCCCCCCCCCACCGCTCCTCGACCCCAATAATACACAGAGACCAAGATGAACAGCTCGGGTTCGCATGTTCAGTAGCGCACGCAGAAACGCGACTGACAAAAACAGTGCGAAAATCTCAGTGGTTATTTGTCAGAATACGTAATTGACAGGACAGGATGAAGGACGTGGAAAAAATGGGCTGTTGACGGCATTCCACTCCCACCAGACGAGCGGTGGGCAAATTGACAGGGCAGCGGCGGAAACGAGTGTGTTGCGTTCCGGGCCCCGGGCTGATGGGGACCTTGCGCTACGAAACAGTGGCCAGCGTTCGTCGAGTCGCGCTCTGCATGCTGCTCTTGGGAAGTAGTCATATTCGTCGTGATTTCGGTGATTAGACGTGTGTGGTCGGGACGGAGCGGGCAGCGGGCAAATGACAGCTTTCGGGCGACGCTCTTCCTGCTCCGGCAGCCAACTAGCGCTGTCTGTGCGTCAAGTGGTGGTCCGTGTATGTTATTAGGCCCCACCCCTCGCTCTCTGGCTGGACTTGTCGTCATGACGACGGCTGGCACCTTGCAGTCGGAGGCCGAGCCGTCAGCGGTGCCACAACTGAGCCGTGTGGAGGGTGATGCTCGTTGCCTAGCAACACAGCAGCACGTGCAGTCGGTTGTGGACGTCACAAAAATGACGTCACGAGCGCTTTCGGCTGACGGCTTTACTCGGTGCACCCAATCGGCTACTGGAGGGCCGGTGGCCGATGTTGACAGCTCGGGGCCGCAAACATCAATCTCCATAGACCTGACCGGAACTAGTTTATCAACTCCAGATAAACACAACCACCAGTGTGCGTGCGTGCGTGCATGCATGCGTGTGTGTGTGTGTGTGTGTGTGTGTGTGTGTGTGTGTGTGTGTGTGTGTGTGTGTGTGTGTGTGCGTGCGCGCGTGTGTGTGGGGGTGGGGTGGGGGGTTGGAGATGTGTGTGTGTGTGTGCGTGTGTGTGTGCGCGCGCGCGCGTGGGGGGGGGGGGGGGAGGGAGAAGCGGAGGGGGGGGGGGGGGGTGGGGGGAATCAACTGTAGCAGAGACACGCGAAAGGATGGGTGGGTAGTTGCTGCCTGGAGTGTCTCATGAATTATTCATCGCTTTTCTATAGCGCTATTCTCTGCTCTTGAGCAGACTCACTGCGCATGTCGCATGCGGTTTTGAATGAGTGACTGTATCCTTTTATAGCGAGTATTTTGTACCATCCACAAAAGTGGTGTACTGATAGCGCTCTTTGGTTGTTGCATGGTTGGTGCCACGTGAAACTGCTGCCGTCCAGGCGCAAGTTCTGTGGACACCATACAACCATGCACCATCTCACTTCATTCAAAGCCACATAGGTAGGGTGTATACATGTTTAGCTGTATCCTGCCACCTGCACTTTTGGCGGAATGACCAGTATGTTTTACGTGCTACTGCGGTAACACGGGGGTGGAACGGATACTGAAAAGAGTCAGCACAGAAAGCTGACCCTGGAGAAGAAAATTCTCCCGCTGCTCCTGCCGGGACTCGAACCCGGGACCTTTTGATCACGAGTCTGACGCTCTGCCCCCCGCTCCTCATGAATACTGGTTCATCTTGCTGTCTGGCTGGCCGGGGAGTTCTGTTGGGTTAGGATGCCATGGAGTGTGTACAAACTTTTGGTCCAAAGAAAGATGTAGCTTGCAAGGTGTCTGAATAGCAGCTAGGCTAACAGCAAGGTGTGTAACTAGCAGCTAGGCTAACTGGCAAGGTGTGTAACCAGCAGCTAAGTTAACTAGCAAGGTGTGTAACTAGCAGCTAGGCTAACTAGCAAGGTGTGTAACTAGCAGCTAGGCTAACTAGCAAGGTGTGTAACCAGCAGCTAGGCTAACTAGCAAGGTGTGTAACTAGCAGCTAGGCTAACTAGCAAGGTGTGTAACTAGCAGCTAGGCTAACTGGCAAGGTAACTAGCAGCTAGTCTAACTAGCAAGGTGTGTAACTAGCAGCTAAGTTAACTAGCAAGGTGTGTAACTAGCAGCTAGGCTAACTAGCAATGTGTGTAACTAGCAGCTAAGTTAACTAGCAAGGTGTGTAACCAGCAGCTAGGCTAACTAGCAATGTGTGTAACTAGCAGCTAGGCTAACTAGCAAGGTGTATAACTAGCAGCTAAATTAACTAGCAAGGTATGTAACTAGCAGCTAGGCTAACTAGCAAGGTGTGTAACCAGCAGCTAGGCTAACTAGCAATGTGTGTATCTAGCAGCTAGGCTAACTAGCAAGGTGTGTATCTAGCAGCTAGGCTAACAAGCACGGTGTCTGAAGAGTAGCTAGGCGCAGTAGCCGTTACTAAGCCTGCGAACTGAATTCCTGCTAACAGTAAGATTGGTGGACTGCCTACTGAGTTGTGCAGAACTACGATTTCTCACTCGCTACCGCCGCGGGATCTTTAACGTGTGCACGCCTGCTGTACTGGGGACTTTGTCCTTTGTTGCATACAAAGGACTGGACACCCCCATACCCACCCACCCATACTCCACATACCATACCCCCCCACATCATCACCCCCCCCCCCACACACACACACACACACACATTGATACTCCCCACACCACACCCACATCATCACTCGCACACACACGCACGCACGCACGCACGCACGCACGCACGCACGCGCATACACGTAAATGAGAAACTGGACACAATATCGAATGTTATTTGTAAATGTGTATATTTTCGTTTCTAATCACAGTCAGTGCAAAGCCATACTATCACAGGTACGTAATAAATGACAGGGTTACATCACTATTATGGTTGGTGCAGGTACATAACAGGGTACATAACAGGGTTACATCACTATTATGGTTGGTGCAGGTACATAACAGGGTACATAACAGGGTTACATCACTATTATGGTTGGTGCAGGTACATAACACAAAGGTATGCCAAAGGTTAAATCACTATTATGGTTGACACAGGTACATAACACAAAGGTATGCCAAAGGTTAAATAACTATTAGGGTTGATACAGGTATACAGGTATATAATGATATACAAAAGGTTACATCATTATTATGGTTAATACAGGTACATAACACAATGGTATGCCAAGGTCAAATCACTATTATCGTCGGTACGGGCACATAACACGATGGTATGCCAAAAGTTAAATCACTATTAGCATTGGAACAGTACATAACACAATGGTATGCCAAAGCAGCGACACGAATATGGTGATCATTAATAATACTACACACGTCTGAGTAAAAATAATTATAGTGATTAAAAAAGAAAGAAAAAAGAAAAAGAAAAAAAGAAAGAAGAAGAAAAAAAAGGGATGGACAGTTATACTGACCCATTTCTACTGGCAAAACTATCTCATCACAGCTCTGTGGAACCTCTGTTCTCTGACCTCCACCTCCCTCCTTCCCCGCGCTACGGAGGAGGCATTATGTTGCCTTTTCTTTCAAGGATTGAATCCAAACAACGAAGGCCAGCCTTTTTATTGTCCAAATTTTTTCGGTGGGATCATCTTATTCTGCTGCAGCCCGTCTCGGGTCGGCGTGACCGTGCTCAGGTTCTTCTCAGGTTCCGGTGGGACTGGCTACCAGCTCCGAGATCTGGCCGGGCTGGGTTTCAGCCTCGGGGTACCTGTAGCTTCGCTGCTGCTCCTGCTGCCTGCTCCCGGCTGTCTCCTTCTGCGATGCACGTGCATACCGGAACCCGGACCTGCTGTACCAGAAAGCTAGCGCAATCAGCAGTCCGATCAGGATGGCGAGCGGGACGACGAGGACAATGACGTAATGTTGTGTTGAGCTGGAGGGGGTCAGCGTTTTGTGGTGGGGGTCACGAGGAGCGGGAGGGAGGGTGGGGGGCGGCGTCGTCTTGGTCTCGTTCCGCAGGAAACCTGTCAACCCACAGAATGACTGTTGGGACATTTGGACAATAAAGAAACTACATAATTAATCAAATACTTGAAGCTGTCTGTCTGTCTGTCTGTCTGTCTGTCTGTCTGTCTGTCTGTCTGTCTGTCTGTCTGTCTGTCTGTCTGACTGCCTCTCTCTCTCTCTCTCTCTCTCTCTCTCTCTCTCTCTCACACACACACACACACACTCACACACACACACGCGCACACACGCACATGTATTCTGTGTCAGTCTTTGCTCTGTCCACACATCGGGACTTAATATTTTTAACTTAAAACTGGTCGGTGATGGCAATCTCTCTCTCTCTCTCTCTCTCTCTCTCTCTCTCTCTCTCTCTCTCTCTCTCTCTCTCTCTCTCTCTCTCTCTCTCTCTCTATATATGTAGGTGCGTGTGGATGACGACAGGCTGACGTACCCGGGCACTTGTCCCGACAGGTGCGGAGAGCCTGTTGGTGCCGGCACAGTTCCAGACAAGGGCTGCAGTCCCGCACGTGTTCATCGTAGTACTCGTCAGGGCGGCAGCCCTGGGCTGTCACGTAGTCTGCACACACACACACACAGAGGCGTGACACACATGGACACACACACACACACACACACACACACACACACACACACACACACACACACACACACACACACACACACACACACACATGCACACACACACACACACACACACACACACACACACATGGACACACTGACACACACATACACACATGGACACACACACACATGCACACACACACACACACACACACACACACACACACACACACACACACACACACACACACACACACACACACGCACGCACGCACCCCCCCCCCCCCCCTCCCCCGAGTTGTGATGAGTTTGGCACGGTACAGCAGCAGACAGAGACAAAGGGTCCGATGGCGCTATTCTGTCCGGGAATTCCCTGAGGGCTGCGCGTGACTGAAGTAGGGGAACTCCCTTTTAGGGTGGCTTCACTCGTTGCGCATGTCACTGACACGTCCTGACGAATACTAACAAGCACGTGCCGAGTCGTCATCACACTGTGTGTGACGGTGTGACTCATGCTCTAGTCAGTGATCTTACCTCGCGCGCACACACTTGCACGACTAAAACGGTGACGGAATATAAAATTTCCTGCCAATAAAGGGACAGCTAAGAGAGGGGCACATAATTATCAGCTGGTGTTCCCGTTCTCCAGTGTCAGTCTGCAGTGGGGTCAGGTTAATTAGAGCCCTCCCCCCCCCCCCCCAAGTGGGGTCAGGTTAATTAGAGCGCCCCCCCCTGAAGTGGGTCAGGTTAATTAGAGCCCCCCCCCCCAAGTGGGGTCAGGTTAATTAGAGCCCCCCCCCCCAAAGTGGGGTCAGGTTAATTAGAGCCCCCCCCACCCCCCCCGTCTGCAGTGGGGTCAGGTTAATTAAAGCCCTCCCCTGTGTGCAGTGGGGTCAGGTTAATTAGAGTACCCCCTGTCTGCAGTGGGGTCAGGTTAATTAGAGTACCCCCTGTCTGCAGTGGGGTCAGGTTAATTAGAGCATCCCCCTACACACACGTCTTCAGTGGGGTCAGGTTAATTAGACGCCCCCCCCCCCTCCCACCACACACATACCACGTCTGCAGTGGGGTCAGGTTAATTATAGAACCCCCTGTCTGCAGTGGGGTCAGGTTAATTACAGTACACCCCCCCCCCCCTACACACACGTCTGCAGTGGGGTCAGGTTAATTAGAGCACAACACCCCCCCCCCCCCCCTGTCTGCAGTGGGGTCAGGTTAGAGCCCCCCGCCTCCCCTGTCTGCAGTGGGGTCTGGTTAATTATCCCCCCCCCCCCCCCGTCTGCAATGAGGTCAGGTTAATTAGCCGCCCTCCCACACACTGTCTGCAGTGGGGTCAGGTTAATTAGCCCCCCTCCCACACACTGTCTGCAGTGAGGTCTGGTTAATTAGCCCCCCCCCCCCCCCCCCGTCTGCAGTGAGGTCTGGTTAATTAGCCCCCCCCCCCCGTCTGCAGTGAGGTCAGGTTAATTAGCCCCCCTCCCACACACTGTCTGCAGTGGGGTCAGGTTAATTAGAGCCCCCCCTCCCCCCTGTGTCGGGGAACTGTTTGAAAGTGAGACACAGATAGAGATGTCATGACACTGCAGGGACACTGGGGCCGCCCGTTCACACCCCGCATCGTGTTGTTACTTTGGTTGCCTACAGTTGCTTGCTGTACAGTTCGTGACTACAAAGGTTTGTTCACAGGCACTCACAGGCAAACGTAGGCTATGGCTACAAAGTTTTGTTCACAAGCACTCACCGGCACAAAAGTCTCGACACTGCTCCTGAGTTCCTCTGTGGTCAGCATGCTTACAGAGTTCGTGACACTCTTCACAGTCTTCAGTGCCGTGGTCATAGAACTGGAATAAACCGCACTTGACTTCCTCACCGCCTACAGACCTCGCGGAGATTCCGCCCAGGTTGATGACTAAAAGGCACGCGCCGACCAGAAAAACAGGTGCCATTTTGTGACCGGGAAACAAAGGCGCCATGGTCTGATGCTGATGCTGCAGTCTGGAGGCGGAACAACGTACAGCAGCGACGGGAAGTCGTTAAGGTGAAAGATGTGAGTCACCGACAACAACCCTGTCTCCAAACTGTTTCAAGACGTAGAAGCCTCTAGCACTAGGACGTTAGGTCTGTCACGCCACCCGTTTAATGCTATAATATTATATGGTCTATATTTATCATTTACGCAATGCCGCACCCAGTCATCGACACTGAGATTCCAATGGAACACAAGGAAGACAGAACCTTTGCCTGCCTCGCGATTATCACCCAGTGCACTTAGTTTACTGAATAAACAGGACTGTCAACATAAATGGTTTTTCGTCTCAATTTGTGTGTTACAAACAAGATTTGTTCCAAGCTGCTTTTGTTTTGTTGATGTGTATGTAAAGCAATTTATTGTTATTAAAGCTGAAGTAATCGGGAAAACCCACTCTCTACACTGCATGAGCGACAGGCGAAGAGAGCACGTGAGAAGGACCAGAAAACGTGGCCCAAACGGAGGATTATCATTGGTCGTCACGGTCTCCCCATGCCTCACCTCAGTTGTCACGCCACATTGAACATGGCATCAAGTCCGTCACCACACCGCCTACTGGTTTGTCACAAGTAGTGAAACATGTTGGTGAACGACCTGCGTTCTCCTCTTTTTATAAAAAAAAAAATTAAGACTAGTTTTATCAGCACATCCCCTCCGGCTCCGCACACCCCTCCCCTATCTATTTTTTTTTTTTACTACATTGATGTGCTTGTTCAACACACACACACACACACACACACACACACACACTGGCTGTAAGAAAAACTGGGTACTGATATTAGTTGGGAAAGATGGGGTTTGGACAGTCCTCAACCATACGACCGAAACGGCTCGTGTATCAGCACCTTTGGGATATGGGAACTGATGGAAGGCAAAACCAGTTTAGCAAAACTTCACTTCAATGGAAATTTGTGCACTTCATTAAAATGTTAAATTCTGAGTTGTGCCTTAGAGAATAAACTGAAAACAGAAAGCTGCTACATCTATATAAAACAGAAACTAAGAACAAATCGAGATATCCAAAGCATTTTATTACAGAAAGAAACCCCGTTTTTCTTGTTCTGAAACCACACACAGCATACATTTGTCAGCTGTGTAGACAAAATAAATCCATAAGATCACACCACAAGGGACAGCTACAGTGGGAGCCACATGTAGCAACAACAATGCTCACCAACACACTCTTCCCATTTTGTATCACAAATTATAATCACTTAAAGAGAAGAAAGAAACAAAGGAGCAATCATAGAAGGATAATACTAATAATGATAACAATGGGCATTTAATGTACCAAACTGCTGAACCCTATGCGTGCACCAATTTTTACACAAACGTAAGTATTATTAAGATCCCAAAGATTCAAATACACAAAAACATGCACCCATACACAGACACTGACATACACGCAACAAGATGACTACACTCTTTACATTACCGTTCGTATGTCCAGTACATATTAAACAAGGGTATCAACACTTAATTTTGATGTTATGACAATGAGTAAAAAGTGCAAATCTCTTCCAAATACACAAGGATTCTAAGACTGGTGCTGTAAACAAGTCTGGATTCTCTGGCACTCACTCATGAGTTAAGTTCACCCATGAAACAGGTACAGAACAGGCTACATAGCACTACATTTCTCTTTTTCGTTAAAGCTGGGAACTGGTACAACATTCGGCAGTAGAGTTCTCGACACCAAAGAAGAAAGCATCAAACGTGTTGTTAAACTGTGATTCCTTTATGCACTGTTATTCTAGCACTAAAGTGGGCTACATAACTACTTCTAAATATACTGACTGTCGACTGCCAAGTTTCATGCAAGTGATAAAACTGTACACCTTATTTTGCATTCATATTGCAGATTTTTAAACCAATCTTTACATCTCTTGGGTGCTTCTCCATACTGCAATTAATTTACGTTCTTTGTCTTGATTAGTAGGTGTGCCACAGTGACACACATTTTTCAGTGGTGGAATAAAGAACTGCTTGACTTGACTTAGCTTGAAACAGAGCACCTGCCATTTTACACTGGTGGAATAAGGAAGACCTGTTCACCGCACAAAGGCCAACTGTCAATGAGCCAGTTCACGGCGGGCACGAGATCCAGTGTACGAAATTGGCGACATCATGTTCAGATCTTGGCGTCTGCACTGTACTGTAGCCTACACCCTGATGAAAGACAACCCTGATGAAGATCACCCTGATGAAAGACAACTCTGATGAAGACCACCCTGATGAAAGACAACCCTCATGAAAGACAACCCTCATGAAGACCATCCTGATGAAAGACAACCTTGATGAAAGACAACCCTCATGAAGACCACCCTGATGAAAGACAACCCTGATGAAGACCACAATGATGAAAAACCACACTGATAAGTACCAAACTCCGGTGGAAGCACCCTCATGAAAGAACAACCTGCAGTGATGAAAGACCACTTCATAAAAGACCACCCTGAGGAAATACTTCTCAAGAGACCATCCTAATGAGACCGCTCTGATGGAAGATCAGCCTCATGTAAAATCATCTTGCAAAAAACGATGCTCGTTTTCACATCATGTTTGTGTGTAACCCCTCCCCCCCAATCACTAAAGATTTCCCCAACAAAGACCACTCCCATTTTCCCCCAACAGAGACCACTTCCACCCGACCCCCCAACAAAGACCACTTCCATTCCCCCCCCCAGCAAAGACCACTTCCATTCCCCCAACAAAGACCACTTCCATTTCCCCAAACAGATCATTTCCCCCAAACAAAGACCACTTCCATTCCCCCCAAACAAAGACCACTTCCATTCCATCCCCCCCTCCCCCCCCCAACAAAGACCACTTCCATTTCCCCCAACAGACCACTTCCATTCCCCACAAAGACCACTTCCATTCCCCCCAAAGACCACTTCCATCCCCCCAAACAAAGACCACTTCCATCCCCCCAAACAAAGACCACTTCCATTCCCCCCAACAAAAACCACTTTCATCTCCCCTCCCAATAAAGACCACTCCTCTTTTTCAAGCCACTTAACGGTGGACTTTAAGACGGTGCCACTGAAACAAATACAGGCGTTCCGAGTTGTTTGGCTAAGGCGTTGGACAATGAATCCAGCGGCCAAGGGTTGAAACCACACAATGCACCATGACCGCAGCATTACACGTAAAGATCCCATGTCCATCTTTCCACAAGAGATGGCCTCACAGACAGTGTCATGAAAACACACAGACAACTCATCACTGAATAATCCAAAAGGTGATTGTATCAACTCTTAATGGAACTAGTACCACCACAATCAACAAACAAAAATAGTCAAGTCCGCAATCAAATGATGTCAAATGAACACCAAGGACTGAATCGCTTACAGTAATTCTCACCTGGCAAGCGAGTAAATACAAGATACATAAATTCCGCCAGATACATCCAAAACTAGAATGGGATTCAACAGAATCAACAGCAACAAAAAATACACCCAAAGGCCACATTAAGGACTTGGGTCTTTCAACTTGTAGTGATGGACATTAACATTCAGACAGGCAGTGTTAAGCCACACTTTGCAAAACCTGTACAGAAAAAACAACAACAACAAAAAACCATAAAAGAAAACCCATAAATGTGCTTGTTTGTGAAAATGGTGGAATTAAAGCAACTCAAAACTAAAACAAAGATGTCATGTTTTACATGAACCAGCAAATCACTCAAAAAACAACAACAGAACAAAAGAAGTGAGGGGACCACACACACAAACCTTTAAAAAAAAAATAAAAAAAATCAGCCACACAAACTATAACAGCAATTAAAGAACAGCAAATAATGATTTTAAAAATTGGGAAAAGAAGGAGACTCCCACACAGTGGACGCTAGACACAGGGAACATCTCTCCAATCCACCCTGGACATGGCCAGGAACAAGTCAGCCTTTAAATCCAGGCACCAGAGAGCAGAAACAAGAGCTAACAGCTTTCAACACCCAAATTCCAATAAAGAATATTGCAAGTTAGCTCTGTCTTGAGTACACTGTAAGTGTGTTACATCCAGTCACTCAGTTGTCAGCTGGTTTCATTCAGACACTTAGTAATTTGATTTTAATGTCCGGTCAACTGCACAGGGTCGTCTTTGGATGAACGCCTTCCCCTCGTCTTCTCCATTCTGCCCGCAGCCTTTGATAAGGCAAAAGCTTCCCAGTGATTGTGCTAGACAGTTTTCAAACTGGTGTGATGTCTGTAAGGTGGTGAGAGTGGTTCACAGACAGTGGCTGTAGTCCGTCAGATTCACGTCACTTTAGTCCGTCAGATTCACGTCACTTTACGCTGCTGCTACAGCTCTGCTAGCAAACACTCTACTAGCAAACACCCTGCTCCACTCCCTGTCTAAAGACACACACACGCGCGCACACACACACACACACATGACTTGGGGTCAATTTTAGCTTGCGCCAAAGCAGCATACTGGTCTTGGCCATGAACAGACACAACAAAACCACAAAGTGCACAGTTTTAATGTTTATACCAAAACACAGCAACAAGAACAACAACAAAAAAGAAACAATGACATGATATCACCGTCATATAAATACAAACCATTGCACTTTTCTCGTTAAACAAGCCATCACAGTCAGGACCCAAGCTGACAGACTGAATATTTACTAGAGCGTGCATGCGAAAGGTTTGCTTTACATTCCTAGCACAACAACTGTTCAAACACTGAGTAAAATCCAAAACCAGCCTCCTCTCATGAATTGAAAAACACAAGTACACACAGAAACTGTAAGATGCTAGCTTCCTTTATTGCAGAAGTTCCAGTTCAACCTCAGATGTTTGCTTTTTTCACTGGGTAGTTCCCAAAACTAATTTTTGATTGGACAAAATAAAAACTTAACAAACGCAGATAGTGCAAAAAAACCTGGAAAACATAAAATGGAAGAAAAATTGAAACAACCCTGTTAGTTTATACATATATTACAACGTAAATATTTTTCAGTTAAGATTGTACAGAAAGCGTAGAATAATCCCAGAATAAAACCCTCTGCTGTGCCGATTACAACCTCGTGACGAAGGATGCTGCTATGCCCCAAAAAGAGTGAACACACATCCAACAAACAGAGAAAGCCACACATACACTGCAAGCTTCACAAACACAAAACTGGAACAAAGCCGTGTCTGTTAACACAATTCCTCTATCCCCAACATCTGGGGCTGCATGCCACACTCCTATGAAGTAGCTGCATAGTAATCATACACAGTAATCTGACCAGGCTCCTTGATGAACCACAGGTTTTTGCAACAAAAGAGCAGAGATGAGGTTGGCTCATGGCTCAACGTACATTTCTGCCACATGTGCATGTCTCGTTGATGAGGTCACAGATTTGGTCAAAATGGCAATAATCATGGCCATGTTTTTGTGACTTCCCAAACGCCAGCCTTCAACAAACTCTATCACAAATCAAGTGTTTTTCTGTTTCACTGCATTCCCACTGATAGGGCCCACATTGCCTCTTTGCTTGGTATCCCCTTTAAATGTGGTCTTGTACTGAAAGGGGGGGGGGGGGGGGGGGGGGGCAACCGATTTTCAAACTTGAACCACTTCACCCTGGTGTCTGAAGTTCATGCATGGTACATTCACCTCACACCATAAACCCAGCAGCTATTTTCAGACATCATTTGGAGTGACAGTGGCAATGCAATATAGCCATCATTAAGTGCAATTAGTCTACTAGCGCCTGAAAGCTGAGAGCTTCAGAGTAAAGGCATTAGTTTTATGTGACACCCTCCTGACCCCCCCAAATAATTGTGGCAATTTGAACAGCATTTCTGTGGCTGGAATATGACTGTGGAACTTCCACCTCTTTATTTCATTCTCCTTGGTTGAAAGAAGGTGGGGAGAGAACCCTGTGTACTAGCTTTCACTGTCAGCAAAACACTCTTCATTCAGTATACAACAAAGCAAAATAATGAAATACATGTCATCAAATTCACATGAAAGAAAAAGGAATGAGTCCCCTATTCTGTAATTTAAGACTCAAACTGAAGAAAAGGGAATTTCACCCTATTTTGTAATTTGGCATTAGCACCCCCCCCCCCCCCCCCACACACACACATTCAGTGAGATGACAGGAGAAAAAAATTGAATTACTTTGTCCTGATGAAATAACAAAGTTGTTAACGCTGTCCACCAGAAAACATGGCCAGGGGCAAGTTGTCCGTCATCTGACTCCAGCCTACAGTGATGTGTAAGTCAGCTTCTTGCCTTCACTCTCCCATCATCTATGTCAGGATCACCCACAGACAAGATCTAACCTGTCAAGTCATCAGGGTAAGTGACAAGATCTAATCTCTCAAGTCATCAGGGTAAGTAACAAGATCTAACCTGTCAAGTCATCAGGTTAAGTGACAAGATCTAATCTCTCAAGTCATCAGGGTAAGTGACAAGATCTAACCTGTCAAGTCATCAGGTTAAGTGACAAGATCTAATCTCTCAAGTCATCAGGGTTTTCACAGCACTAGCAATTTCTATGATCAGCCACAGTGATAGCAGTCTACGTGAAGTGACAAGATCTAACCCCTCAAGTCATCAGGATCAGCCACAGTGATAGCAGTCTACGTGAAGTGACAAGATCTAACCCCTCAAGTCATCAGGATCAGCCACAGTGACAGCAGTCTGTGTGAGATGACAAGATCAAACCCCTGAAGTTGGAGTACAGATGCATGAATGGTGAGGAACAGGAGGAGGAAGCATTTGACAAGCTTCCTTAAGAAAAGGCAGTCAAACCTTGGGCCAGCCTAGGAACATTCCTAAGGCAATGCTGGGTGGGCAATGCAGACAGAATGGATGAAGCGGAGCACTTGTGAACTTTCCCCAGCCCAGATATAATACCTTGAACGGAGTGACACAGGGTATACATGTATTTGTAAGTTTGCAGGAAGAGTGGCTGGTTGAACATGCAGCTGAGGGGCTGGTGAGTACCTGGCTGTGACTGTGCCAGCAACCCTGAGGATGAAGCAGAGGAACGACAGCCACCAGCACCATGCAACTCTGAAACCACCCACAGCCAGCACAACTACCACCACATACTGGTGCTCATCTACCTGTACATGTCTACCTACAACCTCATCTGCACAAGTACACAGTATCAGTTACTTCACTCATTTTATGCCTAGTCAGGCATGTAAGTTATGCTGATAAAGAACAAAATCAAAACAAACAAAAAGAAGCCAATACTATACCCCAGCCAAAAACAAAATTAACTATGTCTGACTTTGATGGCAAGTTTTCAAAACTATTTCCACATTCTCCACTTTAACACAGATATCACAGCCAGACACAGTCTCTCTCTCTCTCTCACATACACACACACACACACACACACACCAATCATCAGTCAAATCTGACTGACTGTCCAAGGCACACATCACTTTGTGCTTGGAAAGGAATAGAAAAACGAAGTGGAAGGAAGCAGAAAGTAAGAATTCCTGGCAGTAGGTCAGGCATGTAAAGCTACATTCTGACCTACTCCCACCTTAAAGACAGAACCTTTAACAGCTCTGGGTGTCTATCACAGGGGACTGTATTTTTTGCTAATCTGCACCACAGGGAACAGGAACAAGTGTGACCGCCATGAAGACGGACAGGGCATAAAATGGCAATGCTGGACCTGACATGCAGCATCGACTGGAATGAAAATACTGTCCTCCCTCTTTGTTACTTTGAAGCCTGTAATACAGAATAAAATCACCTTCAAAATGAACATGCAATAAATTCATCTGTGAAGAACACCTTTAAATAGTCACTAATGACTGTGCTGAACAAACAGGGCTGGACAACACAAAATGCAGGCACGGACAAAATGACCGCATCTTACGTGTCCTCTCTAGCTCATAGGAATGTTGGAAATCTGTTTGCATAGTACAATACAGCGCCCCCACCCCCCCCACCCCCAACTGTCAAGTCAGTTCCCCCTTCCCATCTTTCATTCACAAATCTTAAGTCATTGCTTGATGATTCTGACAAAACAAAGACACAAGAGGATTTTAACTTGACAACCATTGTTTCCTCTTTCGCAAATTATGCTTGTGAACAAAATGTTATCACATTAGAACAAGTGTGAAAAACAAACACATGTATACAATAAATAGCCAGTGATGTAAATTGATGCAAATTAAGTCACATGCCTGTCTGGTGAAACCATGCAAAAGTACACCCAGGTAGGTTGCGTCCAATGCCTTTAAACACAGGGGCTTGTGTTGACTGCATGCTGCACCCAATGCCAGTCAAGATCTTGCTGCAACTTTGCATCAGCTATGTTTTAAAAACCACTGTTATGTGCAGCTATGTATATGCATGGTGCATATATATATGGCCACATGCATAAAAACTGAATAAAAAAGTTGTTTTTTAAGTTTAAAAAAAAAATCTCGCTGCAATGGCCAGGGCCGGACAAAGGGGAAGGGAGACAACCACTGCAGGCAGCAACTAGCTCTGGTTGCAATGTGTTTCAACTGAGAGAAATGAAATGTGCGCAGAGTGAAAAAGTCAGCTGAGGCGGCAGTAAGTCAACATGTCCCATGCGCACACAAAGTATTTGCATAGAAGAGATTCATTTTAGAGTGAAACAAACTGAATCTGATCTAAGAGAACCATATTTAGACCCCCCGCATGTTACGTCACAATCCACCATAATGTGCATCCCACAGCAGCTTCAGCAAAAACCTGCACAAGCGAAGGTGTGTTTTACAGATGTATGTACAATCATCACAATGATACACAAACCGTGCCGTGTTGTGACCCCCACAACGTTCAGCACATATCCCAGTATCCAGTGGAAAGCCTGAGGGTGGGGATGGGGTGGGGTGGGGTGGGGTGGGGGCAGCACTGGTGCTGGTCGTAAGCAAGCATTGAGGACAGCCTGGAACAGGACGGACAGACCAGTTCATGTCATGCGGGCATGGCTGTGCAGTGAGACCAACATGCTGCCCTGCCTGTGCTAAAATGGCCAACCGTCCACTTCTCACACAAGCACGGTAAGTTACACAGGGGAATGCTTAGTATGCATTTACTGGAATCAGTCTGAAGGGAAGAATGGTGACCCAAACATTCTCTGGGAGAGAGGGAGATGCGGACAAAGGGGGGGGGGGGGGGAGCAGGAGGAACAGGGAGATATAGGCCAAGGAGGGGGTAGGCAGCCATGGACAAAGGAGTGTGGTGGACAGGAGGGGGGTTGGGGGATAGGGACAAAGGAGTGTAGTGGACAGGAGGGGGTGGGGGTGTGGACAGGAGGGGGGTAGGGGGATAGGGAAGGGGGATGGACAGGAGGGGGGTTGGGGGATAGGGACAAAGGAGGGGGGTAGGGGGATATGGACAGAAGGGGGTGGGGGGGTGGACAAGAGGGGGGTAGGGGGATAGGGACAAGGAAGGGGGGTGGACAGGAGGGGGGTAGGGGGATAGGGACAAGGAAGGGTGGTGGACAGGAGGGGGGTAGGGGGATAGGGACAAAGGCGGGGGAGGGAGAAAGTGCAGAAGCCAACCTGAGCAAACCAAGGATGGCAGTTACAAGTCAATGATATTCTGATGATACATCCCTTCTTCTGCTGAGTATCCCAATTCAACACCTTGAAGCTGGTGTCACCTTAGAGTCAAAACCAGCAACAACAACAACAACCAACAGGGTCAGGGCATCCCAAAGCACAGTGCCCGTGCGGTTTTCCTGGCCACCGATATTGCACTAGGCAGTGTGCACCACAGTCACGGATGGATTTCCTTTTTCAGCGCTTCCTTCTGAAGCAGTCACAGGTCACACACCCGCAGGACCCAACAGTCAGTACACAGAACACAGGTAGTTGCCCCACTACAACAACAACAACAAAAAGTAAGCCGAGCTGTTGCTGAGCACGTTGTGATGATGATGGTGACAGGGAAGGTAAGGGTCTGGTTAACTGCTGGCTGGAGGGGCTGCTGCTGCTGCTGCCTCTGTTCGCTGGGCCCTGAAAACACAAATACACACATCATTTTCCTTCCTCCACATCCACACATTTCCTTCCTCCACACACACACATTTCCTTCCTCCACACACACATCATTTCCTTCCTCCACATCCACCATTCCCTTCCTCCACATCCACATCATTGCCTTCCTCCACATCCACACACACATTTCCTTCCTCCACACACACACATTTCCTTCCTCCACACACACATCATTTCCTTCCTCCACATCCACACCATTTCCTTCCTCCACATCCACATCATTTCCTTCCTCCACATCCACACACACATCATTTCCTTCCTCCACACCATTTCCTTCCTCCACACCATTTCCTTCCTCCACATCCACATCATTTCCTTCCTCCACATCCACATCATTTCCTTCCTCCACATCCACACATCATTTCCTTGCTCCACATCCACATTATTTCCTTCCTCCACATCCACATCATTTCCTTCCTCCACATCCACATCATTTCCTTGCTCCACATCCACATTATTTCCTTCCTCCACATACATCATTCCCTTCCTCCACACACACATCAATTTCTTCCTCCACATCCACTTCCTTCCTCCACATCCACACACATCATTTCCTTCCTCCACATCCACATATCTTAGAGCCGGACACACGGAGGTATCTTAGTGCTGGACACATACAGGTATCTTAAGTCCCCCCCCCCGCCCCACTCTGTGTCCTGTGGATGTTACACCACCTCCATTTGTTGCCCCCCCCCTTGTGTCCTGTGGATGTTACACCACCTCCATTTGTTGCCCCCCCCCCCCCCCCCCCCTTTGTGTCCTGTGGATGTTACATCACCTCAATCTGTTTGTCTCAAACATCCCCGACTCACCCTGCTTGCTGTGCCAGCTGTACACCGGCCGTGGGCCCCGTCCCTGGCGTGGGGGTGGAGGGGGGGGTCTGCTGGATGAGCTGCGCCTTCACCTGGCCCGCCGTGGTGCTTCCCTCCGTCTGCCGCTCCTCTGCCGCCGACTGGCTGCTGGACGTGGAGCTCCTGGCCCTGCCGGCCACGCTGGCGCCGTCCTCCTGGATCTGCATGTGGTACTTGTAGGTGTCCTGCGTGGACACAATCTTGCCCGATGTGAGGTTGAAGCTGCGCCCCTTCACTTCCTCCTTGATGGGCGACAGCCAGTTCAGCATGGAGCCCACCATGGGGATCTGCCTCAGCACACCCTGCACACACAGTTACAGTGGAAGTGGAGAGACACAGAGAGAGCGAGACGGGGAGAGGGAGAGGGAGGGACATGCACTGAGAAAGCTCCATGGAAACTGAGATAGACCAAGTGTGACAGACGCAAAGCAGGAAAAATGAAGAGACAGAAAGAGGAGACAAGATCTGCAACACTGGGCAACTTGGATTGCTTGGATCATCCAGTAAACGACCTGAGCTTGGATCATCCAGTAAACGACCTGAGCTTGGATCATCCAGTAAACGACCTGAGCTTGGATCATCCAGTAAACGACCTGAGCTTGGATCATCCAGTAAACGACCTGAGCTTGGATCATCCAGTAAACGACCTGAGCTTGGATCATCCAGTAAACGACCTGAGCCTGGATCATCCAGTAAAGGACCTGAACATTTGCTTGTTGCTACACTTGGGTGTCTGCCAGCTGAATCAACGTGACACACTGCACAGCCTCATCCAGCAAGATGCCTGCAAGGGGTTTGTTCTTCATCACTGATTTCATAACTGACCGGCACCAGTCCTGATGACGTAAGACACTGGTACAGTTTTTGTCAAACTGACGTAGACGTCTCCAAAAGACTGACAGCAGGGTATGTCTGGATGAGAGTGACAGGCACAGTGTAAACAGACCCTTGCCTACAGTGGGCATGAGAGTGACAGGCACAGTGTAAACAGACCCTTGCCTACAGTGGGCATGAGAGTGACAGGCACAGTGTAAACAGACCCTTGCCTACAGTGGGCATGAGAGTGACAGGCACAGTGTAAACAGACCCTTGCCTACAGTGGGCATGAGAGTGACAGGCACAGTGTAAACAGACCCTTGCCTACAGTGGGCATGAGAGTGACAGGCACAGTGTAAACAGACCCTTGCCTACAGTGGGCATGAGAGTGACAGGCACAGTGTAAACAGACCCTTGCCTACAGCGGGCATGAGAGTGACAGGCACAGTGTAAACAGACCCTTGCCTACAGCCGGCATGAGAGTGACAGGCACAGTGTAAACAGACCCTTGCCTACAGTGGGCATGAGAGTGACAGGCACAGTGTAAACAGACCCTTGCCTACAGCGGGCATGAGAGTGACAGGCACAGTGTAAACAGACCCTTGCCTACAGCCGGCATGAGAGTGACAGGCACAGTGTAAACAGACCCTTGCCTACAGTGGGCATGAGAGTGACAGGCACAGTGTAAACAGACCCTTGCCTACAGTGGGCATGAGAGTGACAGGCACAGTGTAAACAGACCCTTGCCTACAGCGGGCATGAGAGTGACAGGCACAGTGTAAACAGACCCTTGCCTACAGCCGGCATGAGAGTGACAGGCACAGTGTAAACAGACCCTTGCCTACAGCCAGCATGAGAGTGACAGGCACAGTGTAAACAGACCCTTGCCTACAGCCAGCATGAGAGTGACAGGCACAATGTAAACAGACCCTTGCCTACAGCCGGCATGAGAGTGACAGGCACAGTGTAAACAGACCCACACCTACAGCCAGCATGAGAGTGTAATGTAAATAGACCCACACCTACAGCCAGCATGAGAGTGTAATGTAAACAGACCCACACCTACAGTCAGCATGAGAGTGTAAACAGACCCACACCTACAGTCAGCATGAGAGTGTAATGTAAACAGACCCACACCTACAGTCAGCATGAGAGTGTAATGTAAACAGACCCACACCTACAGTCAGCATGAGAGTGTAATGTAAACAGACCCACACCTACAGCCAGCATGAGAGTGTAATGTAAACAGACCCACACCTACAGTCAGCATGGCAGTGACAGGCACAGTGTAAACAGACTCCTGTCTGAAGCTAACATGAGAGTGACAGACAGTGTGAACAGACTCCTGTCTTAAGCTAACATGAGAGTGACAGACAGTGTAAACAGACTCCTGTCTGAAGCTAACATCAGAGTGACAGGCAGTGTAAACAGACTCCTGTCTGAAGCTGACATGGGAGTGACAGGCAGTGTAAACAGACTCCTGTCTGAAGCTAACATGAGAGTGACAGACAGTGTAAACAGACTCCTGTCTGAAGCTGACATGGGAGTGACAGGCAGTGTAAACAGACTCCTGTCTGAAGCTGACATAGGAGTGACAGGCACAGTGTAAACAGACTCCTGTCTGAAGCTGACATAGGAGTGACAGGCACAGTGTAAACAGACTCCTGTCTGAAGCTGACATAGGAGTGACAGGCACAGTGTAAACAGACTCCTGTCTGAAGCTGACATAGGAGTGACAGGCACAGTGTAAACAGACTCCTGTCTGAAGCTGACATAGGAGTGACAGGCACAGTGTAAACAGACTCCTGTCTGAAGCTGACATGGGAGTGACAGGCACAGCGTAAACAGACTCCTGTCTGAAGCTGACATGGGAGTGACAGGCACAGCGTAAACAGACTCCTGTCTGAAGCTAACATGAGAGTGACAGGCACAGTGTAAACAGACTCCTGTCTGAAGCTAACATGAGAGAGACAGTGTAAACAGAATCCACTGTCACTGTCATCCCAGACAGCTTCACTCACCTCATGCTGCAGCTTGTCCAGGTTCTCTCTCTGAAGTTCTTCATTTGCCTCCTGGATGCCTTTCAAGATCACTTCTGACATGGACTCAATGAACTGCAGACAAAAACCAAACACTATTTGTCATGCCCATGCCCAGAACAAGGGTCTCTTTTGGGAGGTACTGCGGCAGTGGTGGCTGGTGTAAGAGCAATCTGTTACATTTAAGTGCATTTAAGAGCATTTAAACGGTTTTCCCTTGGATGCTCACAGCACTGTACAAATGGACATTGGTCATCATTGTGGTTACTTTCAGAGCACTCTACAAATCAACAATCATCATCATCATGAGGATTATTCTGAGACCACTTTACAAATGGACAATCATCATCATCATTATTTTGAGACCACTTTACAAATGGACAATCATCATCATCATTATTTTGAGACCACTTTACAAATGAACAAATCATCAGCATTATCATGATTATTTTCAGACCACTTTACAAATGGACAATCATCAGCATCATCATGGTTACTATCAGAGCACTCTGCAAACAGACAATCATTATCATCATGGTTATTTTCAGAGCACTCTTCAATCATCATCACCAGGTTTACTTTCAGATCACTCTACATACAGAATCATCATCATCAGTCATGGTTATTTTCAGATCACTCTACACATATGGAATCATCATCATCAATCACAGTTATTTTCAGAAATCATCATCACCATGTTTACTTTCAGATCACTCTACATATGGCATTGTCATCATCAATCATGGTTATTTTCAGATCACTCTACAAACAGTAATCATCATCACCAGGTCTACTTTCAGAGCACTCCACAGACAATTGCCATCACCAGGTCTACTTTCAGAGCACTCCACAAACAGACAAACACCATCATCATGTCTACTTTCAGAGCACTCCACAGACAATCACCATTATCATGTCTACTTTCATAGCACTCTACAAACAGACAAACACCATCATCATGTTTACTTTCAGAGCACTCCACAAACAGACAATCACCATTATCATGTCTACTTTCATAGCACTCTACAAACAGACAAACACCATCATCATATTTACTTTCAGAGCACTCCACAAACTGACAATCACCATCATCATGTTTACTTTCAGAGCACTCGACAAACTGACAATCACCATCATCATGTCTACTTTCAGAGCACTACAAACAATCACCATCATCATGTTTACTTTCAGAGCACTCTACTGACAATCATCATGATAACTTCTCCTAAGCAGCTCATCCCCTGGAGTTTCTGGTACAGGCTAAAAGCTCACATGTCAAATTGGCAGCATGAATCCCCCCCTTACCCCCCCTCCACAGCACACCTTGACTCGCCCTGGATGACTGACCCCACCCCACCCATGCACACACTGACTCCCCCTGGACGACTCTCCCCCACATGCACACACTGACTCCCCCTGGATGACTCCCCCCTCCCCGACTCCCCCTGGACGACTCCACAACTCCCCCCCCCCCCCCCCCGACATGTACACGTTGACTCACCCTGGACGACTCCTCCACATCCCGGCCTGTACTCTGAACCAGCCCCACCAGCTCCTCCACATCCGTGTCCTGCGTGATCAGCCCGAACTTCACGCACACGAAGCCTGTGTCTGTCTGACCTGGGGACACAACTACACACCGTCAACAGTTACTCCACTGGGCAAATACTTCACACACATACAGCCATGTCCATCTGACCTGGGGACACAACTACACACCGTCAACAGTTACTCCACTGGGCAAATACTTAACACACATGCAGCCCATCTGACCTGGGGACACACGGCACACCGTCAACAGTTACTCCTTACATAATCTGCAGGTTTGACAAGTAGTTTGGGGTGACCTCTGTACATACAATCAATTTCTTCTTTTTCCTTCTTCTGCTATGCACATTAATGTTGTTGTTTTTCTTTTTTTGTGCTAAGCACATCAATGTGGTTCTTTCATTTAAGACAACACAAATCCACCCTTTATGATATACCTTTCACCCACAGTCACACTGAAACTTCTTTGCGTAGATGAGTTGCACGGTAGTTACAATAATTTTCTTGCATAAGCACGGTGAGATAAAACAAGCATGAGTGTACCCATAGAGAAAGCAGTGTCCTTGGCCTTCAGCTGGTGCAGGACCTCGGCATTGAGGTTGTTGATGGAAGTCTGGTCTTCCTCACTCAGGTCTTCCTTCCCCAGGTACATGTCAGGTATGTAACTGCAAGCAATGATCTCAATCACCACCACTGCAATCACCATGGCTGCAAACTATCACCATTACCATAAACAATCTCCACTAGAGAAAACAATCACTGCTAACGCAAGCGGATCACTTCTGCTGCAAGAAATCACCACTGCTGCAAGAAATCACCACTACTGAAAACAGTCACCACTGCTGCAAGAAATCACGACTGAAAACAGTCACCACTGCTGCAAGAAATCACCACTGCTGCAAGAAATCACCACTACTGAAAACAGTCACCACTGCTGCAAGAAATCACCACTACTGAAAACAGTCACCACTGCTGCAAGAAGTCACCACTACTGAAAACAGTCACCACTGCTGCAAGAAATCACCACTACTGAAAACAGTCACCACTGCTGCAAGAAGTCACCACTACTGAAAACAGTCACCACTGCTGCAAGAAGTCACCATGGCCAGACCAGTGTACCCCCTAAATGCACAAATGTAGTTTGGGTAGTCTAAATGTATAGTCAGGAGGTACAATTTGTAGTCATAGTGCATCAGCTGAAACTGGACCGATTTATCATTCACACATTCAGATTCTCATTCTCACTCAATGAGTCAAAATAACACACAAGAAACCTTGTCTATACAACCTTAATAAAACAATACAATTATTTTGCTGTAGTGTAAGTGTAGTGCATTCTTTCTTTCTCAGTTAAATTTAGACAAGATAATCAGTTTGTCCAACACACACACACACTCTCTCAATGTTTCTATGAGCTTGAATTGATATAATTTTCAGAATCAGAAGACCACAGTGCCTAAAAATGTAAGTCATAAACATAAGGCGACAGCATGGCACTGCTAGCACGGTCTCAGCCACACACAAGTGGTGTAGATCCGTTCACGTCTCTTGCTGGGCCGTGCACATGTGAACGTGGGAAAACTGTAAAGCCAACAGCTTGACTCAGAATGACAGTGCAGTTGTACAGATCAGTCTGCCAGTCACCCAAAGCAATGTGTAGATCCCCCCTCCCCTCCATGAACAAAGAGCCCTGGCTGTAAGTGCCCTACTCAACAGCCTTGTATTATTCTTCTGGACCTCACAACAATGTGAGCAACAAATTTTCTCATTGGCTGATCCCCAACAAAGTAGCCAATCACAACGCGCGTTCTTTGTAATGGTGATAAAAATTGCTCTATGGACTAGTGCTATCGCTGTTTACAAGTGCGGAAAAACTGTATCAGTTTGCTGCATTAAAATGAGAGAGAGGGAGAAGGGGGGAAGGGAGAAAGAGACAGACATGAAGCTGGAAAAAACTTTCCAGTCGCCTTGAACTCCTTGTAGGACTTGCTCTCAACAGGCTGCTTACAGTCAAATCGACTGCCATGCTTGCATGATAAAAGTTTGATTTGCAAATGGTGCAAAGAACAAGCTTGCTCTCTTTCCTCAAAGGAACCAAACAACGGATAAGCTTCATGGTAAGCTGGGAGAAACTTCTGGGATGGAACTTTCTTTCTTTTAATTGCAGCAGCAGAGCCTTTGGAGGCTAACAAGGAGTCTTCTTCTGAAGAAGTTTCATATGCTTGCTTCTTCCACTCGGACATTTTCTCCCAACAGAAGTGAGTTTCAGATGTGTTCAGAACCTATGTTCGCGCCAAAACCAGTGGCACTATTGCAAGACTTGATGTGCATGTATCATAAGTGGGCTCACATACCTTTTGAACATGGTGGCCGTGTCAAAAACAGCATCGCCTCAAAAAAGAGGACCGGATCACGCTTGTCACTATCGTGTAGCCAAAATGAACTCATTTGCATAGTTTGTGTAATGCAAGCGTAGATGTGTAGTTTGGGCTTCAAATGTGTAGATTTGTATGCCAATTGCGTCGACTAAACAGGTCTGCATGGCTAAAAACAATCACCACTCACTGCTGCAAGAAATCACCACCATTGAAAGCTGTCACCAGTCACGGCTGCAAGAAATCACCACTGCTGCAAAACAGTCATCCCAGCCTCCAGTCTGGCCCTGTTCTGCAGGTGGACCAGCTAGAGTGTTCTGCAGGTGGACCAGCTAGAGTGTTCTGCAGGTGGACCAGCTAGAGTTTTCTGCAGGTGGACCAGCTACAGTGTTCTGCAGGTGGACCAGCTACAGTGTTCTGCAGGTGGACCAGCTACAGTGTTCTGCAGGTGGACCAGCTAGAGTGTTCTGCAGGTGGACCAGCTACAGTGTTCTGCAGGTGGACAAGCTAGAGTGTTCTGCAGGTGGACCAGCTAGTGTTCTGCAGGTGGACCAGCTAGAATGTTCTGCAGGTGGACCAGCTAGAGTGTTCTGCAGGTGGACCAGCTAGAGTGTTCTGAAGGTGGACCAGCTAGAGTGTTCTGCTGGTGGACCAGCTAGAGTGTTCATCTTACCTGACTGCCCCTAGACCGGCCCAGTTCTGCAGGTGGACCAGCTTCAGGTTGGGCTGTGAGGCCACGATGCTCTGGAACCGCTTCCTCTGCATTGTGGAGGCATTCAGCACAGACTGGAACACAGACACGCACGTTGTGACGCACACACACAGTGACACACACACATTTCGTGACACACATTGTGACAGACATACACTGTCTCTCACACACACATGGTGACACACACAGTGACGACACATACAGTGACAGACACACACACACACGCATCGTCTCACGCACTGTCACACACACAGTTAGATACACATATTGCTGACTAGAGCGATTGTGATGAGAAATGATTTCCAACAACTGTTGGCCCACACAAATCTCAACAGGCCCTGAAAAAGACACCTCCGCTTCACCTTCACTGACCTCTTGTGGAAAATTCACGTCATTCACACTGTCCTCCCTGGATATTTACAACAGTCACAGTGGCAGTACTACCCTGTCTGCCAATGTATGTGCTGTTTTAGTGTCTACCTGGGTAAGACGATGGCAGTACTACCCTGTCTGCCAATGTATGTGCTGACTCAGTGTTTACCTGGGTAAGACAATGGCTGTGCTACCCTGTCTGCCAATGTATGTGCTGTTTTAGTGTCTACCTGGGTAAGACGATGGCAGTACTACCCTGTCTGCCAATGTATGTGCTGACTCAGTGTTTACCTGGGTAAGACAACGGCAGTGCTGCCCTGCCTGCCAGTGTATGTGCTGTTTTAGTGTCTACCTGGGTAAGACAGCGGCAGTGCTGCCCTGTCTGCCAGAGTATGTGCTGTCTCAGTGTTTACCTGAGTAAGACAACAGCAGCGCTACCCTGTCTGCCAATGTATGTGCTGTCTCTGTGTTTACCTGGGTAAGACAACAGCAGCCACATGAACAGTGCCTGTCCTACCTGTGTACATACTGTTTCAGTTTTTACCTGGGTAAGACAACAGCAGCCACATGAACAGTGCCTGTCCTAGCTGTGTACATACTGTTTCAGTTTTTACCTGGGTAAGACAACAGCAGCCACATGAACAGTGCCTGTCCTACCTGTGTACATACTGTTTCAGTTTTTACCTGGGTAAGACAACAGCAGCCACATGAACAGTGCCTGTACTACCTGTGTACATACTGTTTCAGTATTTACCTGGGTAAGACAACAGCAGCCACAAGAGCAGTGCTGCCCTGTCCTACCTGTGTACATACTGTTTTATAGCACCACTACCTAGTCCTACCTGTGTATGTGCTGTTTCAGTGCTGACCAGTTATGATGCAACAGGGAATATCTATTATTTTTGTCAAGACATCTGGGAAAACTTTCTACACTCTTCTTTCATCTTATTCCATGTTCCAAACCTTGTGATGTAATGCATACACTAACACATATCATTGTGTTACCATAAATCTTCATGTGTTCATGACCATGTGCAAGTTATGCTTGACAACGTCAGCCAGTCAAATGTTTCCACATAACAATGCTAGAGACAGATGCCGATTTCAGGCCTTGTTTTGATTACACAACGACACTCACCAAATTTGACTGAAGAGACTTCACAAACTGCTCCATGTCTTCCTTTGTGGTTCCCTTGGCTGAAAATACAGAAAGCAACAGACCCTGTAGTCTCAGCAACTGAGGCATCACAGGCCGGCATGTATGTATGCGCATGCATACACACACACACACACACACATATGCATGTACTCTAACACACACACATGCATACACCCAAACATGGACCCACACATATGTACCCAAACATGCACACACACACACACACACACACACACACACACACACACACACACACACACTCTCATCCACACAAACATTTAAACTAGATGACTACAGGGAACTGGTATTAAACAGAAATCTGTCTCCTTCTTCATGTCACCATCTTCAGTGAGACAGCTCACTTGTCTTCCATGCTTAGTCCACAGTGCAAGTCATAGTGTGGTGAAAAAGTATGTATGAGAGAGAGAGAGAGGGAGGGAGGGAGAGAGAGAGAGGGAGAGAGAGAGATGGGGGCGGGGGGCAGAGAGAGAAAGAGAGAGATTGATTGATGTTTTATTCATATAAAGGCCATGGCCCTTCATGAAGGGGTGCACATACAGTTTGATACAAAGCCATAAAAAAGGAATAAAGAGAGAGAGAGAGAGAGAGAGAGAGAGAGAGAGAGAGAGAGAGAGAGAGAGAGAGAGAGAGAGAGAGAGAGAGAGAGCTCCTACCTTGAGCATTTTCCAGTGGGCAGTACCTGATGCAGACCCCCTCCCTCTCCACCTCCACTGTCTCCACAGGAACCTTGGGATCACTGCTCTGTAGTGCTTCTGCCAACTGCACAAAGTGGAGGGAGAGACAGATTACAGAACTGATGCTTTTTTCCTATTACAACATATTTCTACTTCTGCACAAAGTGGAGGGAGAGAGAGATTACAGAACTGATGCTTTTTTCCTGTTACAACATATTTCTACTTCTGCACAAAGCTTTTCCTATTACAACATATTTCTACTTCTGCACAAAGCTTTTCCTATTACAACATATTTCTACTTCTGCACAAAGCTTTTCCTATTACAACATATTTCTACTTCTGCACAAAGCTTTTCCTATTACAACATATTTCTACTTCTGCACAAAGCTTTTCCTATTACAACATATTTCTACTTCTGCACAAAGCAGAGGGGGAGACAGAGGTTACACGACTGATGCTTCTTCCTTTTTACAACATATTTCTACTTTGTTGTATGAAGTCATCCACAGTGTAAGACCCTGAACTCACACGAGGAGTGGTGCAGATAAGACTAAGAGTTCCTAAACCTCTGCACTCACCCAGATGTTGAGGGCATCATAGTAGATGTTGTCATCACTTCTCTCAGGCCGGTCTTCATCCTCTTTCACAGCATAGGGGGCAACGATAGCACCTGCATCAAACAACACAGAGTTGACAGAAAGCGAGACACAACCCTGTCTAACAGTGTAGGGGGCAACGATAGCACCTGCATCAAACAACACAGAGTTGACAGCGAGACACAAGCCTGTCTAACAGTGTAGGGGGCAACAATAGCACCTGCATCAAACAACACAGAGTTGACAGCGAGACACAAGCCTGTCTAACAGTGTAGGGGGCAACGATAGCACCTGCATCAAACAACACAGAGTTGACAGAAAGCGAGACACAAGCCTGTCTAACAGTGTAGGGGGCAACGATAGCACCTGCATCAAACAACACAGAGTTGACAGAAAGCGAGACACAAGCCTGTCTAACAGTGTAGGGGGCAACGATAGCACCTGCATCAAACAACACAGAGTTGACAGAAAGCGAGACACAACCCTGTCTAACAGTGTAGGGGGCAACGATAGCACCTGCATCAAACAACACAGAGCTGACTGAAGTGAGACATAACCCATTTCACAATGGCGGGGGGGGGGTGGGGGGGGGGGGGGGAGAGGAAAGGGAGATAGACTCACCAGGGCCAGCAGTGTCCTCAGCGTAGCGGAACACCACTGTAGGACTGACCATCTCAAACACCAACTGCAACACAAAGCACCACCACCTCAGGTGAACCACACCCCAACAACCCTGGACACAACATGGTCTGCTCTAACCTCCCCCACCCCCCCCACCATGATATCTTGCATGAAACATGTAGCCGTCATCATAAGTCCCTCCATCAGGCCACCTCTGGACAGTACACTCTGCATCACCTCTCAACAGCCACACCCTGCATCACCTCTCACCTCTCAACAGCCACACCCTGCATCACCTCTCACCTCTCAACAGCCACATCCTGCATCACCTCTCAACAGCCACACCCTGCATCACCTCTCACCTCTCAACAGCCACACCCTGCATCACCTCTCAACAGCCACATCCTGTATCACCTCTCAACAGCCACACCCGCATCACCTCTCACCTCTCAACAGCCACATCCTGCATCACCTCTCAACAGCCACATCCTGTATCACCTCTCAACAGCCACACCCTGCATCACCTCTCACCTCTCAACAGCCACATCCTGCATCACCTCTCAACAGCCACACCCTGCATCACCTCTCACCTCTCAACAGCCACACCCTGCATCACCTCTCAACAGCCACATCCTGTATCACCTCTCAACAGCCACACCCTGCATCACCTCTCAACAGCCACATCCTGTATCACCTCTCAACAGCCACACCCTGCATCACCTCTCAACAGCCACACCCTGCATCACCTCTCAACAGCCACAACCTGCATAACCTCTCAACAGCCACATCCTCAAGCAGAGGCCAAGAACAGTGATCTCCCTAGCACAAGTAGTTAGCAGGGTCCCTAGCACAAGTAGTTAGCAGGGTCCCTAGCACAAGTAGTTAGCAGGGTCCCTAGCACAAGTAGTTAGCAGGGTCTCTAGCACAAGTAGTTAGTTACCAAGGTCCCTAGCACAAGTGGTTAGCAGGGTCTCTAGCACAAGTAGTTAGTAACCAAGGTCGCTAGCACAAGTAGTTACCAGGGTAGCACTTTGAATTACACTATTTATGCTGTGTGTTTAGTGTAACAGAAACCATCATGACACAAAGTCTCAAAACTGCAAAGTTTATTTATTTTACATCTGTTTCTCCTGATGTGTTGGCAGTGCTTGTGGAAAGTGAAGAGAAACAACTGCCATCTGAATGCATTCAGGGTTAACTGCCATCTGAATGCATTCAGGGTTAACTGCCATCTGAATGCATTCAGAGTTAACTGCCATCTGAATGCATTCGGAGTTCACTGCCATCTGAATGCATTCAGAGTTCATTGTAACACATGCAGCATCACGACTGTATCATAAACTGAAGCATAAACAAATGGATGTTTTGTTGCTGTTGTTAAGGCAGTGGAAGAAATCATGCTGCAGACAACTATAAGCCTGACTGCAGTCAAGGTACGGTGGATTCAAGGCTGTTTATTCCATTAGAAACTTGTGGGGGATTGTCAAAATCAACAAGGTGGCACAATTACAGGAGTGAAAATGCAGAACAAGAAGTATAATTAACCAACAAATATATTTAACTCCTTAAGAACATTAACAACAACAACAAAAATCCCCCAAACCCAAAGTTGGATTTACATAAGTAAAACATTATTTGACAACGACACTAGTGACCTTGCAGCAGTAAATGAAAGCAGAGTCAGCAGTAGAGGCGGAAGAACAAAATGATAGCAGTGTCACAGTGGTAGAGGCGGAAGAACAGAATGATAGCACTGTCACAGTGGTAGAGGCGGAAGAACAGAATGATAGCACTGTCACAGTGGTAGAGGCGGAAGAACAGAATGATAGCACTGTCACAGTGGTAGAGGCAGAAGAACAAAATGATAGCACTGTCACAGTGGTAGAGGCGGAAGAACAAAATGATAGCACTGTCACAGTGGTAGAGGTGGAAGAACAAAATGATAGCACTGTCACAGTGGTAGAGGTGGAAGAACAGAATGAAGCACTGTCACAGTGGTAGAGGCGGAAGAACAAAATGATAGCACTGTCACAGTGGTAGAGGCGGAAGGACAAAATGATAGCAGTGTCACAGTGGTAGAGGCGGAAGAACAAAATGATAGCAGTGTCAGTGTTAGAGGCAGAAGAACTGACCAGAGCACTGATGGCCTTGGACAGAAGCTCCACCAGAGACTTGTACTCTCTCTTTGCAGTCTCCTTCTTCTCACGGCTCTGAACAAAAGACAAATACAGCAGTGATAATTGTACCTGGTTCTTCAACTGCAACTGGGGGTGAAATAGGGGAGGGAAACAAAATGCACACAAGACAGAAGATAAAAACAATAATTATGATAAATATCATATAATTATATATTACACAGTTCTCACTAAGATACTGTTTGTGTTTATGCAATTCTCCAAATTAATCAAGGAAAAAAAAAAAAACTGAAAATGTACAAGAAAACTAAAAAAAAAGTATGAAGGTGGGAATGTTAGTACATCAATATACTACTTGACTAAAAGAAGAAATACCAGCTGAAGTTGGACCACTGTATGAGAAGGCCATTTAGTCAAAGAGACCTACAGATTTCTAGCAGAGTGAACTATAACATTGTGAACATTGCCACAGTGAAGAGGGAAAGAGACCCAAAGGCTGGCACTGACGATACTCACAATCTGCTTGATGGTGGTGATGGCATCCAGCTTGTCGTACAGGCACTTGGCCTTCACACACACAAACATACTCTTCACTAAAACCAGGGCAACAACTCTTCATCATACATAAGCACACACAAACCACATGCCAGTCATTACAAATGTCAGAAAACTAAGACTGGGGTGGGGGGGGGGGGGGGTGCAAGACAACTTCTGGACTTGTAGTGTATGTAGGAAAAGGTGTCAAAACAAAGTACTGACAGATTCTGAGTAAGACGGTCACACAGTCAGCCAGTCACTCATCAGTTAGTCAGTATCAGCCAGCCAGTCATCAGCCAGCCAGTCAACTAGTCAGTCAACCATCTTTAAGTCACCCATCAATTCAGCAGTCAGCCCACAGCCACTCATCAGTCAGTAAGTCTACCACTCAGTCAGGCGGTCAGCAGCCTAACAGGCAGTGAGTCAGCTACTCAGTCATTTAGTCAGCAGCCTAACACTGTAACAGGCAGTGAGTCAGCTACTCAGCAGCCCAACAGGCAATGAGTCAACTACTCAGTCATTTAGTCAGCAGCCTAACAGGCAGTGAGTCAACTACTCAGCTGCCTAACAGGCAGTGAGTCAACTACTAAGCTGCCTAACAGGCAGTGAGTCAACTACTCAGTCAGCAAGTCAGCAGCCTAACAGGCAATTTGTCAACTACTCAGCAGCCTAACAGGCAGTGCGTCAACTACTCAGCTAGTCAGCAGCCTAACAGGCAGTGAGTCAACTACTCAGTCAGCTAGTCAGCAGCCTAACAGGCAGTGAGTCAACTACTCAGTCAGCTAGTCAGCAGCCTAACAGGCAGTGAGTCAACTACTCAGTCAGCTAGTCAGCAGCCTAACAGGCAGTGCGTCAACTACTCAGCTAGTCAGCAGCCTAACAGGCAGTGAGTCAACTACTCAGTCAGCTAGTCAGCAGCCTAACAGGCAGTGAGTCAACTACTCAGTCAGCTAGTCAGCAGCCTAACAGGCAGTGAGTCAACTACTCAGTCAGCTAGCCAGCAGCCTAACAGGCAGTGTGTCAACTACTCAGTCATCTAGTCATCAGCCTAACAGGCAGTGAATCAACTACTCAGCTAGTCAGTAGCCTAACAGGCAGTGAATCAACTACTGTCAACTAGTCAGCAGCCTCACAGGCAGTGAGTCAACTACTCAGTCAGCTATCCAGCAGCCTATCAGGCAGTGAGTCAACCATTCCATCAGCCAGTCCAACCAGCAATGAGTCAGAGAGACAAGCAGCAGCAGTGCTGTTGTTGTGTGTAAGCCTAAAGAGTCTTTGTCACTGGACCTTGACCACAAATCAGGATGAGCTCTGGATGTGGTGGGCTGACACAAGGCTTTGGATGTGTATACTAGTTCTGGATGTGGTGGGCTGACACAAGATGGATGAGTGTGCTAGTTCTGGATGTGGTGGGCTGACACAAGATGGATGAGTGTGCTAGTTCTGGATGTGGTGGGCTGACAAGATTCTGGATGAGAGTGCTAGTTGTGGATGTGGTGGGCTGACAAGATTCTGGATGAGAGTGCTAGTTGTGGATGTGGTGGGCTGACAAGATTCTGGATGAGAGTGCTAGTTGTGGATGTGGTGGGCTGACAAGACTTTGGATAAGAGTGCTAGTTGTGGATGTGGTGGGCTGACACAAGACTTTGGATGAGAGTGCTAGTTGTGGATGTGGTGGGCTGACACAAGACTTTGGATGAGAGTGCTAGTTGTGGATGTGGTGGGCTGACACAAGACTTTGGATGAGAGTGCTAGTTGTGGATGTGGTGGGCTGACACAAGACTTTGGATGAGAGTGCTAGTTGTGGATGTGGTGGGCTGACACAAGACTTTGGATGAGAGTGCTAAGTGTGAGAGGGTGAAAGGGCTGACCCAAGACTTTGGATGTGATGGCTGACCCAAGACTTTGGATGAGTGTGTTAAATGTGAGAGGGTGAACGGTCAACCTGACATTCTAATGATCCAGTGTGATGTCCAGCCCATGAGACACTCACCAGATCGCAGGCGTGTGTGATTCGAGAAACGATGCCCTGGTGGCCCAAGGTCAGCAGACACATCCAGTATGGCAGACAGTTCAGCTTCAGTGCCGTGTTAAATGTGTTCAGGCCTGCTGCATGCATCAGTGTTGCATCTGATTCTTTGAACAAAGTCTGAGCACCAGTTAAAGAAATGAGGTCAATATCAATGTGTGGACCTGGTTAAAAAGAGAATAAAAAAACAACCCTACTGCACTTCAAAAAAAATCTTAAAAATCTAACCCTACCCTACCTCAACAAGGACCCAAACATACTTCACATAAGTAATGTTTAAAAAAAAGTTTTTTTAAAATAAAGAAAACTTCATCAGCAAAAGCCCAACTACATTTCTATGATAACCTCCCACACACTTCACTAAAACAAAAAACCCACCTACACTTCACCTCCATAAAAACCCAACAATACTTTACCGTAATAATAAAAACAAACAAACCTATACTTCATGTCAAAACTTTTTTTTTAAATCAAAGATAATCCACTTGAATAAGTAGCCTTTGCCTTCATGTTTCCAAGGAAGTGGCTAAAACCTGACATCAGACCACCCCGCTATAAGACCACCTTTGTTGGACTGTTTGGGTGGCCTTAGAGAGGGGACGTACTGTAGAGACCCACACATGCACCGCAGTGCCCCGTTATTAAGACCACCTTTGCTGCACTGTTTGGGTGGCCTTAGAGAGGGGATGTACTGTAGAGACCTACACATGCACTGCAGTGCCCACAATGCCCAGAAGGCAGTACAAGTGAAGGATACAGCACTGGGCAGGCCCGGCACCCCAAGCCAGGTGCCCGGTGTCACGGTGATGCTGTCCCCAGACTTGGCTGGGGACACCTGCGAGGGGACGGAGAAGAGCGTCAAGGTGGCCAGGTAACTCCTGCCGAGGAAAGGGAAGAATGATGTGAACACCTCGCCCAGCGACGCACATTCAGGCAAAACACAAGATCAAGGAAAGTGCACAGCTTTCCCGGTGAAAGCTATGTAAAACAAACCTAAATTGAGGTTTAACATTCTGGTTAGTGATGTGCAATAAGTTTTATTGTCCCTTTTTGTTTTATTTGCCCAGGAAACACAGCAAAATGACCAGAAGGAAGTCCCACAATACCTTTCTCAACCTTGTGCAAACCAATATTTCTTGGTCTTAGATAACTGATTTTAACACCCATGGTGGGCACTAAAAATCAATTAGTTATTTATCTAAGACCACAGAACAGATGTGCAAAAGTTTGAGAAAGATACTGTAGAACTTCATTGTCATCATTTAGCTCAGTTTTTGTGTGGAAATAACAAAATCACACCAAATTTAAAAAAGGGTATGATTAAAAAAATTTTTTAATAAATTTTGTCCACATTCCCAAAACATTTCAGTAAAAAATAATTTAAAAAAAGGGGTAAAAAAGAAAACGGGGCTCTGAATTCTTACACAAAAGACAGTATCTCTATATATATGTCTTCTATTTATAAATCTTATTGCCCAACTCTGCAAATTTCATTAACAACTTGCTGTAGCTTCCCAGCTGTGAACAAAACATATACTGAGAGGGAGAGAGAGAGAGAGAGAGATCTGCTTGAAGACCAGAAGAGTAACCACGACACACATGCCAGCCCCACAAAGCACAACCCTCACCCCTCCACGTGCAGCCAGATGTTGTTGGTTTTACAGATGTCCTGCAGACGCTGCAGGTTGTCAACGTGGCCCACTGCTGGGGTGCCTGAAACACACACACACACTCAATATCTCAACACAACACCTCAACACACACAAACATCTCAACACATACAAGCACCTCAACACACAGTCAACACCTCAACAATGCAGGGTATCTGCCCCCCTCCCCCAAACACACACATCATTTTTATGAACTCTTTGGTGTGGTGACTGAAAAGACACTGTGTATTGCTGGTGTCAACATGCCAAAGAACAAAACGTTTGACTGAAAAGATGCTGTGTACTGCTGTAGTCAACATGCCATTGAACAAAATGTGTGACTAAAAAGATGGTGTGTATTACTGGTGTTAAAATGCCAATGAACAAAATGCGCGACAGAAAAGACGCTGTGTATTACTGGTGTTAAAATGCCAATGAACAAAACGTGTGACTGAAAACACACTGTGTACTATTGGTGTCAAAATGCCAATGAACAAAATGTGTGACTAAAAAGATGGTGTGTACTGTTAGTGTGTAAATGCCAATGAACAAAATGTGTGACTGAAAACACACTGTGTACTATTGGCGTCAAAATGCCAATGAACAAAACATGGGACTGAAAAGATGCTGTGTATTGCTGCAGTCTACATGACGAACAAAATGAGTGACTGAAAAAAACACTGTACTGCTGCAGACAACGTGTCAGTGAACACATATGACAGAAAAGGTGACGCGCAATGCTGGAGTCAGTACCTGCAAAGGCCAGCAGAAGCACTGGGGTTTTGGCAGCCGCTATGTCATCCTGAATCAGCTTCTCCAGCATGGCCACGTCCTGGGGGCACAGTCAGAACAGGATTGTGCTATTGTAACCAGTGGGACAGTCACCACTTATTTCATGCTATCATAACCAGTGGGACAGTCACCACTTATTTCATGCTACCATAACCAGTCAGCCAGTCACCACTTATTTCATGCTATCATAACCAGTGGGACATTCACCACTTATTTCATGCTATCATAACCAGTGGGACATTCACCACTTATTTCATGCTATCATAACCAGTGGGACATTCACCACTTATTTCATGCTATCATAACCAGTGGGACAGTCACCACTTATTTCATGCTATCATAACCAGTGGGACATTCACCACTTATTTCATGCTATCATAACCAGTGGGACAGTCACCACTTATTTCATGCTATCATAACCAGTGGGACAGTCACCACTTATTTCATGCTATCATAACCAGTGGGACATTCAACACTTATTTCATGCTACCATAACCAGTCAGCCAGTCACCACTTATTTCATGCTATCATAACCAGAGGGCCATTCACCACTTATTTCATGCTATCATAACCAGTGGGACATTCACCACTTACTTTATGCTACCATAACCAATGGGACAGTCACCACTTATTTCAAGTTATCATAACAATCACCACTTATTTCATGCTATCATAACCACTGGGACATTCACCACTTATTTCATGCTATCATAACCAGTGGGACATTTGCCACTTATTTCATGCTGTCATAACGAGTGGGACAGTCACCACTTATTTCATGCTACCATAACCAGCTGGACAGTCACAATTTATGCTATCATAACAAGCGGGATAGTCCTAAGTATTTCATGCTATCAAATAGGGTGGGACATGTTGCTAGCAAGGGCAGCAAGTCACTACAATGTCATGCTATTACCTGGAGGGGGGAAACATCAGGCAAAATAAATGGGTACCTTATGCTAGTTTTACAGTGAAACACTCTGTATTCTTCTTACAGACAGATTAACAGTTAACAGCAGTTGACAGATGATAAACTGGCTTTACCACTTTCAACATCCTGTTACCATCACATGGTGCACACACACACACACACACACACAATTTTCTTTGAGACAGAATCAGAACAGTATGAGAGATAAGGTGCAACTTCAGTGTATACAAAACAGTCCAGATCAAATCTGAAGTTGTCACCATTGCAAGACATTACTGTTCAGTGCTACATAGTTTGCTTTGCCCCACTCCAGCAGGGAACAAGTTGAAGTTGTCACCATTGCAAGACATTCATGTTCAATGCCCAACACTGTTTGCTTTGCCCAACACCAGCACTACAATGGTACCGACCAGTACCTGACACAGGTTGACCCTTCCACCCAACACCAGCACTACACTGGTGCCGACCAGTACCTGACATAGGTTGACCCTTCCACCCAACACCACAATGGTGCTGACCAGTACCTGACATAGGTTGACCCTTCCACCCAACACTACAATGGTGCTGACCACTACCTAACACAGGTTGACCCTTTCACCCAACAAACGGATGGGCCTTAGATACAAGCCGCACTTACCATTTTGCTGCTGGCGCCAAAGACAGTGTTGCAGGGAACCGTGCATATACAGGACAGCGGCAGTCCCAGCTGCAGACACAACAATCAGGGCCCGGTGTTAGCAAATGCCTTTGTGGACAGTTGTCAGTATGTGCACAGGGGCACTTCATACAGATGTCAACATGTGCACAGGGGCACTTCATACAGATGTCAATATGTGCACAGGGGCACTTCATACAGATGTCAACATGTGCATGGGGGCACTGCATACAGATGTCAATATGTGCATAGGGGCACTTCATACAGATGTCAATATGTGCACAGGGGCACTTCATACAGATGTCAACATGTGCACAGGGGCACTTCATACAGATGTCAACATGTGCATGGGGGCACTTCATACAGATGTCAACATGTGTATGGGGGCACTTTGTACAGATGTCAACATGTGCACAGAGGCACTTCATACAGATGTCAACATGTGCACAGGAGCACCTCATACAGAAGTCATCATGTGCACAGAAGCACCTCATACAGAAGTCAACATGTGGAGGGAGACACTTCAAAACAAAACAGCAGTGAAAGAGAAAAAGAGAAAAGCGAGGGAGTCAGTCCATCACCTGTAAGCACAGGTAGTGGCCCAGTCCTGGCTTGGCAGCTGCACTCAGGTAGATGACGGGGGGGCGGGAGTAGAGAGCATCAAAGCCATCAGTGGCGTACTTGGGATAGCGGTGGTAGAGAGCCAGGCGACAAACGCGCACCAGCCCTTCACGCTCATCGTCATGGTACATCACACACGACCCCTCAAACCTGAAGCAGGAAATCACTCAGTGGAACACAAAACATCACTCAAAAATCCAGCATGGTTGCAGTTTGCAAATACTGCTCCAAAGGCAAAGCAAGCAAAACACTCTGTTTGTCCAAAATGGACTAGATGACCTTAAACAAATGAGGTAAAATCAAGTGGCATCATAATTTGTTCCAATAATAGCACCTACTATCAGCTAAGTGAGTGCAACATCTGTACTTTCATGCCAGGGTGGATTTGATAACTGAAGCATGTTGAGTTCCATGCACAGAAGAATGTAAGTGACCTCAGTAAAGCAGCTTTGGCAAAACAACTGAATTCAGTGAAGAACTTTACACATTAACCTGATCACACAACAGTCTTGTTGAGCTTAAAGGGGTCCAAAAAAGAGAGCCAAGCTGACATGAAAAAGTTGAAACTGTGCAAATATTTTCCTTTTTACAAGCTTTGTAAGGTAATGGTTCTTCTATTAACACTTACGCAACTGAGGTACTTTTTGCTTGGAACCAGAGCTGCTCAGGGTGAAACCAGGCTGCTTTGCTCTTTATCAGGTAAGAGCAGCAATGGGTGAGCTCTTGATGTAATGTGCAGTTCTACCACACTCTGGCCTTGTTCACGAAATCATAGACACAGACTGCAGGACACAAAATGGCAATTCTTTGCGACTTTCAAGGGTCAGTCTTAACAAACTAGACCACAAACTGACCAAAAAACTGTTGTGAGTATATTTCTTATTCCATTCCTATTGGTAAGGCCATGACACTTTTTGCTTGGTGTCCCCTTTAACAGTAGCAGGCCTGTGCTCACAGTTTGGTAACAATCAAACTACAGCTGTGTGAAACAGGACTTGCAGCAGACACTAGCATGAAGAGGAACGGACCTACAGCACTACACAGCAGCAACTGACTGACACCAGTACGGAGAGGAACAGACCTACAGCAACTGACTGACACCAGTATGGAGAGGAACAGACCTACAGCAACTGACTGACACCAGTATGGAGAGGAACAGACCTACAGCAACTGACTGACACCAGTACGGAGAGGAACAGACAAGCTACAGCACTACACAGCAGCAACTGACTGACACCAGTATGGAGAGGAACAGACCTACAGCAACTGACTGACACCAGTATGGAGAGGAACAGACCTACAGCATTACACAGCAGTAACTGACTGTACCTGAAGAGTCGTGAGAGCCAGAGTTGGCAGTCAGAGTTGACCTTGGAGGCCACTCGCTTCAGCTCGGGCTCATTCAGTGTGGTCAGGTAGGCCTTGAGACTGTTGGCTACCAGCGAGGTCTTGCCCACAGCGTCCAGGTCTTGCAGCCGTACATGTTCCCTAGAAGTGGAGAATGCAAAGTGCTCACTATCACAAATCAGTTCATGCAGCACACATTGCTTCTCCACCAGCGGCAAAGAGCGCAATGCAGGAGCCAAGTAAATAAATAAAGGTGGCAGTACTCTTCTGTAGTGTCAAGTTCAGTTCAGTTTCTCCCTCAGTAAATACACATAGATTCACTTCTTTTTCCTTCTTTTTCTTTTGGCAAAAGATTTTTACATCATAGCTATAATCTAAGCACACTATCATCAATTCACCATAATAATGTCAAAATGGTACAAACAATGTTCACATCACACACTTCCAAATCCTTCATCCTGACATGACCCGGAACATCTGATGGGATGTTAACATTCAAGAACAGATTAGATGGGATGTTAACATTCAAGAACAGATTAGATGGGATGTTAACATTCAAGAACAGATTAGATGGGATGTTAACATTCAAGAACAGATTAGATGGGATGTTAAAAATCAAAAACAAAATAACTAACTTCAAAATCCTCCACATAAGATTTGTCAGTTTTCACATCAGGACCTGGCCAACACATTCTACAGCAAAGAAAAATGACTCAATGGTAAAAATACTCACTGCAGTTGAACTTCATCAGTGCCCTCAATCTCTGCAAAGAATATCAGCTGTTCCACTTTCCTCAGCACTGAATCCGGTGACTCGCCCCTGTCATGGATATGACATGTGCAACAATTTACAGTATGTCATACATATCATTTTATATCCTACCACATCAGAAATATTATCATGTCAGACTACAGTGACAACTCAACACTCATGTCATGAATCTGGACACCATGGACTCCAATGAATATAATGTATATTATATGCCCAGATTAATGAGTTTTTGTATGCACTTAGAGCTGGGTAAAGCAACTGTTAGTTGGACAGTTTTGCAGTGAAATAGAACAAACCTACATTGTAAGTCAGACAGGTTTGCAGTGAAATAGAACAAACCTAGATCATGAGTCAGTTTTACAGTGAAATAGAACAAACCTAGATAATTACAGACAGACAGTTTTACGGTGAAACAGAACAAACCTAGATCATGAGTCAGTTTTACAGTAAAACAGAACAAACCTAGATAATTACAGACAGTTTTACAGTGAAACAGAACAAACCTAGATAATTACAGACAGTTTTACAGTGAAACAGAACAAACCTAGATAATTACACAGTTTTACAGTGAAACAGAACAAACCTAGATAATTACAGACAGACAGTTTTACAGTGAAACAGAACAAACCTAGATCATGAGTCAGGCAGTTTTACAGTGAAATAGAACAAACTTACAGTTCCCGTGGAAGGGTAAATGAAACAAACAAACTCATTTGCTCAATTAAACTTTCAAATACCCAGTTACTTCCTTTTCAAATCCACAATAGCTGTTCACCATTGTCACTGACAACTTCCTCTGACCAACTGGACATCAGTACAGTGGGCCCCCAAAGTGAGAGAAGTTGAAATTTTAAACTTGTTGTCATTCATTGCGGCAACAGCTCACTTTGTTTAGGGCTCTGAAAGGCATATTTTCTTAGCTGATCAACAAAGCGAGGAAATGAAGGAGAGAAACTCACCCTCCCTGTAAGGCCTCGGGGATGTGAGAAGAGAGGCGTTTCTTCATTCTCTCCTTCCTCTCCACTTCCATCTGTCTGTGACCGAACAGAAGACAAACTGATGCACAAGATTACTCACAAACAGGGTCAAACCAAAAGCAAATTATCTACTACACTCCATAATACCCCCAATCTGATCTATGTGCTTACAGTCGGTAGTGCCCTGCCTGTGAATAATATTCACGTACTTTTCTGAAGAATGATTAATTAATATCTGAAATTGAATCCTAGCGAATCCGTATCTGGAAGAGGCGATTCGGTCTCTGTATCAGACTGGCCAGAAATCACATATCTTGCCAAACTGCTCAGTGATAATTACAGGTTAATCAACAGAGGACATGATCCCAGACGTGCAATTTGGAAGTCTAACTGTCAGCGTGTACCAGAAGTCATCAAGAACCAGAATAAAACAAAATGCGCGCTGACAATGACATTGAATTACAAACAACAAATGACAGCAGCCTAGATTTTAACTCCATCTTGTTACCATCTTGTTACCAAATCCTGTGGTAGACCAGAACTGGGTTTGCCAACATCATCTACAGCAGTTCATCTTCGGAAAATGATGCCACGTATGACGTTTCGATCTATTCAAACTTTTTTGTGAATTTTTGTTGTTGTTGCATGGATTACTATTTCGTCTGCTCATTTTATAGATCATCAGCTACATCAGATTAAGTTATTCCATCATTTTAACTTTGTTTGTGTACTCTAGGTTATACCGTACACATATTTGTACCATGGATGCAAAATACATAATGTTTTGCATCGGTTGACGCAATCTCTAAAGGACAGTGCGACCCCTGCTACTCTTTAGCCATCTTACACTAGTTACAGTTGTCACAGTGGTTTGAAAAAGTCTTGTGTGATCAATAGAGCATGCATCATGAAGACATTATGACTGGAAGTGGAAGGGGGATGGGGAGGGGTTGGGGGGAGGGGGATCTTCCAGGACTGCACCATGGAATATTTCCTGATTTCAATTTATGATGTGCTGTGACCTTCCCACAATTGTCATGCCAGTGTCAGTGACTCAGCGTGTGCCTGTCATTGGCACTGCCCTGTGCTCAATGGGAAACAAGAGATAAACTCATGAAGTCTCACTTGTTGATTCTATCCAAGATTTCTGAAGACACTGCGACTCTCTTCTCCATGTCATCCAGCATTGGATTCAGCATTTTCTGTGATGGAAACCAATGAATAAATAAGACCGATGAACTGAAAACACCAAGGAAACCAGTGGATGCAAACACAGGGTGAATGAAGTGTCTTGGCACTTTCCACTAAATTTACATTCATCAGACTTAATCACACACACACACACACACACACACACACACACACACACATGCATACATACAATCACATTATAAGCATTGTGAGTTCAATCTGGTCTCATATACTATGATATAGTCTGAGATATGTATCATGTGTGCACATGGTGGATGCATACATGCTTGTGTGTATGTGTGTGTGCACTGAATCTTTGTTGTCAATATATCACTTATTTTTAGTTATAGTTATACAATCTGTATGCTTAACTTCAAGTTAAAGAATTTGTACATATTTAGGGCCAGTCTGGATGTGCTCAAACCACCCTGTGGCCTGTTTCACAGGCCTCTTCTATCAATCTATGCAAAAGGGCAACAGGCTTTGTGCAACAGGCTGTCAACCCCTGGAAATGAAAACTGGGTTTTCTGAAGCTACTTCATCTGTTTCAGCAAGTCATGGTGTCTGAGAAATAATGAATTCATGCACTGTTCATCTCCAACGAATTATTGCCCAATCATTATCAGATTAGATTACCATGTTCTGAAGAATCAGAGAAAACTGATTGTACTTGTGTTTGGTTGACCGTTTGTGAATGTGATACACTGCATAGGCATTGTTATGTTATGCAGTATCTGTACTTCTGCACCATGGGAATTTTAATGTGCGCAATGATCTTCATGCGTGCTGCACACTGGGCTTGCTACTGACAAGTTACATGATGCAGCAAAAGTGGGTTCTGGGTCGAATCAAATTTCAAAGCTAAAACTGATTAGTGTGAAGCATTTATAAAATGCAACCATTCCACCAGTGACCATTCTGTGATTCACTGATTCAAGGAATATATATTTTACACAAAACGTGTATTGATCACAATTTTTCGCTACAGTCATTAGAAATTTGCGCACAAAGTAAATCAAACTGAACGTATCATACAGGCAAAAAGTGACTAAACATGACTCTTAAACAAGCAAAAAGGTAATGGGAACTTCCGCTTTCTTACCGTGTACATGGTCTCTTGAAAGCCCGCCTGTGCATTATCGCTGGTGGGCGTTTTAGGCTGAACCTGATTTTGTTCTCTAGTTTCCCTCTCCATAGTAAGACTTGGAGATTGGGATGCAGTTTCATCTGGAGATGACACACCGGCTTCTCTTGGTGACGGGGCAGCCATTTTCGTGTCTTTACACGCTGGCAAATGTCGTCATAAAGAGTTTGTGTTGTCGTAAAGAGAAACTGACAGTTTCTTATAAAAAGCAGAGATTTGGAAGCAAACTTTGAAAACGATTCATTGAGACAAAGCGAACTTTTATTTGTCAGTCAAATTTTACCATAAATGTTCCTAATGGGCATATATTTGTCGCATACTCTTTATGTCGTACTTTCACTTTCTGGCAGTAGCGTGCGGCCGCTATGGATGAAAGCGCAACAGGTGAACACGTCAGAGAAGTATGAACATTTTGTAAAACTTTTCATGGGGCAATGCAAGCAGTGAGGAAAATGACGCTGCTCTGTACTAACAATTTATGTACTTTACTTTATAACACCACAACGGATATGAAATCGGGTCAGTTGCCTGTGGTGTATGAGACAGACTAGTGACACGGAATGGGTTGTTGCACGACATGGAGCTGTTGAAAGTAGGCCTGTAACGGGCGATGGCACCGTTGTTAGTGACCTCCACCCACTGTGTTACCTGCACAGGTTTTTATCTCAAACACCTCTTCTGTCCGATACGATCTGTTGCAGTTACTCAACGCAAGGCAATACGCCAGGCATATTTATGGCAAACGTCCGATCAATGATCAATAAACACCAGACAGTTGTATGAAAAAATAATTCTATAAATTATATTTTCGTGCAACAGTTATGCGCTGTATGTAACACAGTGGTGCCATCATATTGTACATATTGTACCATTCCACATCATAACATTTGAGTGGTTTGCAGGAAGTGTAGCCTTTTGCTTTATTGATCATGTGATTGTGAGTATGGAACTTGAAGTTGTGTCAATGTGTAGTGCTTCATGATAAGTCCAGACTTGTTTGAGAATGAGATTGTGACACTTGTAGTTGTACAAAGTTAGTGAGAGCACAGGTCCTTCCAAACAGTGTGCTGACCCACAGTGCTGTAAGTATTACAGAAGAGAAGTCTGTCCAAAGCCAATCTCTCACAGTATTAGTAGACACTGCCAGCAACATTATTACACTAAACACTACATACAATGATCATTACATCCTCATAATCTCCACACAAGGCACTGGCATTTATGCAGATGTTTGGTGTTTCCAGATATTGAGTTAATGCTAGCCTAATTATGAAAACAAACTCCAAAACTTTTTCTTGAAAACAGTGGTCAAGTGCCTTGGGTCTGTGCATCTCTTCGCCTTAAGGTGAGCCAAGCACATGGTATGCTGGGGGACAAAAATGAGGTGCCTGCTGGATCACATTACATGGAGATTAGAAATGGAGAAGAAGAAAAAAAAATGAAAAAGAAAAAGAAAACTTGTACGAGTTATAGGGATGGAGAAGCAGGGTTTGCCATAACTTGTAATTGCTAGTATCTTACAGCATAAGGTCATTATGATTTACCAGAAAAGAAAGTCAGCAGTGGGTGACATGTATTCACTGTTATTTTGTTTGACTAGTTCTTGAAAAAATTATTGGGATAAAAAAAAATGAAATAAAAAATACAGATTAAACATAGCACAGAGAGAACTCAAACTCAAACTCAAAAACTTTATTTTACAAGGATTGTAGTTTAGGTTCAGTTAAAAACCTGTCTAACAACTAGTCCTTGCTAAGCTACTGATGAATAGATATCAAATTACAGGTATTATTTTGATAGAGAGAGAGAATGTATGTGCATGTGTGTGTGTGTGTTTGTGCATGCATGTGTGTGTGTGTGTGTGTGTGTGTGTGTGTGTGTGTGTGTGTGTGTGTGTGTGCATGTGTGTGTGTGTGCATGTGTGTGTGTGCACATGCTGGACAGGGAAGGGAACAGGGTGTTTGCTACTAGAGCTCTAGTAGTAGTATAGACAGTTGTGTGTCTGACTGGTTACAGTGATTGCCTGACCGATTTCTGGGAACCACTTTCACCACCTTATAGATGGCATAATGGTTTAAAGAATGTGTAGCGCAATCACTGAGAAAGGGTCCTTTTGGGAGTGGAGCTGGGGGACAAATGGTATTCTTTTACTGTGCTGGAAAAGGGGGTAAGGCTCAGTAGCTGCTGTCCAATGACATGACCCGCGATAGCTGTAATGAAGAGATGGACAAACTGGACATGGAAGATTTGCAAGCTTAGAGAGCAATATGTGATCAGCTGACATGATGTAAACCAGCGTTGTGTTGTTCATTCTGCTTGTGTGACCGAAGTGGGCACAGCTATCAAGCTAAAAGAGAGGTCAGCTGATTTCAAAATGCAAATTATGCGAAAACACAAAAGAACTTTATTGTCCCTGATTTAGTATACTGGAAATTTGTCATCTGACCAATTATACCCAAATCATTATCATACGCATAGTAAATAGAGAAGGGATAAGAGGACTCTCGTCAATAATGGTTTCTAAACTGTTTTTCACAGCTGTGCCTATTCCCCCGTCCAACGTGCGAGTGTGTGTGTGTGTATGTGTGTTGGCATGAGTGTTATTGTAAAGTGCCCTGTGCTCCCATCCTGTGCAGTAGATGGGTGCTCTAAGAATCCTCTTTATTATTATTATATATTATTATTATTATGTAATGAAAAGCAACAGTGAGGGTTTTTAGTATAGGTTAGTATAGTGTTATTGTAAAGTGCCCTGTGCTCCCATCCTGTGCAGTAGATGGGTGCTCTAAGAATCCTCTTTATTATTATTATATATTATTATTATTATGTAATGAAAAGCAACAGTGAGGGTTTTTTAGTATAGGTTAATCATAAATCAGACCCAATAAACTGAGAATCATAGATATTGCACATGTATGCACACACACACACGCATGCATGTGCATGCACACACGCCATGCACATCACACATGCACACACACATGCACACACACATGCACACACACACACACACACACACACACACACACACACACACACACACACACACACACACAACATACCACATGCATCTGCACAAAAAGTATATATTTGCACTTGCAAGTGTACATCCTGTGCACATGAAGTATGCCTGTGTGGACAGCCTCCCTTGATAAAGCATGACTGGCCATCAGATGATGCACAGCACTATCTCAGTATCTGTTGCACAGGCTGTGCCTCCATCAGCCTGTGTGTAGGCCGCAGGCTGAGACAGCCAGTTGCCTTTGTTGGGTGGGGTGACTCAGCAGCTGGCACCACCCACCCCCACCCCACCCCACCCTACCCTCCAGGCACAGCAGCTGTTGTGCTGACTAGCTTTGTGCAGTTACCTGCCCTGTAGTATTCACCTTTCTCTTCTCTCTTCACCTGGCCTTGTAGAGACCTGTACATAATACTGATGTATAAACTATACAAAAGGTAGGAGGATTTCAGCTGAAGGTGTTGGACACAAGCATCATGCCATCTGCATTTATTAGAATTAAAGCTGTTAATATTTGTATGCACAGTGTTTCTGTTTAATACCTGAAGTGTATATGTAAATTTAAGATGTAGCTGCATTGTTTTTTTAATTGACACCAAAACTTGCATCAATAGCTGAATGATTTGACTAAACTGCAGCCTGTGTTAGTTCATGTCATTGATGTTATTCACTGTTGTGTGTGTGGTTATGATCTTGTTTTCTTTCCTTGTACTTCTTTCATCCTCACTGTTCTGTGGTATTTGTGTGTTGTACACCTTTGCAGTCAGGATTTTATCAGGGGCAGTAAAGTACGCATGATACAATTACAAACAAAATAGAGGGTTGCTGAGCTCTAAGTCTAAATAGGCTCTAGCAAGCCTCTCCTCCTTCATCACAGGCTTTCAGTGTGTGTGTGTGTGTGTGTGTGTGTGTGTGTGTGTGTGTGTGTGTGTGTGTGTGTGTGTGAGGGGGGGATGTGGTACTGTCTTGACTGGTGGAGTGAATATGATCTCAGTCAGATTTTGTATTCAAATGGTTGTAAGTTGTGTCATATGATTGTAGATGATTATACATTATATCTTAAATCTCCTGTCATGAGCCATTTTTAATGTTTACTTCATTGTTTAGGAACAAAGTCACAGTCAAACAGTGTCCATGAACCACAACTTTGAAGAGAAAGGCGTGTCAAAGCAGACTCAAACTGACATCTGTCCACTTACCAGCTAGGCTAAACAGACTTGCATTTAGGACCCACACAAGACCAGGGGTCGCAAACACTTTTTAGAAATGGTATACAGCAAATGCAGTGTCTTGAAAAAATGCGTACAACCAAACATGACACTTAACACACTGACAGAGATTGTTTTAAGAACAGTTCTGCTCTTATCCAGTTGAAATTCTGCCTCTCACACCTGTTGCAAAATTGTGTGCAAGCCCGACAGATAATAGCACTACTTTTGGTATTCTCAGGCTTGGGACCCACCATGGCAATCAACAGTTTTCAACAGTGCCTGGTTAAATCTCAGCCTTTTGCTGGTATTTGTTTGTTTTACCTTTTGAATAGGTGGCCTATTGTCAACTGGCTTAGAGTTGTGTAAAACTTGCTGTTTATACAGCATTGTGCTAAACTTGCTTGATAAAACTCCACTGATTGTGCAATCCTCACTGTTGTACAGAAATCACAATGGTTTTGTCATGCTGGACAAAACTCACTGCAAAACTTGCTGTTCATTATGCTGAACTTGCTTTGTGGAACTCACCACTGTACATAATTTACTGTGGGTTCACTATGCTGGAGACTTATGAGACAGATGTCATTGAATCAGTAGGAGGTCACTGTAGCAAAATACCCATGCAGATACTAAGCCTGTAGTACACTGAAACTAAATTGAAACATAAGGAGACTCTTGTAATACCCATCTTACATGATGAATCTAACAACTTACTGAGTGTAAATTCCACTGAAATATGGAGCTCATGCTCTTTATTTCTTGCATGCACATACTTATAGTTCTAGTTGTTGGTCAGTGTACTTTAATGTCCTGTCTACCACCCAAGGTCATTTGTAACTGTATGTACACTTGCATGCACGCACACATGCGTGCACGCACGTGCGCGCGCACACACACATGCACACAAACATGCTGTCTCACCCTCCCTTTCTCTCTGGTTATAAGAAATGGGTGCAAATTGAAATGGGATGCCGTTTTCACTTTCACTAGTTGCAGCACTTTGGGAGAGGCCCATCAGTGGACAATGTTGTAGAAAGCACCCAACTTTGAGACTTTGATTTAGTGAGGAAAAAAACAAACACTTTGAGGATGTACCTCTGGTGGAGTTTATGTACCTTGTACTTACATGCATGCCAGGTGCGAGTTACTGTTGGCGACTCAGGTCTTTGTTGTACTTGTGTTACATATTTCGAGCTATCGTTAACTCCCTAGTGTGTTGATTCTTTGATTTGGTGAGTTTAACATAGCCTCGGGTAAGGGCTAGTAATAGGCCAGATGGAGGCTTCTCATCAAAATGATCGTGTATTGATTTGTCAATTATCCATCACATGACCATGCGGACATATGTGTGTGACTGCAGTAAATCAGCCATACAACAGCTGCAGATTGTATTCATGAGCTTCCTGTAGTGTGCAATTTAATGTAGTCTCTGTCTGTCTCTCTGTTTGTCTCTCCCCCCCCCCCTTCCCTTGTGCCTGTGTGTATCAGTATGTGTATTTATCTCTCTCCTTCCTCCCATCTTCCTCTCCTTTTCGCTTTCTTCCTTCCCCTTCTCTTTTCTCCCTCCCCTGTCTCTCTCCCTCTCCTTCCTCCCACTCCCTATCTCTCCTTCCCCTCTCTCTATTTCCCCCACTTTGTCCCTCTCTCATTTCCTCTCTCTCCATCCCTACTCTCTCTTCATCTCCCATCTCTCTCTCCTCCCTCTCGTTTTCTCCCTCCCCTCCCTCTCTCCTCTCTCCATCCTCCCCCCCCTCTCTCCTCCCCCCTCCCTGTCTCTCTCCCCCTCCATTCCTTCCCTCTCCACCTTCCTGTGCCTGGATCTTGGTCCTTGTTTAGTAAGGTTCAATCAGTCCATCTCCCAAACTGTAAGGGTAAAGGAAAGGATAAATGTGTGCTGTTACTACAACACTTTGACAGGTGTAACTGAAGTACAAAAGCAGTTGGCTTGTCTGTCAGCATTTTGCAGCTACAGCTGACAGCAAGTGCTTGTAGAACTAGAAGTCACTGTTGGCGTTAATCAGCAGGCTGAGCAGGCTGGCATAAAGAGGATGCCAAGCAAAATGTAGGTTGGCCTAAAAACATGCGCAACAGAAGTACTTCTCTGACACTTATGGTGGCTTTGTTTATTACATCACAGACACATGCTGTTCAACCTGAAAAGACTGCACTTACAGGCATGTTTCAGATGTTAATCTTTAACAAACTAGACCTTAAATGGATGTTTTAGCTGTCAAAGTTTGTTTTCCCTGCATGTTGTGTTAGTTTTTAACAAACTGTACCTTAAATGGATGTTTTAGCTGTCAAAGTTTGTTTTCCCTGCATGTTGTGTTAGGTTTTAACAAACTGGACCTTAAATGGATGTTTTAGCTGTCAAAGTTTGTTTTCCCTGCATGTTGTGTTAGTTTTTAACAAACTGGACCTTAAATGGATGTTTTAGCTGTCAAAGTTTGTTTTCCCTGCCTGTTGGTACATATGTACATGTATCAGTAGCTAGATGGACCATTCCTAAGGAGCTGGGTCACTGCAGGTGATGAGATGAAAAATGAGGCTGTGTTGTGCAGAAATGGCCAGGGCATGTTGAGATTTTTGTGTCAGCGCTGTTGCCTTCACTTTAGGCATTGCTTTTGATCTCAGTTACCTTGGTGACCTCACTTCACGAATATTCCTTGGAAATGGTCCATGAGGCAGTGGTGTGCTTTTTCAAAGCGCTAAATGTTCGCCTTTTATTTTCAGAAAGTGGAAGGAATGTGGACATGAGGAGACGGTGTTGTGCTAGTTGAAGGATAGCCAGTGTAGCTAAGGTGTGCATGCACAGAGGACCTCCCTCTGACCACACTCTGGTCACAGACCGCATGAACCAAGCACACTGATCACCTAAAAGACCTCTGGCACCAGCAGCATCATGGAAACGCCTGTCAATCTGCTGAGGGCAACCACCACCTGCAACACCTTTTACGTCTTCCTGTCTGCCGCCAAGGCCTCCCTCCTGCCTTTCCTCACGCTGTTCTTTCGCCTCCTCGGTCTCTCTGCCCTGGAGACCGGCATCATCATGGCTGCCAAGACCCTGACGGGCTTTGTGTGGGCACCGCTGTGGGCTCGCTGCGCTGTTGCATACAACAAACGGCGGCTTGTGCTGGTCTTCTCCCTCCTCATGATGGGGCTGATGTACATGTCCTTCACCGCCGTCTACTACAAGGCGGGCAACCTGCAGGCCTGCCAGCCTGCAGCTGATCATGGTGAGCAGGATGGGAATGCCTCAGGAACCCTGCCTATTGCAGCCAACCAGAGCCTTGCTGGCAACAGCGAGCAAAAGGAGGGTCCGGGAGCCAGTGCTCAGGAACCTGGTACAATGCCTGGCCACTTGGATGGACCTTCAGCTGCAGGGGCTGGAGCTTCAAGTGAAAAGACTGCATCTTCAGGTGAAAAGACTGCATCTTCAGGTGAAAAGACTGGACCTCTAGATGAAAAGACTGGACCTTCAGGTGAAAAGACTGGACCCTCAGGTGAAAAGACTGGAGCTGTCAGTAATTCCTCAGTTACTTCTTCAGGTGAGGATGTTGGAATGGAAGTGCCAACCGATTCAGCAACACCTGGCACTGGTGACATTGGTGGTGGTGCTCACAATGTGGAGGATTCGGCTGGAGAGAAGGTTGGGCATTCCATCCCTCCACCCACGCTCACTCCGCCACCTGAACACCCCAACACCTCTGACAACACCTTCAAGTCTAACAGAGTGCGAAATGAGCCAGACATGACTAATGCAAACCTGAAAGTATATGAAGACTGGTTTAAAGAAGCTACTGGGCATTCTTTGAGTGAGATCAAAGCCCTTGGGCTTTCAGCCCATGAACTGTATCATTATGCCAAAATTTATGTGCCTGAAGCAAACCTCACTGAAGCAGAAATTCAGCAGATCATGGATCTGGAGGACAGCCAGACAGCAGACGGTCATTCAGCTTTGAAACGTTCCATCAACCGATGGCCAAGAACACTGAACATCACTTTTTTGAACACCTTGAAAAATAAAGTTGGTGTTCTGACTACCACTCTGGAAGAAAAGAAGTTGCTCCTGTTCCTCGTAGTCCTGCTGGTCATCATATTTGGTGAGTTCTTCAGCTCCCCAGTGGAAAAGATAGCTGATGATGCCTGGTTTGATTTCCTGGAGAGAATTGATGACATGGAGAAATATGGCCGCCAGCGCTATTGGGGGTCACTGGCTTTCGCTCTTGTCCCCATCATTGTGGCAGCCATTGTGGATTACACACCATGCAAGATGATGTTCAACCTTCACCACTTCCTCCTGCATTTCTATGTGTTTGGCATTTTTATCATCTTCACTCTGTTCCTTGCCTTCTACTTCCCCATGCCACCCCCGGTGAAGCAGAAATACAGCAGCAAGGTGGGGAAAGGTCTGCGCGTCATCTGCTGTGATGGCCGGGGGTTCCTGTTTGTCATCACCCTGCTAGTGGCAGGCATGGTGTATGCCTCCTTCAACAACTTCCTCTTCTGGCGTCTGCAGGACCTGGGAGCCCCAGAGGTGACCATGGGATTGTGCGTGTCCATCGGCGCCTTTGCGGAGACCCCTATGCTGGTGTTCAGCAACAAGCTGGTCCGGAAGCTGGGCAACGGTGGGGTGGTGGCTCTCTCCCTGCTGGCCCTGGCCCTGCGTGTCCTCTACTACGCATTCCTCTGGACCCCTTGGGCTGTTCTGCCAGCTGAGCTCACCAACGCCTTTACCCACACTGCCTTGTGGTATGCTATTTTGAGCTATGATGAATTTAACGTTGGCTCAGCCATGGATCGTAGCATCCGCTCCATCTTGTCTTCCATGTACTTTGGGCTGGGCTTTGCCATGGGCTCCTTTGTGTCCGGCCTCGTCTACCATGTCTATGGGGCATCTGTTCTCTTCTGGGGTGCCAGTGCCTTCTCTGGTGCCTGGTGCCTTGTGTATTCCATCATCCAGGTCTGTCTTCCCAAGAAAGAACGTGTCAAGTACATCAAACTGCTGAGAAAGGAGGAGGATGACTCTTCAGAAGGAGATGATGACTGGTTAGAGATGGCACTCAAAGATCAGTGAAATCTGGAGAGATGGTAACATTTGGTTTTAACTTTTATTGAAGTCTATTTTACTTAGTGTTATGGATACTGTTTGGGTGTCTCAGAAGACAGGAAATGATGATTTCATGCTTTGATGTTTTAGCATTTTGTTTCTTTATGGATATTTTCTGGACATTAGCTGTTGTTGCTGTTTTTATAGAAATTATGGATTCAAGACTCTAGTGAATCATATAATTTATGATGTCATGTCTTGAAAGGCCTTTGTCTGATCTGGAATGTTGTGTGCTTGTACTTATAAGAGGTTTGATCCAAAACTAATAATACAACTGTTTTATCAGACTGTGTAACAGGCTTAATGTACAAAGTTATACATCATTGGAAACAGCCATTGAGCTTTCTGGTTTTTGAAAAAGATGTCATGTGTTTGGGTCATGAAATGGCAAAGGGTTATACAGCTGTCACATTTCACAAGTGGTAGTTAATGCTTTGCTTGCTAGCAGCACCACCATGGGGCTATATTATGATTACAGACATACATTTACCCAAAGCTGTACAGGAGATCAGCAGCCAGCATGCAATCCTCACACCCACAATGTAGTCCTTCTCCATGACAGTGTCAGGCCCCACAAAGCAAGGGCCGTAACTCGGTATCTTGAGAGACAAAAAGACTTCTTGCCCCACCCACTGCTTCCTCTCTTGGAAGACAGACTAGCTGACAGGATGTTTTCTCGCATCCAGGACCTGGTCAAAGTGGTGAATTTAGAGCTGGAAAAACGGTCCCCAAAGAAGAACACTGGAAGACATTTTCCAGTTGGCTCAGGTGCTGCAACAGTGCATGAGTGTTGAAGGAGAGTGCTTTGGAGGGATGCTGTCCTTTGGAAGGGGTGCATCCAAACTATTTCCATTTGATCACTAGTTTGGGATCATACCTCAAAGCAGGGTTCTCCCCTTTTTCATAATAAATATGTGCAGCTTTATTCTCATCAGTGGAAATGAAGGACTGCCTTAAGGTTGAAATTGATAGGAATTGTAAATAGGAAGTATTATATATTACTGACTAGCATGAAAACTGTGGGTCTATGTAATGATCAGATTTTTGCCGCCTGCCTGTCCATTCCCATTCAAAGCATTAATGTAAATTATTGTGATTTCCTTGAACCGCATTAATGTAAATTATAAATAAATACAACAATTTTCAAGCTTTGCATAGTGGTGCTCTTTGAACTTTACATCTTTTCACCATGCTTTGCCTACTGCCAAGGATTCTGTCTTTCTTATTTCTGCCACAGTTCATTCAACTTATTTTCCCCAGTCCTCTTCAAGACTGAAGTGATGTTTGTCATTGAGAGTGAATTATATTTTTTAGCGACTGATCTCTTTTAGTGACTGATCTGTTTGGGAGAGTCTGGACGTGGTCATACTTTTGCTAAAGTATAATGGAGTTCTGATGGAGCTATACTATTTTTTGGAGCAGAGACATTGTTGATTTGTTGGATTTTGTTGTGATTTTTGTTGTTGTAAAATTATGTTTGATGTTTTTATACTGTTTTACCCCCATGTAATATTCATGGTTTACTGGGCATGATGTGTAAGGTAACTAACTGCCTGTTTATACCAGTTTTGGTGACCTTGAGTTAAGTACAAGGTCATGAAGACTTTTTTTGATACTAGTTGAGTCAGAATTTTGAAGCTTTGCATGATGATCAATAACCTTTATTCAGCTGTCCTGGTTCATACCAGCTTTAGTGAGCTTGACATTGTTCCATTATATTGAGAAGGAAATCTAAAAGTTGCATTTTCTCAGCAAGTTCTTGCAAGGTCAGGTTAAAGCACAATGTGTATACAAAAATAAGGAGAAAACCTGTATATTTTTGCTGCATGATCTAAACTGCTCCAGGCATCCAAAGGAGAGACAGAGACATGCTGAGATAAATTCTAGTCTGATCACTGACACCATTTTTTTTTTTTTTTATCTAATAGTAATTGTTCAGTGTCTAAAATTTTCAACAAATGTTAACATTCACAACTGATTGATGAATATTATGAAGTCACTGAGCTTATGAAGTCATGCCAAATGAAGAGATTTTGATTGTGAATTTACAGAGCATAAATTGCACTTTTTGTTCTGTTATTGTGTGCAAAAAGTGATTACATGCAGTACGTATTATATTGAATGACTCAGAGTGCCTTTCCATGACAATGAAATCCAAAGGAAACCATAAACTATTGAGAGAAAGATATTTTTTTGCATGTTTTGTGATACTTTTAAACATGCATGTGTGGGCTATGCATTCTTACCGACCTAGGTCATGGGAGGTCACAAGATTGAAAGTGAGGCTGGGATTTGCAGAAATGATGAGAGGAAGTGGAGAGTTTGTCATCTGCACTGTAGCAAAGCCTACACTCTTAAGCCTCACTTTTGACCTTGATTATCTGGGTGACCTCACCTCCTGAATATTCATTGGGTGTAGTTCATTGTGCTGCTGTTACTGGGTCATTTTAATTTAATTTTTTGTTCATTCCTGTTGTGTATGGCAGCGCTGGGCATGCATGTCATGCAGAATACTCTCACTTCGCAGTTCTTCCTGATCCAACCCTGACTTGGCGCTCAAATCTAGATTCAGATCTATGTCCTTGCTGCTTTGTGCAATCTCTTATCACTTTTGATTCAGCATGGTTTGAGATTTTTTCAGTAATAAAAAGGTGTGATTGATCTGTGTGTGTGGGCATGCTGTGCAAAAATATTGTATTAGTTACATGCCGTTTGCACATTTCCAGGCTAACAGATGATGTTATATGTTTACTATACCCATGTCTGATTGAACAGAATTCAAAATGAACAGAGATATTTCTAATGTTAACATCAGTGGTGTGGACAGTGGACCAGTGAAAGGTGTAGGAAGTGGAACAGTGAAGGACTGTCCCTGAATCCTCAGAAAGTGGTGTTAAGAGTGGGGTGGTCTTTGGTGAGGAGTTCATTGAGAATAAAACACATTCAGAGAAACCATAGTGAAGATGCAGGCTGGCCAGAAAATGTAGCAAATGTGCAAACATTTCCACCTGCAGGCTTCATTTGTTTGTTGTATCAGTACTCTACAAAAGGAGTATTTTTTTGCTTCAAATTTGAGCTCCTTTTAGTGCAGCCATGTTGGTTTGCTGTTCACCAATGAATAGCCGAAAAAGTGGCTTATGGTGTATTTGATACTTATGCCATGCATACCAGCCTTGCTTGTGACAGCACTAGTACAGATTACTGGGAACAACATGGAAGCCCTCGCAGTTGTAGTTTCATAACTTTCAGACATTGGTTTTTAACAAACAGGACCATCAGTTGAGTGCAAGAACTGCTATTTATTTCAGTCCATTCCTCTTGATAGTACGCATGATGCTTCTGCGCTTCAGTTCTCCTTTAAAAAAGAAAGCAATGAGCAAAGTGTGGCCTTGCTCTGAGAGACACTCTTGTGAGTGGTGAGAAAGTGTGGCCTTGCTCTGAGGGACCCTCCTGTGAGTGGTGAGGAAGTGTGGCCTTGCTCTGAGGGACCCTCCTGTGAGTGGTGAGAAAGTGTGGCCTTGCTCTGAGGGACACTCTTGTGAGTGGTAAGCAAAGTGTGGCCTTGCTCTGGGGAACCTTCTAGTGAGCAAAGTGCGGCCTCACTCTGAAGGACACTCTTGTGAGTGGTGAGCAAAGTGTGGCCTCACTCTGAGGGACATCCTTTGTGAGTGGTGAGCAAAGTGTGGCCTTGCTCTGAGGGACACTCTTGTGAGTGGTGAGCAAAGTGTGGCCTCACTCTGAGGGACATCCTTCGTGAGTGGTGAGCAAAGTGTGGCCTTGCTCTGAGGGACACTCTTGTGAGTGGTGAGCAAAGTGCGGCCTGTGAGCAAAGTGTGGCCTTGCTCTGAAGGACACTCTCACAATGGCAGTCTTTCACCAGGTCTTTGGTCTGGGGGTTGTGCCTTTGAAGTTGGACTTTTTTGGTCTTGTGAATGTATTGGTGTTTTGATGATGGTTTTTCTGGGGGGTTAATTTGCAGTCTAACTGAAAGTGGTGATGGTCTCTCTGTGAAAGTAATATGTAATTTACTGGTTTCATTGTGCTGTAGGATGGCAATTTTTTTTTTTGCTTCCACAAACTCGCGATCTTCTGGTTAGCCGAAAAATGATGTAAAGATACTTTTTTTTCCATTCTCCATCACCTTTCCCCTGTAATTTTTGCAAACGCAACAATAATGGCATTTTTACTGCTTTGCAATTCTACATTCAACTTCCACTGTTATACACAGTGTGAAGCAACGCCTCCTCAGAAATTGGCCTTGAAGTGACGCTGCGACCTCTTGCGACTTCTTGCATGAAACTTACTTCTTGCATGAAAGATTACAAAGGGCATTCACTCGTGCAAACCAGCTTCACTGAACCGCCCAATAGTGTGCAAAAGTCTGACCTTGTAAAATCCTACAGGCATGTCATCCATTGAGACTTAAACTACAACCATCAGTGAGGAAATAGTAAAATACTGCACAATTAGCAATAATCAGAGCACATCAGATTCTGTTCCACATTTGCTAATGGTGTTTTATAGGATGCCATGAATGCTGACATCATTGGAACGGTTTACCGAAAGTTGTAAACCATGTGATAATTATGGTTTGTTCTGATTTACTTCCTGCAGTAAGTAACAGTAAAAACAAGCATAATTTTAGCTTGATTAACAGCAAAAACGTTTTTGTTTTTGTTTTCTGCTGAGCATAATAAATATTTGTACATGTGTATATATATCTGATGGTATAACCTTTGGTCTCCTACCGCTACACTTCATACAGCTTGAAATTAGCGTATATATATATCATATAGATTCTTACCATAGATGAAAATGGTTAAACATAAAGACCATGCTTTTTTAATGGGGCAGTACAAAAGCGTTTGCACAAATATGTGAATAGTTTTGAAACAGGGACTTATGTGCTTACCTAGGGCTTATGATATTTGATTGTCCTGAGGTGACCCAGTCTGCTTGACAGAATGTTAAAATCTAATTACTGGTTGACCTGTCCCAGCTGAAAAATGTTCTTTTTTTAATTTTTAATTTTGTATTAACCTTTTGTGCAATTTGATTTTTTTTTCTCAGAATGTTGGCAGTCACCTTCATTTCAGATTTGTTTTTATTCTTATTTTGTTTCTTATCATTTTATTCAGGTTAAAGTGGATGCCTGTCTTTGGATAGAAGCAGAATTGGTGTGTGTGTGTGTAGTTTTGTATACATGTCTGAAGTGCATATTGTCCTGTCCCACTGATATTGGTGGAGGGAAAAACATATTGAGTTTTTGCATTAACACAGAAAGGTAACATGGGCCAGGGAATATGTGTAATATAGAACATATATATAGAGAAAAATATTTGCATCTCTCGTCAATGAGCTCAAGGCACTTAACATTCAAACTACATCAGATCAAAACTACTCCAGCTCACTCTCTCATTTACACATGTACATGCATGAGTTATTACAGTATTGTTAAATATTGAAATAGTTTCTAGCCATTCCACTTGTTTAACTGTGCCATAGAGGCCGTTTGCATGCAGGCATGCATGAGGGCACACACAGACACACTTGGTGGGTGGTGTTATATCTTTGAATAAGATTTTTGTCCTGATCAGACTTAATTCCTCTAATTAATCCTGTTTGTAGTACTCAGTAGTGCTACTTTTTTGCCACCCAAAATACCGACTCACAGCACCCATGTTATTTTGCTGCTTTTTTGTTGGTTCAGTGTGCTGCCCTGTAGCCTGTCCCACACTAGCACCACCCACCCTTTCATGGCAGGCTTGCTCAGCACTGGTACATTTTGCACATTTTCTTGAGTGATTTCATCCACTATCTGTCAAACAGAATAATCTGTTTACTAATTTGTTCCAATCTACTACTCAAGGCATTTACTCAGCGTATGTAAAACCTCTACAGTCTTTTGCAGTAAAGTGATATCTATTTTATTTTATTTTTTTGCTTCATGTTTATCAACTAGTCTCCAGAATGTTTATCAGCTGAAGTCCTTGTATTTATTATGATTGTTTGTTTTGTTTTAGCCATCAGGTAAGGTATATCTTGCCAGCTAAAATACCTTTTAAAAGGCTGCTGTAGTTTGTTCTACAATCCATTATGATGTCTGTGTGCAACAGATACCTATTTGTTCCCTGCAGCTTCCAACATAACCCATGCTTGGGTGTGCTTACTCATTCCTGTGGGTTGGGGGCAGGGGATGTTGTGTTTTACTTTCTGTGGGCTTCCAGAACTAACTACTCAAGATTCATTATTGTTTTGCTTGAAACAGAACGAATGAATGTAAAACTAAATCAACTGTTTAGTATCAGTGCTTGTGTGTTTGTGTGCATGCATGTTGTGTGTGTGTGTGTGTGTGTGTGTGTGTGTGTGTGTGTGTGTGTGTGCAAGTGTGTGTGTGTGTGAGAGAGAGAGAGAGAGAGAGAGAGTGGGGGAAATGCTGTGCACTGTAGTCTTGGATCCTGTGTGCTTGCTTGGGTAAATGTATACATTTTTCATTTAAAATTTTGCCGTTAGGCTTCTAAGATTGCAATAACTGATAAGAAGTGAAATGCTTGAAAAAGTCAACCACTTGGTTGAGGGAAGCTTGGGCTGTTGTATGACGGCCATGGTTTTACATGTCAAATTTCCCACTACAGCAAATGGCAGAATTACCAATGTGCAATTTGTACTGCTATCTATGTATTGTTGTCGATTTTTTATCAGCATCATTTTTATTTGTTGATATAGTGACTGATTTCACTCAGACCATTGTTTCTGTGATCTTGATCGAAACTCACAAAGGTTCAAGGGAACCCTTTTTTAATTGGACAGTAGGAAACAGTGCAATTGTTTGGGCTGGAGCCCTTTTTTTCAAGCAGCAAATGGATGAAGAAACAGTTATGTGACAAATGGAATTAGAATGAAAACACGTAGCCTGCAGTTGGATGAAATCTGGAAGAAAGGGTCTACCCCAGAATATTTCATTTTTGTACCATCCAGTTTTTTTCTCTCAAGTTTCCTGTTTAACCTTTTCTGTGTTTTGATTTTTCTTCTTCTCCAGAATTCTAGTGGTCATCTTTATTTCACATTCTTATTTTATATTTTGTTGTGTTTGAAAAGAAACCATTTTGTTTCATATTTGAGCACAGTATTCCATGTCATTCCATTTTAACCATTCCAGCTTGGGTTTTGGCCTTGTTCTGTTTATTATATATTTACTTTTGACAAACAATAAACATGAAGAATGATATTATAAGGCTACTCATTTAGCTTATGTGTGTGTGAGTGTGTGTGTGTGTGTGTGTGTGTGTGTGTGTGTGTGTGTGTGTGTGTGTGTGTGTGTGTGCATGCATGTACATGCTTGTGTGCTTTTAAGCTTGTCTGTGTATACATGTGTCAGTGAAGGGAATCACACCGAGAGAAAGTGGGAGAACAACAAAGGCATTTTATGCATGATTATGAATATTTTAATTTTCCTGCTAATTGGACATTATTGACTTCTTGAATCCTGTATTACAAAAGACATTAAATAGACATTTAGTGATTTGTGATGGTTATGCCTCTGATGTGAAATTATTAATCCCATACATATAAAAGCAGTGTTTTTTATTTATAAAAAATATTTTAAAACACAGCCTCTTGCTCCCACGGTGTCTCGTTTTTCTCAGGTATATATAATATCAAAATTATTTACAACAGTAAATGTGTTAAACATGCAATTTGCAAGGGAAAACAGAAAATTCTGCTGTGCCATTGAAAAACTACTGGTATACGAACGAAATCTCTCCAGAAGCATCGCCCTGATATAACCGCACCGGTTGACTGGGAGTAAAACACCAACTTACTTACTTACTCTCCAGAAGCACAGAAACTCAGTGTGTTCGCACTGAAGCGGGAGCAAGAAAATAACTGCCTTTATTATTTTGAAATGTCTTCTGCACCCGACCTTCCGTTAAAGTCGAGATCACCAAAACCTGTGTGGATATGTAAAGCTAGATAAAGCAACGTTATGAGCTAGATAAAACAGCGTTATGAGTTTCAGGAATCTTGCTTGAACAAATTTGGGGAGCGGGCGTTTTATCTCAGTGGTAGAGCGCCGGCGTCGTGACTTCAAGGCCTCGGGTTTGAGTCCGGCAGTAGCAGCGGGAGAGTTTCCTTCTCCAGGGTCCACTTTTTGTGCTGACTCTTATTTCGGTATCCGTTCCACCCCCTCCTGACCTGTGTGGATATGTAAAGCTAGATAAAGCAACGTTATGAGCTAGATAAAACAGTGTTATGAGTTTCAGGAATCTTGCTTGAACAAATTTGGGGAGCGGGCGTTTTATCTCAGTGGTAGAGCGCCGGCGTCGTGACTTCAAGGCCTCGGGTTTGAGTCCGGCAGTAGCAGCGGGAGAGTTTCCTTCTCCAGGGTCCACTTTCTGTGCTGACTCTTATTTCGGTATCCGTTCCACCCCCTTGTGACCGCAGTAGCTTGTAAAACATCTCGGTCATAGTTCTGCCTAAGTCCTGGTGGCAGGTTACATTTAAATATACATGCATACTACTACCGGGCTTCCAATGAAGTCACACGGTAAATTGGTGCATGGTTGTATCAATGACCTATATATGATTATACGTCCATGGTTGTATGGTGTACACACAACGTTCGCCGAGATGGCAGCAGTTTCACGTGGCACCAACCATGCAACAACTAAGCAGCGCTGTAATCACTTCGGTGGACATTGAAACGCGATGCGTAAAGCGACAGTCACATAACTGCATACGACTAGAGCGCAATGGGGTCTGCTCAGAAGCAGGGAACTGTTGCTATTATGAATCGCTTAGGGCTGATCCGTTAGACGAGACGCCCGACAAGTGTTAATAAGTTGAGAAACACCAGTATTATACTTGCTATCGCTGGAAACGCATCAGTTGTAAAAACCAAACAACAACAGCAACAACTTACAGCAGACATACACGGTTTCAACTGGATTTAATTAGAGTTTTGTTAGTTTACACCACTTTGCCGCTACTGGGACTTTGAAACGGGTGACGGAAACTGGCAGGACACCGTCAAGCTCAAAGGTGGTTATCGCTATGCAAAATTTGACAGATCTGTCTCACTTAAATAGTGTACGTGAAAGAGCCAGTGTTTAAAGTTTCGACCGAGTTCGGACTAATCGTAGTTCCCCTGAAACCACGCCAAATCCACGAAGATCAAGTTACGCACGATTTTGTCGACGTCAGTAACAATCGTAGCAAGTTGGATTTTAATCGGATAATCTTCCTGAAAAAATACAGCATATTGGTTTATATGTACCACTCCCATCTAAAATTAAAACAGAGAAATTGAAAGAAAACAAGTTGGATTAAAAGTTTCCAAAAGTTTCGGCACAATTTCCTTCCTCGGGTTTACAGATTCGATATATAAAGTATTCAAGGATTTTCTTTCAAAATGTCTCGTTTGTTCTATAAATCGAAATTAGAAAACGACTTGCGTGACGATTAGCGGGATGGAATGACAAAACGCCGTCACCTTGAGTGTGACAGTAGATATGCCGTGACGTGGTTATTTCCCCTGGGGCGACATCCGTAAGTAGCTGTCCGCCGGAAGGCCGTGGCGCGCGAAAGGCCTGCTAAGTCACGTGACAGTGTTTTACACGTCCCACTGGTCGTCACTCGCCAAACAAGGTTTCTCAATGCTGTGGCTTTTTGGAACAACGTTCACGATTTTAGTTTGGTTTTGATCACTTTTACCAGTACACACCCACGACTTTTCCTTTTATGCTAGTAAAAAAAAAATATATAAAAAAATAATCTGAAATGTGCTTACACCATATACAAATATTATGTCCTTTTTAGACAAGTAAAGGGATGAGTGTTTTCTTCTTTAACTGCAACCTCCTTAAGCATATTAGATCACTTATTTTTACATTTTTTACACACACACACACACACACACACACACACACACACACACACACACACACACACACACACACACACACACACACACACACACATGCGCGCGCACACACACACACACAGAGGCAAGCATGCGGGTTTCAACATGACACTAGCATGTGTGAGATTCCCTGCTTACGTACTGTTTATAAAGCACACACAGTTTTGTTTTCTTTTTTAAATCGCTGTAAAATTTGCATTACTTCCATTGCGCCGTAGCGTTTGCCACGTTCATTTTTTTTAATCCGTATTATTTCTTTGCATATGGTTGTTAGACCTATCGCTGTTAGCGACTGAGATGACTGGTACCGATGGGGCGCAGTGACCTAGCAAGTGCCACCCTCCAGCAAAGAAGGAGCAGTTCATCATTATTGTTATACGATTCGCTAGCACACACCTAGGCCGCTTCAGCGCAGTCAGTGATATTAAGATGATGCTGTGATAGTGGGGCAAAATAAGGTGCTAGGACTGAAGGTGAAACCCCGAAGACAGCCGTGGTGACGATGCCAGGGGCAGAGTACCGTGGCAGCAGGGGCTAAGAAGGGCTGTTGAACGTGTTAGACAATACAGCTTCCCTTCTTTCTCTCAGCTTGCCATTGGCAGTAAGCGGGGCTGAGATGGTGAAGAGAACAATTAAACAGCCCTGACGCTAAGACGCAATCTGTTTAATGTGGAACATAAAATAGCACCCTCCCCCCACCCACCCACCCCGGCGTCCACACACACACCACAATTTAAGAATCCGTCACACACTTATGTAAAGAACTGGACTATGTTTGATGTTTTCTCTCTACATTAAAGGAGTCCCCCCCCCCCCTCCCCCCACCTCCGCCAGTCCATCCCTCCTTTTAAGCCACAATCCGATTTCCGCGAAGAACGCAGAAGCAATGAAATACTGAAATTTAAAAAAAAAAAATCCTTTTCCCAGCTAAATCCCTTGTGACAAAAGAAAGAAACGGGGCCCAGTGCTCAGCGAATCCCTTGTGACAAAGAAAAGGGGCCCAGTGCTCTGCTTTAAGCTGTCCGCCACGCCGCCGGCTGTCTCCGCCATGTACGCACTGGTCAAACGCTGGTCAAGCAGTGGTCAAACTCCGGTCAAACGACGCAGTCCGGTTTGCCTCGGGCAGATGAAGGGCTGCGCGCGGTCCGGCCGCCCACCGGCCGTTCGGGACTGACAGACGCGGCACGCTGGCCTCTGGACGCATCCTCGAACATCTTCACGTTGGCCTTCACCTTGGAATCGGGAAACAGGGGGGTCGACAACACGTCACTGGCGGCCGCCTGTTCAAACAGATGCACGTTGGCTTTGAACTGAGGCGAGGGCATCCCCTCCATCTTGCTTCTAGCGGCTCGCTCAGCCTCTAGCTTTTCCTTTTCCCTCTCCAGCTGAGCCTTCGGGTCGAACACGGTAGCGGCCTTGCTGGGAGTCAAAGAACTCTCCTCACAGATCTCCACGTTTTCCGGAAAGGTATTCACCAGCCCGGTCTGCCCGCCCACCACAGCCGCGTTCTTGTCCCTGACGGCGCAGATGAAGGAGCCGCGCACGAGACTGGACGCCGCCGTCATGTTGTGGACACTATCGTCACAGCCCTGGGGGTCCGCCCCGGTCGGCGTTCTGGTGACGTCCGCCGGCTCTTTGCCTTCCGCCTCCATCCTCGCTGACCTGTCTCCGCACGATGCAGGGGGCTTGTCTTCTTGACCGCCGCACTTCAGTAACCTGGCGTTGCTGTCGACGATGTCGTTCAAACGCGTCATCTTGGGGGGAATGGGTGGCGGTGTCTTGTAGTCGTCGGCCCCCGTGCGCTGTCGCTCCGCTCTCTCCGCCTGCCGCCTCCACCTCACCTTCCTGCGGGCCGAGCTCTCCCGCTCCAGCAGCAGTGCGGTTTCCGCGTCCAAAGAACTCCACATCTTCTCGGGGGACATTTTCGCTTCTGAACAAGGTCCGGGTGCACTCGGCTTAACGTCCGGCTCTTCGTACCTTAGGTGACGGAGACTGCGCCCTGCCGCGCAGTGACTGGTGTCCGAGCCGGGGACCAGTGGCGGCTGGTCTCCGACCCGAGCAGTTTCTTCTCGGCTCTCCTTGTTTGCCTCCAGGTCACTGGCCCGCGGTGTGGACGGGTTACGAAACTGAGAACCGCGAGGGCTAATCGCTGACTGCTTGGAGCATTTGGTTTCCACCCCTCCGCTTTGATTCCCTTTCTCTGCAGAACCCACTTGCTGCTTTGAACCCGAGTCCTGAGCGGCCAGAGACTCAGAACGAGTTTCCGTACCGTCCGCTGCTTGAACGGCATTGTGATCGCCCCGGGCTTTGTCCGTCAGCGCTGCTTCTGTGTTCTTGATGGGACTTCGTTTTCTCTGTCGCAGGTGCTCTCTCCGTTTTTGTTGGTGTTCGAGTATGGCATCCAGACTGTCCTCATCCAGAATCTTCCTGCTTCGTCGTGAAACGCCCTTTGTGTGCTCAGCAGCTGCTCCAACAGGTTCTGATCTTGAGGTCGTATTGAGTGCAGTTTGCACTGAAAGTGTCACGTTGTCAGAAATATTGGTAACCGCTTTACATTTAGCTTGTTCTGATGGATCTACTTTACACGGCACCTCACAGTTGCCCGATTTTCGCTCGTCTTCCGCATTTATATTCTTTTCGGGACACTTTCCGAACCCCCCCCACACACCGGCTGTCTCCGAGACTGCGGGGCTGCCGTCAGCAGCACTGTGAGTAGTGGCGTTTGGAGAAGTGTTGAAAAGGCTGCAGTTGAAGGGAGTTGTGGCGTGGTCTCGTCTCTCCGCTCCTCGGGGCGGCCCCTCCGCACCAAGCGCCCCTGGCCCGCTGGGCTGTTTCTGTCTGGTACCGGCGGTAGGCTCGCCATCAGGCATGTCGGCTTTCACGTCGCTCGTGCTACTCGCTTGGAGCAACGAAACTTGTGCAGCGCCTTCAGGGACCTCGACAGAGGGCCGCGTGTCTGCTGGCGGTGTGGGCTTCGTGCTACTCTCCTCTTTGCTTTCCTTCAGTCGGAAGCTTCTGCTGAGCGAACTGAACTCCAGAATATCATTCTTCATCAGCACAATTTTTTCCAGTTCCTCCCTTCGCCTTTTCATCTTGACCGATCGAGCTTTCTCAACGAGCTCCCTGTCCAGACCAGGCTGCCTCTGTATCTGCTCTAAGGAGTCCTCCAGGCGCTTCCGGAGCTTGGCCAGGCGCCGGCCGGCCTCGTGCGTTGAGCTGCGGTCGCAGTCGCCGTACCCCGCTGTGGCTCTGCGGCTCGTCTCGCTCTCGTCCAGCGGGCTGACGGGCCTGGACACGCTGCTCGCCACCTCCGCTCTGGCGCCGCTCTTCTCGTGCTCTTCCTCCGCCTTAATGGCGCGAAGCACTGCAGAGTCGTACGGCTCGTCGCCTTTACCGGCCGGCCCTTCGCTCTCCGCCTTTTTACCTTCTTCGGGCGCTTTTTTCACCTTGGGGTCTGTTTTCTGAACCGTTTTACCACGTCTTCGGCTGGCGACGGCGTCTGAAGTTTTTTTGGGCGTCTGATACGCCTCCTTGGCCTTGGCCTGCTTGGCGTCAGCGGCGTCTTCCAGCTTTGAATGCTGTCCCGGCTGTTCGGGTTCTCCAGCCGCTTGCAACTGTTGACGGGCGGGCTCGCCAACGTGCGACTGAACGTACTTCTGGAGAAAGGACGAAGTGGATTTGTAGCGGAGCAGAACCTCGTCGTGATTCAGCATCTGCTGCCGCAGACGTTCCACCAGCTGCTGTTCCACTTCCGTCACACAGGGCCTGGGGCCGTGCTGGGGTCGGCAGGGCTTCTCTGTGGGCAAAACAGGCTGCCGCTCTGCGGTCTTGGGCAGTGTGGCCCCAGTCTCTTCGCGTTTGCTGGCACTGGCTGGAGCTTCTTTGCCAGTCCGCTCCGACTCGTCCTTCTTCTGCCGGCTGTCCTCCTTGGGCTCACTGGGCTGGCTGTTAGCGGGGCGGCTGTTTTCCGCTGACTTTCCGTTGGAAGACGGATCTTTGACAACGTCGGCTTGCTGAGCAGCAGTAGGGTCTGTCGTAGCAACATCGCCTTCATTGGAGTCCGCCAAGGCGGCTTGGGGCTGATCTTTCTTCTTGCCGTTGTGTTCGGGACCCTTGGCCTCCGATTGCTTGACGGGCTCGCCGTCTCCCGGTCTGCCTAGCGCTGCTGCCGGCAGCAACTCTTTGCGGCGTCTGGCGCTGGGCGGTTTCTTGGCGTCATCTCTTGGCGCGGGCACAGGGCGAGGGGAAGGCGAGCGACGTGTGAGAGGCACATTGCCCACGTGCTTGGCCTCTTCATGCTTCGGGGAGCGGTCTTTGGAGATGATGCTAGCCAAGCGACTCTGCTGCTGGTGCTTTGACAGATGCACCGTCTGCATTTTCATCTGCTGTTGGTTTTGCTGATAGGGTGGCTTGTACTGATTTCTGGTGTGGAGATAGGACTTGAGATCGTGCGCTCTCACATTTTTGGTGTCGGAGTTGTCCGGTCTGAAAAAGCAACGACACAATGATTCTATTCATTCGAACTGGACTGGAAGGCTGCTGAGAATAGGACGGACACAGAGGTACCACAGACACAGGTAGACATAAAGGTATGGTACAATGGCACCAGGGGTAGGTACAATGGCACCAGGGGTAGGTACAATGGACACAGAGGTAGGGTACCATGGACACAGAGGTAGGGTACCATGGACACAGAGGTAGGTACCATGGACACAGAGGTAGGGTACCATGGACACATAGGTATGGTACAATGGACACAGAGGTAGGGTACCATGGACACAGAGGCAGGGTGCCATGGACACAGAAGTATGGTACAGTGGACACAGAGGTAGGGTACCATGGACACAGAGGTAGGGTACCATGGACATAAAGGCAGGGTACCATGGACACAGAAGTATGGTACAATGGACACAGAGGTAGGGTACCAAGGGCACGGAGGTAGGGTACCATTACACAGAGGTATGGTACAATGGAAACAGAGGTAGGTACAATGGAAACAGTGGTAGGTACAATAGAAACAGAGGTAGGTACAATGGAAACGGAGTTAAGGTATACAGGACACAAAGGTAGGGTGTGGTCTTTGTAGTTCAACGTACCCCCTTGGTAAGTCATTAAGTCGTCAGTTAAGTGTGGCTTATTTAGCTGAATCTGTCCGTAATGGTAGGTGAGGGAAAGCTGTCAGTGAATTGTGACCTGTCTAGTGGTAGGTGAGGCTAAGCTGTCAGTGAACTGTGACCTATCTAGTGGTAGGTGAGGGTAAGCTGTCAGTGAACTGTGACCTATCTAGTGGTAGGTGAGGGTAAGCTGTCAGTGAACTGTGACCTATCTAGTGGTAGGTGATGGTAAGCTGTCAGTGAACTGTGACCTATCTAGTGGTAGGTGAGGGTAAGCGGACAGTGAACTGTGACCTATCTAGTGGTAGGTGAGGGTACGCCGTCAGTGAACTGAACTGTGGCCTACCTGAAACTGTCCCTCGTGGTGTGTGAGGGTAAGCTGTCAGTGAACTGTGACCTGTCTAGTGGTAGGTGAGGGTAAGCTGTCAGTGAACTGAACTTTGGCCTAACTGAAACTAACCCTCCAAGTAAGCTGTCAGTGAACTGTGACCTATCTAGTGGTAGGTGAGGCTAAGCTGTCAGTGAACTGTGACCTGTCTAGTGGTAGGTGAGGGTACGCTGTCAGTGAACTGTCTAGTAGTAGGTGAGGCCTAACTGAAACTATACCTCGAGGTAAGCTGTCAGTGAACTGTGACCTATCTAGTGGTAGGTGAGAGTAAGCTGACAGTGAACTGTGACCTATATAGTGGTAGGTGAGGGTACGCTGTCAGTGAACTGAACTGTGGCCTGTCTACCTGAAACTGTCCCTCGTGGTGTGTGAGGCTAAGCTGTCAGTGAACTGTGATCTGCCTAGTGGTAGGTGAGGGTAAGCTGTCAGTGAACTGAACTTTGGCCTGTCCACCTGAAACTGTCCCTCGTGGTCTGTGAGGGTAAGCTGTCAGTGAACTGTGACCTGTCTAGTAGTAGATGAGGGTAAGCTGTCAGTGAACTGTGACCTATCTAGTGGTAGGTAAGGGTAAGGTGAACTGAACTATGGCCTGTCTAACTGGAACTGTCCCTCGTGGTGTGTGAGGGCAAGCTGTCAGTGAACTGTGACCTATCTAGTGGTAGGTGAGGGCAAGCTGTCAGTGAACTGTGACCTATCTAGTGGTAGGTGAGGGTAAGCTGTCAGTGAACTGTGGCCTGTCTAGTGGTAGGTGAAGGTAAGCTGTCAGTGAACTGTGGCCTATCTAGTGGTAGGTGAGGGTAAGCTGACAGTGAACTGTGACCTATCTAGTGGTAGGTGAGGGTAACCTGTCAGTGAATTGTGACCTATCTAGTGGTAGGTGAGGGTAAGCTGTCAGTGAATTGTGGCCTATCTAGTGGTAGGTGAAGGTAAGCTGTCACTGAACTGTGGCCTGCTTCCCTCCTGTACCCACCCGCAGGAGCGCTGCAGCGGAGGGAGACTCTTCAAACGCTGGCTGGCGCTGGGCCCCTGCGCGGGAAAGCCGTACATCCGGCTGTAGCTCAGCGGCCCCGGTAAGGCGATGTCGCAGTCCCACAGGCGCTCGGCCTGCGTGTGGAGTAGCGGCTGCTCGCTATCCTGGCCCGAGGTGTGGCGCTTCCAGGCTGCCCGGGGCACCACGCAGTGACGGTACGAGGTCTGGTTGTATTTGTATCTGTCCAACAGCGGCAGCTCGTAAACAATCCGCCACCTTCGTCCACGGGACAGTCCCTCTCTCTCTCTCTCTCTCTCTCTCTCACTGTGTGTGTGTGTGTGTGTGTGTGTGTGTGTGTGTGTGTGTGTGTGTGTGTGTGTGTGTGTGTGTGTGTGTGTGTGTGTGTGTGTGTGTGTGTGTGTGTGTGTGCAGGGTATGACAATAACTTTTTTTCCACTTGCCCTGTAGGGCAAGTAGATGAATTTTCTACTTGCCCGAGTGGCAAAACTAGTTGCCCATGCCAGATTCTAAAAAATCAACCATTTTGCTTAAAATAGGCGATATGTTTGTCAAATGGATTTTGAAGGGTAGAAAGTGTGATAAAAGATCTAAGTAGACTGACACTCACACACACAAACCATCTTCCCCACAAAGTTACATAAATTTGTAACATTGGTAATTGCCAGTTCCATGCTTGAAAGAGATAAAATTCTGTAAAGTACTCAAGCTCTTTTTTTTTTTTTTTTCTACAGTGCCACTGCCAGTGGTACCTGTCTCAGTACTAATGGTATCAGCAATGAATCATTGCAGTACAGAATGATAACTCTGCCTCATTCTGTCATGTGTCATGACTTTTGTGAAAGCCAACAGGCAGTTACTGTTCATTTCATTCTAACGCTGTAACAGTTCTAATTTCAGAATTTTAATTGTTGTTAATATTAATGACCCAAACTGCCATGCATGCCCCAAGCCATGACCAACATAGCCCAGGCAGCTTGGATCAGTGGTTGTATTTTTTTAACACAAGGAACTGTGCCAAACCTGCACCAGATACATTTCTTTATTTTTCTGTGTTAATAAAGGATTCAGATTTATGCTAGTTTATTCCTGCCTTCATTATCTGTTATTTAAGAATGAGAAAGTTTTTTGTTTTGTTTTTTAAGGTCCAATGTTTCCCCTATTTCCACGATAAAACAAGATCGCGAGTCGGGAGTAGTGTCCCTTTGCTGAACGGAAATTCCCGATCAGAACATAATTATGAATTTGAACATTTTAGCGGCCACAGTTAGGTCTTTTAAAATGCTCATTGATTACACTTTGGATCTGACACCCCCCTTCTCCCCTTGCCCCCTATCCCTCCCCCAAAAGAAAGAGAAGACGAAGAAATTGCTTTAAAATTCCCACTAGTACTGGCTAGTTGTGGCATTTGCAAACACCCCAAGCAAATTCTTTTGTCTGCACTTGGGAACAAACTTCCTCTCTTTTGATTGGGATCTGTTAGCTTTTCAAACTTATTTTTGTTTTCATTCCCCCCTCCCTCCTTCCTCCGATGCTCCTTTTAAAAATTTGTCACAGTGACTCGAAATCTATAGACCATGAGCCAGCCTATACCCCCCCCCCCCCCCCCCCCGGGGGATTTTACCACATGGTAGTAATTTCTGGGTACCTTGACCATCAAAGTACACAGTTCAGGTTGTCTGCAAGTGAGCTGTTGCTGTTTGTGTCTGTGGTGCTGGTTCTAATAAATGCACTATATGGAATTCCAAATTGCAATGACCTTGTCTCTTAGCAACTCATTTATTATGACAAAAAATACCATTTCCATATATTGTTTTATTGTTTGAACAGTTTAATATGTTGTAGATTTCCGTTTCTCTTTGTCTTAAATGTGTCCTTATTATTGGGCACTGCGGACGCAGAAATATTAAGGTCCCCTCTGTTAAACCCCCAGAGCTGACGAATGTTTTCCTTTAAAAGCACGGAGTAGGTCAGAATATAGCCAAATATGCTTAGTCAGTGCCATGATTTCTTCCTTGTCCTAATTTCCGCTTCCCCGGTCCATTCACCTTCATTTTTTCCAAATCCTCTCCATACTTTTCAGTTGCGTTAATCTTGGCTGAAACGAATTCCCGCGTTAGCCTGCAGAATAAAATAGGTCACACTGCTCATAGTCAATTGATTTAAGCAGGTTCTCATGTTGAGTGCCTGCAGAATATAAATAGGCACCAAAACGTGTGTTACTGTGCCTCAAAAAGGTGATTTAGACATACTTGTAATCCGATCAATTGTTCTTTAATTTTGTACTGAATGCGTAACAGGGAATCTGTCTGGAAGTATCTTTTGCAGTTGTAGATAGTGATAAGTGATAATTATTGACTGTTTTGGCTGGAATGTTTGCTGTTGATTGTGTTCTGTGTATAACAGTAAGCCAGCTTTTTGCTCGTAAGAAACTGTGACTGTGATTTGTCCTGAAGTGACCTTGTGCGGTTGATGAGCTGTACAAATCCAAGAGCTAAATAACTTAAACATGTGCACTGGTCCAGTCCTGAAATGGTGGATGCAATATATGAGTATCGACCGAATCTGCAGGGGAACCACACATTGTGCTGCTTCATGAACGACTGCAGAATTATTTTAAAACAAAAGAAGCCGTCGGAAGGCAGCGATGTACGATCCGCCAAAAAGCCAGAACAGCAAATCCGTCAGCAACCACAATGCCAGCTGTTGCCCAGTGACAGATGTCTTGTTTGTGAAAACACTTGAATACCAGAAAACAACATGTTGAAAACATTAGTCAAATGTGTGTCAAAAACAGCTGAGGAGAAGCTCATTACCATGCCACCTGTCAGAGAGATTACACTCGAGAGGATGACAGACGCCTGGAAACCATCAAAGACACTAAAACCATTGAAGAGCAAGCTTCCAACAAGACCATATAAACATTATTTTCAGTACATCGTTCAGTATGTTATGGGCAGAATCGTTTAGAGATAAAAAGATTACCACGTTAAGGAAAAATTATGAAACTGGAACATTCATTGCATCTTCTCTGTAGAGGTAAATAAGTGATAGATGTCAACAAAATGTGTCAACACACCTCATCCTTGTTGAACAGTCACAATGCAGCCATGCAGAGATGCAATGATAATGCACATCGAAAGGGCCAGCTTTCAAGCACACTTGATATTCCGCGGTTAAGGCAACTAAAACCATTCCTCGAGCAGATGGCCATGGCTTGCATACTGTGAATGGAAAAGTGGGAGGTATACTGGACAGCTGTTTTTTTCATGCCACAAGACCTGGTTGAAATCCAGGTGGAGCAACCCCAAAAGGAAGATAACTATCAAGAATACACAGAGCTTGAGAATCTTGATGGCTTCAGGTTTGAGGCTGACATATATGTCTAAGCTGGACATGCATTCAGTGACACTCAAAGTAAGGGACAATCAGGTTTGGCAACCTTCTATGGCACCGGCTTTGGTATCATTGGCTGGGAAAAATACACCCAAGCTATAATGATAAGCAGTAAGAAATAAAGAGAGTAATGCGTTTTTTATTTTTATTTTTTATTTTTATCAGATAACAATTTCAGAAAGTCAATACTGATTTGTCAAATCATTGACAGTGTGGACAATCACTTTGGTACATATCTTTGACATGTCCTAGTTGTTCGTCTGTATTCTTGGCATAAAAGCAAAGAGCCTGCTGACTGCAAGCTGATACATGAAACTGTCTAGCATGCTGAATTAAGCCAAACCAAAGATGCGATCCGGTGGCATCAGGCTCCTAAACCTAAACTGTTTTACTGAGACATAACAAAGGCAAAGCTGGTAAGTTTTACATTATTATTATTGATCGCTTTTATATAGCGCTATTCTCCGCTTTCGAGCAGACTCACTGCGCTCGCATGTGATTCTACATGAGTGAATAGCTTTTTATAACACGTTTTTGAATATCCACCGAAGTGGTGTACTTACAGCGCTGGCATGGCTGGTGCCACATGAAACTGCTGCCATCTCGGCACGTTCTGTGTACACCATACAACCATGCCACTTCATGCAAAGCCACATACGTAAGGTGTATTGGCGGAATGACCGGGGTCTTTTACGTGCTACTGCAGTAACACGGGGGTGGAACGGACACCGAAATAAGAGTCAACACAGAAAGCTGACCCTGGAGAAGAAAATTCTCCCGCCGCTCCTGCAGAGATTCGAACCCGCGACCTTTTGATCACGAGTCCGGCGCTTTAACCACTGAGCTATCCCCGCCCTTGTACATACATCGGGCATGTTTCTCGCCTATCTTCCATGGGGTATAGAGTACTGTGAAACTGATTTCAGGTTAAATGGAGGTAGACCAGTGAATAAGACAGCACCTGTAGCGGTTTTGTGGAAGTAGTTTATTGAGATTTGAACATATGTGCATTTTTGTAAAAGGTTGCTTAACTTTTGAACTTGAGTATATTCTATTCCATGACGTCATCCATTAATGCGGGTGTTAATCAAACATTCTCTGTGACTCTTTCAGTCGCCATGATATATTTGGTGGTAAATGAAGCACTTTTGTTCAATATTTTTACACGAGCATTGTACAAAATTATGCAACGTGACATTTTTATCTTTTTTAATCTTCATTAATCCACACGCGTAATTCAGGCCACCATACCTGGGTAAGACAACTGCAGCCGCAAGAGAAGTGCTACCCACTGATACCAGCATGTGCAGTATTTCTGTGTCCAAAGAATGGTATAGCTGCCTGTTGTTTGGGATTTGTAGGGGACACGCCCATTTTAATACATGCCATTGAGCTGCTATGTACCATCTCAGATAATCCATAAAAGCAGAATAGTTCGTCTTGCAGACAAGCAGATATTGAAAAGACACATACTGAGCTATCCAGAAATCATTGTCTCCAAAAATCCCCACTGGGGGGGGGGGGGGGGGGGGGGGGGGGGGTTCGATACCTGGCCCATGGACTACTAGTGCTTGAATTGAAATATGATACTGTCAATAAAAAAATTATAAAACAAAAACAAAACAACAACAACTGATAACGATTTGCCCAGTCGGGCAGGCCACTGAGATCTTCACCTGCCCGACCGAGTAAGTTACCTGCCCCGGGCAGTCGGGCAGTCGTTATTGTCATACCCTGGTGTGTGTGTTTCTCTCTCTCTCTCCCTCGGTGTGTGTGTGTGTGTGTGTGTGTGTGTGTGTGTGTGTGTGTGTGTGTGTGTGTGTGTGTGTGTGTGTGTGTGTGTGTGTGTGTTTCTGTCTCTCTCCCTCGGTGTGTGTGTGTGTGTGTGTGTGTGTGTGTGTGTGTGTGTGTGTGTGTGTGTGTGTGTGTGTGTGTGTGTGTGTGTGTAACAAGAAGAGGGGTGGGTGAGACAGACTTTATTATGCAACTGTGGTTATTTTCCTTATACCGTGGAATCGTTAACGTGCGTAAGTTTCTAGCCCACCGAGCCCCAGGTCCTTGTTTCATCGGAAGGACCAGCATCCCTGAGATGAGGACTTGTGTGAGAGGCGGGGAAGGGGTTACCACCGCACGAACTGTGGTGAAGACTTGTGTGGGAGGGGGAGGTGGGGGGGAGGGGGGGACATGAGGCCCGTAGTGGGAGTGGGGAGAGAGGATTACCGTCGCATGAACCCAGGGAAAGGGTTTCGGGCCTCACTCGAGGATCTCAGCCAATCGGAACCCGGTTCCGGGCCTCACTCGAGGATCTCAACCAATCAGAACCCAGTTCCGGGCCCTACTCGAGGATCTCAGCCAATCCGAACTCCACAATAAATGTTTTACGGGAAAACCCCGGAGTGACCGCCATGCTTTTCTCACAAGGTGAGAACTACAGCAGCGGAGCTGGGGAATTCCGGGAAAACGAGCAAACCTTCTGGATGCACGTCAATCTGCTTTTAATTTTTTTTATAATATGATCTCCTTTTTTTTCCTCTTTTTTTTTGTCTCCTTAAAAAAAAAAGTTAAGAGAGAGAGAGAGAGAGAGAGAGAGAGAGAGAGAGAGAGAGAGAGAGAGAGAGAGAGAGAGAGAGAGAGAGAGAGAGAGAGAGAGACGTACCCGTAATTTTGCAGAACATCATACCCGACAGCATTCACTCTGTCATCAACTGTAAATGTTTTTAAAGTAATGACTCAATTAGGTACAGTAAACAGAAGATGAAGACGAAGAAGAAGACGAAAAAGAAGAGAGTACAGCGCGGAGGAGACAAGAGACGACAATGACGACAGCACAACAGCAACGGCAGCAACCACAACTACACCGACTGCAACAGCAGTATTACCATCACCAAGAGGAAAATCGTTTCAAAACGGGTTTGTTACTCAGTGTTTCTGCACTGGGCTTTCTTTACAAGCAGACACTTCAAGACCCTAAATGAGGCAAAACAGAAAATAGGCTAAACAAAATCATTTTTAGTTCGTACTCTTGACGTACAGATGGGCTGAAACACGATGTCAAAATGTCTGTTTGGGTAACCTTTCTGTCTGTCTGTCTGTGCCTCAGTCCGTCTCTCTATTGCTCATCAGTCAGCTTATTTTCCAGTGCAAGACATTTTATCCCAGCTTACCCTGGCTCCTGTATTTGTGTGCGAATCGATTTTTGTAGGCCTGTTTCAACAGAAAACACCACATGACGTATGAGTGGTTATACTCAGCTTTCTTCACACGCACGCACGCACGCACGCACGCACGCACGCACTCTCTCTCTCTCTCTCTCTCTCTCTCTCTCTCTCTCTCTCTCTCTCTCTCTCTTTCTCTCTCTCAAGCATGTATGAAAATGTTTTATGCTGTGTATATAAGATCTGGACATGTGTATACAGGTTTTCTGAGTCACCAGCCTGGCTGAAGCAGGGCTGCTTACTCAGCCCAGAGATTTCTGTTTATCAACCAAGTGGCTAATGAAAGCAGGAAAGCAGGAAGACATGGTATTCTCTTGTCGAACCTAACTGAAGAAATATTTTCGCTGCTATTTGCTGTCGATGTAGCCCTAGTTGAAACTCCAGTGAAACTGCAAAATCAACTAAACGTGCTGGCACGCGCGTCTGCAAAGATATGACTTCAAGTGAACTTGGACAAAACAAAAGTTACGGTTTTCAGAAAAAGGGGAACCTTGCAGAGCACGAAAAATGGTTCATAAACAGCCAACGTCTAGAGGTAGTAAATTCATACGTGTGTCTGGGCTACACGTTGACCACTAAACTCCCAGGGGGCGTGTCATGGTGGCTGTCATAGCTGTGACTACTTACAGACAGGAAAGGTGAGAGGAAGCGTGTCATGGTGGCTGTCATAGCTGTGACTACAGACAGGAAAGGCGAGAGGGGCGTGTCATGGTGGCTGTCATAGCTGTGACTACAGACAGGAAAGGTGAGAGGAAGCGTGTCATGGTGGCTGTCATAGCTGTGACTACAGACAGGAAAGGTGAGAGGAAGCGTGTCATGGTGGCTGTCATAGCTGTGACTACAGACAGGAAAGGCGAGAGGGGGCGTGTCATGGTGGCCGTCATAACTGTGACTACAGACAGGAAAGACGAGAGGGGGCGTGTCATGATGGCTGTCATAGCTATGACTACAGACAGGAAAGACGAGAGAGGGCGTGTCATAGTGGCCGTCATAGCTATGACTACAGACAGGAAAGACGAGAGAGGGCGTGTCATGGTGGCCGTCATAGCTGTGACTACTTACAGACAGGAAAGACGAGAGAGGGCGTGTCATGGTGGCCGTCATAGCTATGACTACAGACAGGAAAGACGAGAGAGGGCGTGTCATGGTGGCCGTCATAGCTGTGACTACAGACAGGAAAGGCGAGAGGGGCGTGTCATAGTGGCTGTCATAGCTGTGACTACAGACAGGAAAGGCGAGAGGGGCGTGTCATAGTGGCTGTCATAGCTGTGACTACTTACAGACAGGAAAGGCGAAGAGGATGGCGTGGTGGCCGAGGGCGTGGGGAAGTTGGAAAAGACGGGTCTGGAGTTGACCATCTGCGAGTGAATGCGCGCCGCCTCCTGTAGGCCCAGGGACCGCCATATGTACAGACAGGTCAGCCCCAAGACCAGGGCTCTGTACACAACACAACACGCCATATGTACAGACAGGTCAGCCCCAAGACCATGGCGCTGTATACAACACACCATATGCACTGACAGAAAATGTATTAGCCTATCGATCACTGATCGTGCTTTCTTTCTGATCGCTTTCTATTTCCCGAAACCGCGGAACCAAAGTCGTGTTACCCAGCCGTCGGGCGGCCCGGCGCCCATTCTCAACTGGAATCTGCTCGCCTGTTGGGCGAGAAGGGTGCTTGTGAGCTGCGAGACAGACCTGTGATTTGCGGTGAATACAGATCACAATGGCGTACAGCACACCCGCTTCACCGTGTGTCAGAGTATGCCGATGGCTTTCCCCAGCCGATTGGGACCACTGTCTCCGCCTAATGAGGCCAGCGAGTTGAGATGCGGTGGTGGGGGAGAGCTGTGGGGAGTGTTGGGGAGTGTACTTACAGTGCCCAGGTGAGCTCCGTAGCGTAGGCATTGGTCACTTCCTGCATGAAGTACAGATAGTCCAGTGCCTCCTCTACAGCCTCGACCAGCATCTGAAACCACAGAAAACATCGCCACGGTCACCTCCTGTATGAAGTGCAGGTCATCTTCGGCCTGCACCTGACCACAGCACACATCGTCATGGTCACCATCATGGTCATCTGCTGTATGCAGTACAGGTAATACAGCGCCTACTCTACAGCCTCTGCCTGCATCTGACCACAGCAAAGATCGTTGTCGTCTTCTTCATCATCATCATCATCTGTTACAGCCTCGTCCGGCCTATTACCACATCGTCGTCGTTATCGACATCATCACCATCACCACACCACCACCACCACCACCACCACCACCAGCAGCCTGCCTACAGCTTCACTGGGCACGTATCCACAACATGCCTCTCTTTATCTACAGTCTCATCCAACGTCTGTCCACCCCAAACACCATTCACTATCATCGTCCTTGTCGTCCTCAAACTCCTCCTTATTTACAGTCTCATCCGACCTCTGTCCACCCCAAACACCATTCACTATCATCGTCCTTGTCGTCCTCAAACTCCTTCTTATTTACAGTCTCATCCGACCTCTGTCCACCCCAAGCACCATTCACTATCATCGTCCTTGTCGTCCTCAAACTCCTCCTTATTTACAGTCTCATCCGACCTCTGTCCACCCCAAACACCATTCACTATCATCGTCCTTGTCGTCCTCAAACTCCTTCTTATTTACAGTCTCATCCGACCTCTGTCCACCCCAAGCACCATTCACTATCATCGTCCTTGTCGTCCTCAAACTCCTCCTTATTTACAGTCTCATCCGACCTCTGTCCACCCCAAACACCATTCACTATCATCGTCCTTGTCGTCCTCAAACTCCTCCTTACTTACAGTCTCATCCGACCTCTGTCCACCCCAAACACCATTCACTATCATCGTCCTTGTCGTCCTCAAACTCCTCCTTATTTACAGTCTCATCCGACCTCTGTCCACCCCAAACACCATTCACTATCATCGTCCTTGTCGTCCTCAAACTCCTCCTTATTTACAGTCTCATCCGACCTCTGTCCACCCCAAACACCATTCACTATCATCGTCCTTGTTGTCCTCAAACTCCTTATTTACGGCTCATCCGACGTCTGTCCACCCCAAACACCATCATCGTCCACAAACTCCTCCTTTTCATCTCCAGCCTCGACTTGCTTCCATTACGAAAGAAGGTATTCTTCTCATCAGTGTTATCTTTATGATCATCATCATCTTCTCCTGCTCTTTTTTGGTAGTCGTCACAGTCGTCGTCGACGCAGTCGTTAAATGATTCGTTGCAACTTCGCTCAGTTACTGAAGGGAGGCAACTCCTCCAGCATTGTACAGAAAGGGCCAGCACCGAGTTGCCTGCACTGTCACTGTGGTGTGACGATAAACTGTCGCCAAGATGCCTGTTAACCCCAACCTCTACCCTGCTCCACCTCCCCAACAGTGAAACCTTACTGTGGCTAGTGTTTGGTGAGTGAACCAACAGTGTACACTATGACCTCGTGACATCGCCAGCTGATGTGTTGGAGTGGGCTTGTTTACTTTTGTTTTCATTCTTTGGTCTGGCTTGAGTTCTCTGTCAGCTGGCACACCTGCAGAATCATTTGATTCCTCTGTTTGACCTCTGATCTAGAATATATGCATAGCGGCCATGATGCTCACGCTGAAGCTGAACGGGCGCCATTTTCCACGTCTCAACTCAGATTTAAACACACACACACGGCTTTCAGAAAACGTTGGGTCTGGATCTAAAAGACTGGTATCATACCATGCATAAAACCATGAAATAATGACAACAAAACACTCCACTATGAAGGCTGAATCCCTTCTGCCTCTCTGCTGGGCAACCTCGGCGACCGCAGCCCCAAGCCGCACAACATGACAATGTCCAGCTAAAATCAGCGTTTCTTCTTTTTTTTCTTTCCATCAAGTAGTCTGCGAGAGAGCATCTGATCTTTTCAATATGGCGGACTGCTTTCCTCACTCTGTGTCTGATTAACATTCCACAGGCGAGCCGCTATTCATGTACTTCTAGATCAGTGTGTTTGACCCATCCAAGACTTGCCACGTCCCAGTCTGCTGCCTTTCGTGTCTTTCGTCGCCTCATGGTGTGGGTTGTGGAGATTTGCTACGGTACAGAAGTCTGAATGCCACTTTGTGTCGTTTACATCAGCGGGAAATCTTGCACGAACCACATGGTCTCAGCGGGGTGTTTCTTAATAGTTCCCAGTGTGACTCTCATTGCATTGCTTTGCACTCTGTCCAGCCTGAGTACTTTATTTTGTCTGCGACACTGTTGCGAAGTAATAATCCACAGAGAGCCAGTGACACTGAGCAGCACGCCCTGAAGAGATGGCGCTGTTGTCCTGCAGCGGTCGGCAAGCAGCGTTCTCAGCTGGCCGCAGTCGGCAAGGGAGGCGCAGACTGCGATATACCAACTGGTCCTTATCTGAAACAACTTGCTTATAAAGATCGCCACTTATGTTTTCTTCTTTTCTTCTTCTCCCATTCGGTTCCTAAACTCTTCTTCCTTTTAGCGACCAAAATCATTTGGTTGGTTATTGTCACTTCTGTTGTCTGCAGCCTGTACTAGTCAGCATCTCTGCTGGCCTTAGCGTGAAATTTAGGGAAAGCATCGACATCTTACCTTAGATGCGGGCCCCCAGCTCACTCTGCCCACCTCATTTTCTTGGGGCATCTCGAGAGCACAGGGTTTTCCAGGTCATGCCAAAACGTTTCATTTCGACCACCCTCGTCACTGACGCTTGACGTCACGTCCGTGTGTAATAACACGTGAGAATGACGTCAGCTTGTCTCGACGCGCGTCTTTTTTCTTATCTCGGTCACAAAGCTCGGAAGGTCAGGGTTGGCCGATACTGCGTCTTTCATATTTTCGGACCTGAATCCCTGATGGATTTGATGTGAGTGCGTTAAATGCATCGCATCCGTGTCGGTTTGTGTGTGAGTGTGTGTGTGTGTGTGTGTGTGTGTGTGTGTGTGTGTGTGTGTGTGTGTGTGTGTGTGTGTGTGTGTTTGTGCGTGTGTGTGTGTGAGAACCTGTCGATATAAACGGAATACAAAAAGACTCAGAGCAGTTTTTCAATCGATGTATGGTCTAGTCAATGAAAAATCGACGTTTGAAAGTCGCACAAACGTGGCCGTGAGCGCTGCCATTTTGTATCTGGCGGTCTGTGGGTGTGACGTTATAAGCAAGTCAGTATGTGTAGCAGACGTGTCAGAAGTGTGTACTACATCACGAGCCAGCATGTTTCTGCCATTCATTGGCGAAGAGCACGGAAACATGTCTATGTCTTGAGTATCTCAAGATTCAAGCCAAAAAGTACTTCTTCCGCGTGATGTTAATAGAACTATACAAAGACTGACAATTATTTAGGACAGTTATATAATTTTGCACATTTTCTACGTTTCCACGCCAGCTTGCGTCGGGAAACTTGCAACCCATGAATCGAACATCTTCGATATAGTTACGATGTAGTGATTTTACGCATGGACAGTCGGTGAAGAAAGTTAATGCGTGTGCTGCTGTGTTGCACTGGTTTGTGCGACGTGACTCTTAACTGAGGCTGTGGCACTGGATTGTGCGACGTGACTCTTAACTGAGGCTGTGGCATTGGATTGTGCGACGTGACTCTTAACTGAGGCTGTGGCACTGGATTGTGCGACGTGACTCTGTTAGCTGAGGCTGTGGCATTGGATTGTGCGACGTGACTCTTAACTGAGGCTGTGGCACTGGATTGTGCGACGTGACTCTGATAGCTGAGGCTGTGGCACTGGATTGTGCGACGTGACTCTTAACTGAGGCTGTGGCACTGGATTGTGCGACGTGACTCTTAACTGAGGCTGTGGCACTGGATTGTGCGACGTGACTCTGTTAGCTGAGGCTGTGGCACTGGATTGTGCGACGTGACTCTTAACTGAGGCTGTGGCATTGGATTGTGCGACGTGACTCTTAACTGAAGCTGTGGCACTGGATTGTGCGACGTGACTCTGTTAGCCGAGGCTGTGGCACTGGATTGTGCGACGTCACACTGTTAGCTGAGGCTGTGGCACTGGATTGTGCGACGTCACACTGTTAGCTGAGGCTGTGGCACTGGATTGTGCGACGTGACTCTTAACTGAGGCTGTGGCACTGGATTGTGCGACGTGACTCTGTTAGCTGAGGCTGTGGCACTGGATTGTGCGACGTGACTCTTAACTGAGGCTGTGGCATTGGATTGTGCGACGTGACTCTTAACTGAAGCTGTGGCACTGGATTGTGCGACGTGACTCTGTTAGCCGAGGCTGTGGCACTGGATTGTGCGACGTCACACTGTTAGCTGAGGCTGTGGCACTGGATTGTGCGACGTCACACTGTTAGCTGAGGCTGTGGCACTGGATTGTGCGACGTGACTCTGTTAGCTGAGGCTGTGGCACTGGATTGCACAGAGGTTTACCTCTTTCTGCTCTTGGTATCATCGATTGTTCGGTGCACACGCGCATGTGTGTTCTTTCTGTGTGTGTGTGTGTGTGTGTGTGTGTGTGTGTGTGTGTGTGTGTGTGTGTGTGTGTGTGTGTGTGTGTATGCGTGCGTGCGTGCGTGCGTGCGTGTGTATGTGTGTGTAAGTACACAGACGTGTTTAAGGAAGATTGTGACACATCTTGGCCTTTTGTTTTTTTCTTTGCTTTTACCCAGATTTAAAGGGGAACCAAACCGAAAACGCAAGCTGGCCCGAAAAGGTACAAATGTGCACATATTTTCACAGAGTTATTCTATATGTATACAAGAGAAGGAGCTACTTTATTGTTTTCTCTCTGCTTCCAGTTTTGTCTCGTCGGGGGGCAGCCACGTTGTGTCCTCGACAAACAGGACGAGAAATCCAGCTAAAGGCTGCTACAAGCTAGGTTATGTTTCCTGTTGCATTTATATTGACAGGGCACGTGGAGCTTCTTATAGATCCGGTTCCCCTTTAATTACCACATTAACCTACATGTGCATGTTTATTGCAGTCTACACAGTTAACACACTATCTTTGTTTGGAAGCCTGCTGTGGGTAAATCCTTCAGCTTAACAAAACAAAGTTCAGACGATTGTGATGTGTTGGTTTGGCTGCAATAAACTGTCACGCGGTCTTAATATATATATAAGGCAAACACAGAGAGAGAGAGAGAGAGAGAGAGAGAGAGAGAGAGAGAGAGAGAGAGAGAGAGAGAGAGACAGAGAGACAGAGAGACAGAGAGAGACAGAGACAGAGAGACAGAGAGACAGAGACAGAGACAGAGAGACAGAGACGGAGAGTAGGTATGTGTAATACCATCATTTACTGATCGCAAACCACACAATTCCTCTCATGACAGCTTACGGGTAGGTTTACAACTTATGAGACGAAGGAAAAGAAAAGATCAATCAAGGCACATGAATGAAATAATATTACGTAACCCATCATTGATTATGTATAATATTTTTAGACACCGGCCATTGAAGTAATTTGAGAATTATGGCACACATGCAGATTGTACACATCGATTCACTGCAAATGAACGAAAAACTCCCCCAGTGAATCGGTCTTGTAGAATTAGCAAACACATTATACATGTTCTGGCACTGATGACGGCATAGGTAGCCTATAAGCCTAAGTGCTTCATGAAGCCTTCTCCGACAACAGAACCCCCCACCCCAAAAACAAATACCAACAACCCCCAAGACAACAACAACAACCAACAAACAAAAACTCCCACCTCTCCAAAAAACAACAAACAAGAACACAAAAACGAACATGCAAACACAAACCAGAAAAACCCCAAACGACGAAAAACGAAACTGCAAAACAAATCATAGAAAAGTTGCTGTGAGAAAATATAATGATAAATAAACTGTCATAGACACGTCGCTTATTACAGCACAGGTCATCACATTTCCAAAAAAGTCAGAGTAAAACATGCTCTCCGGTAAAATCCAGGACAACAGTCAAATCACCGGAAGTACAAGGGAGATAACTGGACCACTACGTGTCAGAGGCAGAAGCCTAATTCCTATTCACAATGTAATCAATGGTCCGACGTCTATTCTCAGCACTTGAAAAAAGGAATAAATATGCAGTATATTAACCCATGGCACAATCACACTGAAACACATTCAGGTAAAAAATCAACAAAAGGAAAAGCCC
>OY757541.1:1461916-1509416 GCA_963584105.1 Alviniconcha strummeri
TGAGGTGAAGACTTGTGTGGGAGGGGGAGGTGGGGGGGGGGGGGGGAGGGGACATGAGGCCCGTAGTGGGAGTGGGGAGAGAGGATTACCGTCGCATGAACCCAGGGAAAGGGTTTCGGGCCTCACTCGAGGATCTCAGCCAATCGGAACCCGGTTCTGGGCCTCACTCGAGGATCTCAACCAATCAGAACCCAGTTCCGGGCCCTACTCGAGGATCTCAGCCAATCCGAACTCCACAATAAATGTTTTACGGGAAAAACCCCGGAGTGACCGCCATGCTTTTCTCACAAGGTGAGAACTACAGCAGCGGAGCTGGGGAATTCCGGGAAAACGAGCAAACCTTCTGGATGCACGTCAATCTGCTTTTTAAAAAATTTATAATATGATCTCCTTTTTTTCTCTCTTTTTTTTGTCTCCTTAAAAAAAAAAAAAAAGTTAAGAGAGAGAGAGAGAGAGAGAGAGAGAGAGAGAGAGAGAGAGAGAGAGAGAGAGAGAGAGAGAGAGAGAGAGAGAGAGAGAGAGAGAGACGTACCCGTAATTTTGCAGAACATCATACCCGACAGCATTCACTCTGTCATCGACTGTAAATGTTTTTAAAGTAATGACTCAATTAGGTACAGTAAACAGAAGATGAAGACGAAGAAGAAGACGAAAAAGAAGAGAGTACAGCAAAGTGGAGGAGACAAGAGACGACAATGACGACAGCACAACAGCAACGGCAGCAACCACAACTTCACCGACTGCAACAGCAGTATTACCATCGCCAAGAGGAAAATCGTTTCAAAACGGGTTTGTTACTCAGTGTTTCTGCACTGGGCTTTCTTTACAAGCAGACACTTCAAGACCCTAAATGAGGCAAAACAGAAAATAGGCTAAACAAAATCATTTTTACTCTTGACGTACAGAAGGGCTGAAACACGATGTCAAAATGTCTGTTTGGGTAACCTTTCTGTCTGTCTGTCTGTGCCTCAGTCCGTCTCTCTATTGCTCATCAGTCAGCTTATTTTCCAGTGCAAGACATTTTATCCCAGCTTACCCTGGCTCCTGTATTTGTGTGCGAATCGATTTTTGTAGGCCTGTTTCAACAGAAAACACCACATGACGTATGAGTGGTTATACTCAGCTTTCTTCACACACACACACACACGCACGCACGCACGCACGCACGCACGCACGCACGCACGCACTCTCTCTCTCTCTCTCTCTCTCTCAAGCATGTATGAAAATGTTTTATGCTGTGTATATAAGATCTGGACATGTGTATACAGGTTTTCTGAGTCACCAGCCTGGCTGAAGCAGGGCTGCTTACTCAGCCCAGAGATTTCTGTTTATCAACGAAGTGGCTAATGAAAGCAGGAAAGCAGGAAGACATGGTATTCTCTTGTCGAACCTAACTGAAGAAATATTTTCGCTGCTATTTGCTGTCGATGTAGCCCTAGTTGAAACTCCAGTGAAACTTCAAAATCAGCTAAACGTGCTGGCACGCGCGTCTGCAAAGATATGACTTCAAGTGAACTTGGACAAAACAAAAGTTACGGTTTTCAGAAAAAGGGGAACCTTGCAGAGCACGAAAAATGGTTCATAAACAGCCAACGTCTAGAGGTAGTAAATTCATACGTGTGTCTGGGCTACACGTTGACCACTAAACTCCCAGGGGGCGTGTCATGGTGGCTGTCATAGCTGTGACTACTTACAGACAGGAAAGGTGAGAGGGGGCGTGTCATGGTGGCTGTCATAGCTATGACTACTTATAGACAGGAAAGGCGAGAGGGGGCGTGTCATGGTGGCTGTCATAGCTGTGACTACAGACAGGAAAGGCGAGAGGGGGCGTGTCATGGTGGCTGTCATAGCTGTGACTACAGACAGGAAAGGCGAGAGGGGGCGTGTCATGGTGGCTGTCATAGCTGTGACTACAGACAGGAAAGGCGAGAGGGGGCGTGTCATGGTGGCTGTCATAGCTGTGACTACTTACAGACAGGAAAGGCGAGAGGGGGCGTGTCATGGTGGCTGTCATAGCTGTGACTACAGACAGGAAAGGCGAGAGGGGGCGTGTCATGGTGGCTGTCATAGCTGTGACTACTTACAGACAGGAAAGGCGAGAGGGGGCGTGTCATGGTGGCTGTCATAGCTGTGACTACAGACAGGAAAGGCAAGAGGGGGCGTGTCATGGTGGCTGTCATAGCTGTGACTACAGACAGGAAAGGCGAGAGGGGGCGTGTCATGGTGGCTGTCATAGCTGTGACTACAGACAGGAAAGGCGAGAGGGGGCGTGTCATGGTGGCTGTCATAGCTGTGACTACAGACAGGAAAGACGAGAGAGGGCGTGTCATGGTGGCCGTCATATCTGTGACTACAGACAGGAAAGACGAGAGAGGGCGTGTCATGGTGGCCGTCATATCTGTGACTACTTACAGACAGGAAAGGCGAAGAGGATGGCGTGGTGGCCGAGGGCGTGGGGAAGTTGGAAAAGACGGGTCTGGAGTTGACCATCTGCGAGTGAATGCGCGCCGCCTCCTGTAGGCCCAGGGACCGCCATATGTACAGACAGGTCAGCCCCAAGACCAGGGCTCTGTACACAACACAACACGCCATATGTACAGACAGGTCAGCCCCAAGACCATGGCGCTGTATACAACACACCATATGCACTGACAGAAAATGTATTAGCCTATCGATCACTGATCGTGCTTTCTTTCTGATCACTTTCTATTTCCCGAAACCGCGGAACCAAAGTCGTGTTACCCAGCCGTCGGGCGGCCCGGCGCCCATTCTCAACTGGAATCTGCTCGCCTGTTGGGCGAGAAGGGTGCTTGTGAGCTGCGAGACAGACCTGTGATTTGCGGTGAATACAGATCACAAGGGCGTACAGCACACCCGCTTCACCGTGTGTCAGAGTATGCCGATGGCTTTCCCCAGCCGATTGGGACCACTGTCTCCGCCTAATGAGGCCAGCGAGTTGAGATGCGGTGGTGGGGGCGAGCTGTGGGGAGTGTTGGGGAGTGTACTTACAGTGCCCAGGTGAGCTCCGTAGCGTAGGCATTGGTCACTTCCTGCATGAAGTACAGATAGTCCAGTGCCTCCTCTACAGCCTCGACCAGCATCTGAAACCACAGAAAACATCGTCACGGTCACCTCCTGTATGAAATGCAGGTCATCTTCGGCCTGCACCTGACCACAGCACACATCGTCATGGTCACCATCATGGTCATCTGCTGTATGCAGTACAGGTAATACAGCGCCTACTCTACAGCCTCTGCCTGCATCTGACCACAGCAAAGATCGTTGTCGTCTTCATCATCATCATCATCATCTGTTACAGCCTCGTCCGGCCTATTACCACATCGTCGTCGTTATCGACATCATCACCATCACCACACCACCACCACCACCACCACCAGCAGCCTGCCTACAGCTTCACTGGGCACGTATCCACAACATGCCTCTCTTTATCTACAGTCTCATCCAACGTCTGTCCACCCCAAACACCATTCACTTTCATCGTCCTTGTCTAGTCTCATCCAACGTCTGTCCACCCCAAACACCATTCACTATCATCGTCCTTGTCGTCCTCAAACTCCTTATTTACGGCTCATCCGACCTCTGTCCACCCCAAACACCATTCACTATCATCGTCCTTGTCGTCCTCAAACTCCTCCTTATTTACAGTCTCATCCGACCTCTGTCCACCCCAAACACCATTCACTATCATCGTCCTTGTCGTCCTCAAACTCCTCCTTATTTACAGTCTCATCCGACCTCTGTCCACCCCAAACACCATTCACTATCATCGTCCTTGTCGTCCTCAAACTCCTTATTTACGGCTCATCCGACGTCTGTCCACCCCAAACACCATCATCGTCCACAAACTCCTCCTTTTCATCTCCAGCCTCGACTTGCTTCCATTACGAAAGAAGTTATTCTTCTCATCAGTGTTATCTTTATGATCATCATCATCTTCTCCTGCTCTTTTTTGGTAGTCGTCACAGTCGTCGTCGACGCAGTCGTTAAATGAGTCGTTGCAACTTCGCTCAGTTACTGAAGGGAGGCAACTCCTCCAGCATTGTACAAAAAGGGCCAGCACCGAGTTGCCTGCACTGTCACTGTGGTGTGACGATAAACTGTCGCCAAGATGCCTGTTAACCCCAACCTCTACCCTGCTCCACCTCCCCAACAGTGAAACCTTACTGTGGCTAGTGTTTGGTGAGTGAACCAACAGTGTACACTATGACCTCGTGACATCGCCAGCTGATGTGTTGGAGTGGGCTTGTTTACTTTTGTTTTCATTCTTTGGTCTGGCTTGAGTTCTCTGTCAGCTGGCACACCTGCAGAATCATTTGATTCCTCTGTTTGACCTCTGATCTAGAATATATGGATAGCGGCCATGATGCTCACGCTGAAGCTGAACGGGCGCCATTTTCCACGTCTCAACTCAGATTTAAACACACACACACGGCTTTCAGAAAACGTTGGGTCTGGATCTAAAAGACTGGTATCATACCATGCATAAAACCATGAAATAATGACAACAAAACACTCCCCTATAAAAGCTGAATCCCTTCTGCCTCTCTGCTGGGCAACCTCGGCGACCGCAGCCCCAAGCCGCACAACATGACAATGTCCAGCTAAAATCAGCGTTTCTTCTTTTTTTCTTTCCATCAAGTAGTCTGCGAGAGAGCATCTGATCTTTTCAATATGGCGGACTGCTTTCCTCACTCTGTGTCTGATTAACATTCCACAGGCGAGCCGCTATTCATGTACTTCTAGATCAGTGTGTTTGACCCATCCAAGACTTGCCACGTCCCAGTCTGCTGCCTTTCGTGTCTTTCGTCGCCTCATGGTGTGGGTTGTGGAGATTTGCTACGGTACAGAAGTCTGAATGCCACTTTGTGTCGTTTACATCAGCGGGAAATCTTGCACGAACCACATGGTCTCAGCGGGGTGTTTCTTGTTTCAGCCTGAGTACTTTATTTTGTCTGCGACACTGTTGCGAAGTAATAATCCACAGAGAGCCAGTGACACTGAGCAGCACGCCCTGAAGAGATGGCGCTGTTGTCCTGCAGCGGTCGGCAAGCAGCGTTCTCAGCTGGCCGCAGTCGGCAAGGGAGGCGCAGACTGCGATATACCAACTGGTCCTTATCTGAAACAACTTGCTTATAAAGATCGCCACTTATGTTTTCTTCTTTTCTTCTTCTCCCATTCGGTTCCTAAACTCTTCTTCCTTTTAGCGACCAAAATCATTTGGTTGGTTATTGTCACTTCTGTTGTCTGCAGCCTGTACTAGTCAGCATCTCTGCTGGCCTTAGCGTGAAATTTAGGGAAAGCATCGACATCTTACCTTAGATGCGGGCCCCCAGCTCACTCTGCCCACCTCATTTTCTTGGGGCATCTCGAGAGCACAGGGTTTTCCAGGTCATGCCAAAACGTTTCATTTCGACCACCCTCGTCACTGACGCTTGACGTCACGTCCGTGTGTAATAACACGTGAGAATGACGTCAGCTTGTCTCGACGCGCGTCTTTTTTCTTATCTCGGTCACAAAGCTCGGAAGGTCAGGGTTGGCCGATACTGCGTCTTTCATATTTTCGGACCTGAATCCCTGATGGATTTGATGTGAGTGCGTTAAATGCATCGCATCCGTGTCGGTCTGTGTGTGTGTGTGTGTGTGTGTGTGTGTGTGTGTGTGTGTGTGTGTGTGTGTGTGTGTGTGTGTGTGTGTATGTGTGTGTGTGTGTGTGTGTGTGTGTGTGTGTGTGTGTGTGTGTGTGTGTGTTTGTGCGTGTGTGTGTGTGTGAGAACCTGTCGATATAAACGGAATACAAAAAGACTCAGAGCAGTTTTTCAATCGATGTATGGTCTAGTCAATGAAAAATCGACGTTTGAAAGTCGCACAAACGTGGCCGTGAGCGCTGCCATTTTGTATCTGGCGGTCTGTGGGTGTGACGTTATAAGCAAGTCAGTATGTGTAGCAGACGTGTCAGAAGTGTGTACTACATCACGAGCCAGCATGTTTCTGCCATTCATTGGCGAAGAGCACGGAAACATGTCTATGTCTTGAGTATCTCAAGATTCAAGCCAAAAAGTACTTCTTTCGCGTGATGTTAATAGAACTATACAAAGACTGACAATTATTTAGTACAGTTATATAATTTTGCACATTTTCTACGTTTCCACGCCAGCTTGCGTCGGGAAACTTGCAACCCATGAATCGAACATCTTCGATATAGTTACGATGTAGTGATTTTTCGCATGGACAGTCGGTGAAGAAAGTTAATGCGTGTGCTGCTGTGTTGCACTGGTTTGTGCGACGTGACTCTTAACTGAGGCTGTGGCACTGGATTGTGCGACGTGACTCTGTTAGTTGAGGCTGTGGCACTGGATTGTGCGACGTGACTCTTAACTGAGGCTGTGGCACTGGATTGTGCGACGTGACTCTAAACTGAGGCTGTGGCATTGGATTGTGCGACGTGACTCTGTTAGTTGAGGCTGTGGCACTGGATTGTGCGACGTGACTCTTAACTGAGGCTGTGGCACTGGATTGTGCGACGTGACTCTAAACTGAGGCTGTGGCATTGGATTGTGCGACGTGACTCTGTTAGTTGAGGCTGTGGCACTGGATTGTGCGACGTGACTCCGTTAGCCGAGGCTGTGGCACTTGTGCGACGTGACTCTTAACTGAAGCTGTGGCACTGGATTGTGCGACGTGACTCTGTTAGCCGAGGCTGTGGCACTGGATTGTGCGACGTCACACTGTTAGCTGAGGCTGTGGCACTGGATTGTGCGACGTCACACTGTTAGCTGAGGCTGTGGCACTGGATTGTGCGACGTGACTCTGTTAGCTGAGGCTGTGGCACTGGATTGCGCAGAGGTTTACCTCTTTCTGCTCTTGGTATCATCGATTGTTCGGTGCACACGCGCATGTGTGTTCTTTCTCTGTGTGTGTGTGTGTGTGTGTGTGTGTGTGTGTGTGTGTGTGTGTGTGTGTGTGTGTGTGTGTGTGTGTGTGTGTGTGTGTGTGTGCGTGCGTGCGTGTGTATGTGTGTGTAAGTACACAGACGTGTTTAAGGAAGATTGTGACACATCTTGGCCTTTTGTTTTTTTCTTTGCTTTTACCCAGATTTAAAGGGGAACCAAACCGAAAACGCAAGCTGGCCCGAAAAGGTACAAATGTGCACATATTTTCACAGAGTTATTCTATATGTATACAAGAGAAGGAGCTACTTTATTGTTTTCTCTCTGCTTCCAGTTTTGTCTCGTCGGGGGGCAGCCACGTTGTGTCCTCGACAAACAGGACGAGAAATCCAGCTAAAGGCTGCTACAAGCTAGGTTATGTTTCCTGTTGCATTTATATTGACAGGGCACGTGGAGCTTCTTATAGATCCGGTTCCCCTTTAATTACCACATTAACCTACATGTGCATGTTTATTGCAGTCTACACAGTTAACACACTATCTTTGTTTGGAAGCCTGCTGTGGGTAAATCCTTCAGCTTAACAAAACAAAGTTCAGACGATTGTGATGTGTTGGTTTGGCTGCAATAAACTGTCACGCGGTCTTAATATATATATATAAAAGGCAAACAGAGAGAGAGAGAGAGAGAGAGAGAGAGAGAGAGAGAGAGAGAGAGAGAGAGAGAGAGAGAGAGAGAGAGACAGAGACAGAGACAGAGACGGAGAGTAGGTATGTGTAATACCATCATTTACTGATCGCAAACCACACAATTCCTCTCATGACAGCTTACGGGTAGGTTTACAACTTATGAGACGAAGGAAAAGAAAAGATCAATCAAGGCACATGAATGAAATAATATTACGTAACCCATCATTGATTATGTATAATATTTTTAGACACCGGCCATTGAAGTAATTTGAGAATTATGGCACACATGCAGATTGTACACATCGATTCACTGCAAATGAACGAAAAACTCCCCAGTGAATCAGTCTTGTAGAATTAGCAAACACATTATATACATGTTCTGGCACTGATGATGGCATAGGTAGCCTATAAGCCTAAGTGCTTCATGAAGCCTTCTCCGACAACAGAACCCCCCACCCCAAAAACAAATACCAACAACCCCCAAGACAACAACAACAACCAACAAACAAAAACTCCCACCTCTCCAAAAAACAACAAACAAGAACACAAAAACGAACATGCAAACACAAACCAGAAAAACCCCAAACGACGAAAAACGAAACTGCAAAACAAATCATAGAAAAGTTGCTGTGAGAAAATATAATGATAAATAAACTGTCATAGACACGTCGCTTATTACAGCACAGGTCATCACATTTCCAAAAAAGTCAGAGTAAAACATGCTCTCCGGTAAAATCCAGGACAACAGTCAAATCACCGGAAGTACAAGGGAGATAACTGGACCACTACGTGTCAGAGGCAGAAGCCTAATTCCTATTCACAATGTAATCAATGGTCCGATGTCTATTCTCAGCACTTGAAAAAAAGGAATAAATATGCAGTATATTAACCCATGGCACAATCACACTGAAACACATTCAGGTAAAAAATCAACAAAAGGAAAAGCCCACTGGTATCAAATGTGATCGTAAAAATTATCAACATACCCTTTTCTTTCTTTCTCCAATCAACGAAAGAAGCGAAGAAAAAGAAATAAACCTTTCCGACACTCATCACGCTTTTACAAATGATGACAATTCATTAACCTTGACTTTATCGTAGCGAACAAAACTCACTCTTTTCAACGCGCACAAGCAAACAAAAGACAGGAGAAAACGGAACACACACACACACACACACACACACACACACACACACACACACACACACACACACACACACACACACACACACACACGACAGGTGCAGACATAGAAAAGACGAACAGATGCAGAGAAACAGACACACAAATGCAAAAGACAGTAGCACAAATAGAAAGACTGAAAAATGCATACAGAGACAAATGTAATGTCAATTGACAGTGATCGCAAAAATCTTCCACATTTGACAAAAAATACTCACTCGTCTTGAAAAAGAGAAAAGGATAAAACAACAACAACTTCAGTCATAAATAAATAAATAAACCATGGAAATCTTACACACACTACGTCATTGGACTAAACACACACACACACACACACACACACACACACACACACACACACACACACACACACACACACACACACAAAAGCGAGGGGAAAAAGAAGAAGAAAGGGCCCATTGTTAAAAAATACATTTGGTAAGAAATACAACCCCCCTTCCCGCATCGTTACATAATGCAGGAGTGGGGAGGTGGGGTGGGGGTGGGGGGTGGGGGGGAAGAGGAAGATTCGTGCAACTACCTCTCTACAACCGGCTACAACATTCAGTTGTTGCCCTTTATCCTCCACGTGATCACCACGTGACTACTGTTGCCCTTTATCCTCCACGTGACTACTGTTGCCCTTTATCCTCCACGTGATCACCACGTCACTACTGTTGCCCTTTATCCTCCACGTCACTACTGTTGCCCTTTATCCTCCACGTGATCACCACGTGACTACTGCTGCCCTTTATCCTCCACGTCACTACTGTTGCCCTTTATCCTCCACGTGATCACCACGTCACTACTGTTGCCCTTTATCCTCCACGTGATCACCACGTCACTACTGTTGCCCTTTATCCTCCACGTTGATCACCACGTGACTACTGTTGCCCTTTATCCTCCACGTGACTACCGTTGCCCTTTATCCTCCACGTGATCACCACGTCACTACTGTTGCCCTTTATCCTCCACGTGATCACCACGTCACTACTGTTGCCCTTTATCCTCCACGTGATCATCACGTCACTACTGTTGCCCTTTATCCTCCACGTGATCATCACGTCACTACTGTTGCCCTTTATCCTCCACGTGATCACCACGTCACTACTGTTGCCCTTTATCCTCCACGTCACTACTGTTGCCCTTTATCCTCCACGTGATCACCGCGTCACTACCGTTGCACGCGCAGCCAACCACAGCGAGAGCAGCTAAAAGCTAAATAGTAAACAAAAACTGCAACAGCAACTGTATACTGATGTGCACTTCACCAAACTGTCAAAGGGACTGCTTACGTTTGCCAACACACACACACACACACACACACACACACACACACACACACACACACACACACACACACACACACACACACACACACACACACACTCACTCGTGCGTACACGCATACTGGCGCGCCCTGACTGCATGAAATAGCAACATCAGACTGGAAATAATCTGCCCAAACTACCGATATTCATAATAATAGGGCAGTAATATCTAAATCTTCATTGAAATCATCAGTAAGGCTACCATGTTGTGGGGGGGGGGGGGGGGGAGGGGGGCGGCAGTTGGGGGGGGGGGGGGAGGGGAGAGGGGAGTAACAAAAGAAAAGAAGGGGGGAAAAAAGAAGAAAAAAAGAAAGAAAAAAAGAGCTAATTGTGAAATGAATCTGCTGCCTCTCTGATGAGGTAACTAACCTAACTCAAGTTACCAGTATTCAGTTACCGACCCACGCAGAGAAAAACAGTAGCGTCACAACAACGACAACGCAAACAGTAAGTGCACTAGAAAAGAACAGGCACTTGAAACCTTTTCAAATCGCAAATATTAGTGTGACACATGTAGGTCCCCCCCCCCCCCCCCCCCCCAAATATTAGTGTGACACATGTAGGTCCCCCCCCCCCCCCCTCAAAAACAAAACAAAAAAATACGCATTAAATCGGGAAGTATTTCGGTGTTCGTTAGTTCGCATCTGGCTCAACTCCACATCAATCTGGCGACGGGTTGCTTGGCAACATCGAGACCACGTCACCTGCCATTCCGCGGCGTGCTGAAGACGGGGCGGAAGTCCGAGCGACTGGATTAGCCAGTCAGCTAACGGGATTTTGACGTGGGCAGAGGGAGAGATTACGCTGACACGGCGCAACAACACTAGCAGAACGATTTCCTGACTGCACTGCCATGGGCAGCCATGACCTTCGTGAGCTGTTTGTTCTGTTTCAGTTCACTGTGGAGATTAAAGTCGTCAGGCTGTGTTTAACCCACTGAGCTGTCTGTCTGTTTGTCTGTCTGTCTGTCTGTCTGTCTATCTTTCTTTCTAACCGTGATTCTTGAACGAAACGGTGACAAAGGCAAAGCGGATTCGAACACGTGACTAGAGGTTTCCTGGTTGCCAATCAACCGAGCAGCTTCAGCCAATCTGAACGTCACACTTGATATTTCGCGCAAAAAGCCCAAGCTCCATGCCACCGGGCCCACCAGCCAAAGCATGGCAACAGAGCAAAAGACTGGATTTCGAGGTGAAAATTTAGGTAACGGTACACGTGCATTCACGACGGGACAGGGCAGCTACAGTCAAACTAGACAGTTTACACTTATCTGGACGCCGGATTCAGAATCGAATCATCGAGCATTGAGCCTGTCAATACGGCGCAGCAAGGCGCCCGGACCGGAAGGCGGAGGGCGGGGCTTAGAGCGCAGTGCGCTACCCTCGCTCAGACAGACAGCTTAGCACAATGTCATACCGTCCACAGTCACACTCAGCTGTCTGGCCAGCTGTGCTTACAGCCCAGTCAGTTTACGTCAGCGAGCCAAAAAAGGATCAACACTGAAACAGATTACGTTTTCGATTATACAAAAAACACCTTTGACAGTGGAAAAGGTGTATTAGTACGTGGAAACCACGAACGATTATACAAAAAATACCCTTGACAGTGGAAAAGATGTATTAGTACGTGGAACCCACGAACGATTATACAAAAAACACCTTTGACAGTCAAAACGTTTATTGGTACGTGGAAACCACGAACGATTGTACAAAAAACATCTTGACAGTTAAAACGTGTACTGGTACGTGGAAACCACGAACGATTATACAAAAAACACCCTTGACACTGAAAACGTTTATTGGTACGTGGAAACCACGAACGATTACCGGCGGCTGTAGTGAACATCTGCCATGTGGTTAGTGACCATACCAAACTGATTACTCGCCAAACTGTCACTTGATTTGTTACCATCATTACTTCTCACGTCGACAGGCCCTGTGTGGCAAAATAAAGATTGTGGAAGACAGTCTAACACAAACTGTCTGCGTATGGCACAAATGTATGCCTGCGTATGGCACAAATGTATGTCTGCGTATGGCACAAATGTATCAGTCTGAAAGCTTAAATACAGGCGACGAGAATACTGAAGACCAAAGAAATATCATACCGACCATAAAATAAATACCAATAACATTAACAATAAGCTCACGCTTCATCTGATGTTACCGTAACAGCACATCATATGATCTGTTTTATACAGAGATGTATACAGACCCCCCCCCCCGCCCCCCCCATTGCCTCCCATCCCCGTATGGCACAGAATGTTTGTTTCTTCTTCTTCTTCTTCTTCTTTTGTTTTGTCGGTATTAGGCTTGTTGCAGGAAGCGGACAACATTCGTTGTGTGAAGATTCCACGACCACGGCACGGCAAAGAACTGCTGTCTCCAACGGCTGAACTTCCGGTCGTTGACTGGCGAGGCCTACAACCACTTTTGGGAATAAAACATCACTTGGAAACGGAACAGAAATTAACCAACTTACATGCCAATCTTTTCATCACACACACACACACACACACACACACACACACACACACACACACACACACACACACACACACACACACACACACACACGGCACGCGCACACACACACTCACACACTACATATGTCGAACACAACGAATCAAACATTAAATACCAGCTAGGAAAAAAAAACCACAAAAAAAAACCAACCCCCCAAAACAAAACAACAACAAAAACAAAACAACAACAACAACAAAATTCCCAAAAACAACAACACAAAAAACACTCACGCGTAAACAAATAAAACAAAACAACAATTTCCAGTTTCGGATAGCTAGTGCGGTAAGAGATGTACGCGTTGAGAAATAAAGCCCTATCACCGGTGTCAGTTCACGTGACGAGATGACGGAGGACCACTCACTAAGCAGCACCGCGAACACCCAAAGTATACTCAAGCTCAAAAGTTAAGCAACCTTTTACAACAGTGGACAAATGTTAAACTGCGGTAAATTAATTTCACAAAACCTGAGAGGTGTACAAGATGGGAGGCTTATTCATTCATACGTAAACTACACAGCGAGGAGAGCACGTGGAAAACGTATGAGTGAAACAGTTTGGATTTATGAGTCCTTACAGTGATGTCAACGGGTCGCCAGGCCCCGGCCTTGCTCAGTGTGGAATTGCTAAACAGTTTCCTAATCAGTTTGCAGTCAGCAGGCTCTTTGCCAAGTATATGAACAAACAGCTTGGACATGTCCAAGACGCTCACACAAGTGACCTTTACAGTGTCAACGAGTTGTCGAACATTACTGACTTTCTCAAATCGTTATCTGACATTACTTGAAAATATGAGACGTATTACACTCCTTACTTTCAAACAGTTGTTTAACTTTTGGGCTTGAGTATTTACAGCACCATTCTTTGGATTTCGTCCCCCGGCCGCCACAGTCGGACAACATTATCAATACCATCGGACAGGCCGACAACCTCCGCTTCATCGCAATTCCCAGACATAATCACAATTCACCGGTTTCATCTTATTTGATCGCCCAAACACGCTCATAATCCGTCAGCGTTCATCTTTTCCTGTAAACATAATCCTGATCATAATTCACCAATGTTCTCCATATCTTGTAAACATAATCCTGATCATAATTCACCGGTGTTCTCCATATGTTGTAAACATAATCCTGATCATAATTCACCGGTGTTCTCCATATGTTGTAAACATAATCCTGATCACAGCCCCTCTGTGTTCATCATGTTATGTAAACCTAACCATACAGTAAACATGGTGCTTAACGTCCAGAGAAACCATAAGGCTTATTAGGGACGGGCACCTAACCATACTCCAATAGTGTTGTTATATATTGTAAACACAAACACGATCGTACCCCACTGGTGTTCGTCAAATCTTGCAAACACAAACATGATTATATTCCACTGGTGTTTATCAAATTTGGTAAACACTTGTGTAAATATGATCATACTCCACTGGTATACATACATTCTACTGGTGTTCATCAAATTTTGTAAACACTTGTGTAGACATGATCATACTCCCCTGGTGTTCATCAAATCTTGTAGACGCAAACGTAATCACAGTTTACCGGTGTTCATCATATATATCTTGTAACATGGCACAGTCATTCCGTCACGACTATACTCCATCAGTGTTGCCAAGTCTTGCAAACACAGACATGGTCATAGTCCACCGGCCTTCCTTGAACCTTGCAAACACAGACATGGTCATAGTCCACCGGCCTTCCTTGAACCTTGTAAACACAGACATGGTCATAGTCCACCGGTGTTTTCATTAAATCATGTAAACACAACGACGATCATGCTCCACCAATGTTATTGTATGTAATTACTGTCAACACAAACATGCCTGCCCACCAATGTTATTGTATGTAATTACTGCCAACACAAACATGCTTGCCCACCAATGTTATTGTATGTAATTACTGTCAACACAAACATGCCTGCCCACCAATGTTATTGTATGTAATTACTGCCAACACAAACATGCCTGCCCACCAATGTTCATCGCGTTTTCACGTCTTGTATATAACCAGTTCATCATGCCTTGTAAACACAGTTCATTATGTCTTGTACACCGGTATTCATTATGTCTTGTAAACACCCAGTTTATCATGTCTTGTAACACAGTCACTTCAACATTCCGGTTCATTACGTCTTGTAACACAATCCTGCTCATAATCCATCGGTATTCACATCTTGTAAACATAACCCCGATCATATCCCACCGGTATTCATTTGACTTTATACACAAGATCAGGACCCTCGGAGATATATATACACCACCTGTGCAGTAAACCTTCGCAAATTAATCTGCTAAGAAAAAAAGAGAAGAAAAAAGAAAAGAAAAAAGAAGCATTGCACACAGTGTAATAATTTAGAAGTGAAGACGACTTAATTTATAAAAAATAAAAAATAAATCCGTCTCGCCCATGAATAACCGCACAGAAAAATTAAAAACGTTATGTATGGAATTAGAAAGGGCTAACATTATGGACAAAAATCATGTATTTATGTGGACTTTTCCCCCAAAACAACATGGCGGCGTCAGCCCCAAACCAGCAGGAGTGGTTGAAAAATAACTCACTCAGGCCATTCCGCCGTCACATGGCGGTCAGAAGGGTAAGCCCCGGGCCAGTCCGTCAGAAGGGTAAGCCCCGGGCCAGTCCGTCAGAAGGGTAATCCAAAGGCCAGTCCGTCAGAAGAGTAACCCAAAAGCCAGTCCGTCAGAAGGGTAACACACAGGCCAGTCCGTCAGAAGGGTAACACTCAGGCCAGTCCGTCAGAGGGGTACCACACAAGCCAGTCCGTCAGAAGGGTGACACACAGGCCAGTCCGTCAGAAGGGTAACCCAAAGGCCAGTCCGTCAGAAGGGTAACTAAAAAATCCAGCCACACACGGACCAGTCTGTCAGAAGGGTAACACACGGGCCAGTCCGTCAGACGGGTGACTGCCTGTGGGTGAATTTCCGAGACTGCAGATCGTCCCCATTGACTGGAACTTTAGCAATGATTGGCTTCCAGAGTCTGACAGTCTGACAACCCATCGCTACGCCTCTTCATATTCTCCACAGTCAGTGCGGGTGATGTTTTTACCTCTGTATTTCCTCCATTGTCAGTACGGGTGATTTATTTGTTTAAACATAAAATAAAAAAAACGAAACAAACAAACTCATTCAGCGTAATCATAAGCTCAACAAATAAGTACAGGAAACACACAAAGCAGTATGCTTATTTGAGTGTTACCTATATATAAAATGATAATCATACAGACATTTACGATGGCAAATTGTTGTCAAAACGTCAGAGGCAACAAAACAAATGACCAAAATGACAACAAAAAACAAACAAACAAAACAAAAACAACAAAACGGGCGGAGGGGGCGGGGGTTGAAAAAGCAAATAACTAACCGAATGGTCTGGTGATGTCATAATTGTTGATCTGAGAGAGACAGAGAGAGGGAGAGGATTAAAACGTATACTTCTTCGCTTGTATCATCACAATTGTTTGGCAGACTTTGAGATTTACAAGCGGTCGGTTTGGCGCAAAAAATCGTGGACTATAGCAAATATTTTCTTATTAGTTTCCAAATGTAGCTGGTCGCTTCCAAACAGAAGTGTATTGATATTTCTTTCGTTCTCATCTAGTTTATTAAAGGTTTTATTTCTAATACTATTATAAAGGGGACAATGTAGTAGGAAATGCTCTGATGTTTCTGCTGTATATCCGCATGAACATGTAGGGTCTTCTAAAGGGTGGCGTCTGAATAAGTCATAATTTAAATCGCTAATAGCAATCGAAGTCTACAATGCTTAACTTGTTCCTTTCTAGCACCAAAATAATAATATATAGGAACCAGTGTCATTCGTTGACAAATATTTTTTTCAGCAGGCTAACTGAAGGATTTGTTTGTATAGTTTGAGGTAATGTGTTCCACAGTTGGGTAGTTGACGGAATGAATGAATTTGCATACAGTTCTGTTTTATGAGCGAGAATGACTCTTTCATGTGGTCGTCTTCGATGATACGGGTTTGTTGTTGAAACTAGAGGTGGTACTAAGTTCGATAGGTATCCGGGGCATTGGTGATTAATCATTTTGTGAAAAATTAATAGCTTGTGATGTTTTTACCTCTTCATATTCTCCACTGTCAGTGCGGGTGATGTTTTTACCTCTGTATTTCCTCAACTGCCAGTGCACCCTAACTGCTTCTCCCTTGCTCAGTAAAAACGATCTGTTCCGAAAATGTGCACGTTGTTTTGTGAAAAAAGCGTTGGTTTGAATTACTACTGAGTGTGCCAAAAATCGGAGAGGTTGAGGTTTCAGCAGTTGCATCCGCAGGTCGACTAATTGTGAGAGTTCTTTACCTTTTCTGTCACATCATCTGCATACATCGGGATTCTTCTCCAGCTTTAATGTCATCTGTAGTTGTACTGTCCACCATGCCACTACAGGCAGCTGCTTATCTGCACATGGCAAATTGTCTCCCTTCTGTGTGTGTGGCAGATTGTCTCCCTTGTGTGTGTGCGGCTCCCAGCAACTCGCGCCGGTGCTGCTAGCGACAGTCGTGGACAGCCACTTCCGTAAGTGCCCGGATGGATGCCTAGTCCACATCTTTATACTTTCGGTTACTAAGACTTATTCGTAGACATATGGCAGATTGCCACAAAGACCACAAAACCAACTTTCATGGCAAAAATATAACCATAGACCGGGTAATTGTAAATTCTTTGCACCATTCATCGCTGTTTTTTCGGAGGGGGGTGTCTTCCACATTTTGAAGTTTGATCAAATCTCCGACTCAAGCTGTACAACATGCAAAGCACTGAGGGGAACAAACCCGCTGAAACAGCCATTTTCTGCACTCACTCCCACCTACCTCCTAACAAAACAAAAAGCAAAACGGGAAGCTATGCGTTGCTTTTTCTCTTTCGCAAAGTCACCAGCTCAGCAAGCCGTTTCCCGAGGCACTCTTTAAACGATCAAAAGGAGAGAAAAAAATATATTAAAATCCACCACACAAATGGGGTAAATGGGGTATGGAGACAGAGGAGAGAGAAGCTGAACGTGGCATTTCAGTAAGATGCCTCCAACCCCCCAGGTGGTCACGGTGTTGAGCTGTGTAACGATATCATTTCCGGCATTTTTACGTCAGGCAGTTAAAAACAAGACTACTCCGACTGAAGTGACGCCATCAAAAGGCGGTCGGAACGAACAGCTTTTCTTGCCGTCCACCGTAACCCAATAGCTGGGGGTGATTTCCGGAAGCGACGTCACAACCGGAAGCCGGCAGGCGCTGCTGAGGTGAATAACGGCAACGAGGGCTGGCGCCACGGTGAGGTGTGGGGCTTTCCGGCAGGGACCAAGCGCTGAGCGGGTGGCCGGACGCGGGGCACTGGTCCCTCAGGCGGTTGGCCTGCTCGTCACGACACAGCAGCAGGCCGTTGGCGGCCATGAGAGGCGGGGGGTGGGTGGCGTGGCCAGCGTAGCAGGGGCGCGGCGGGCAGGGGGCGGGGGACACGCCTGGATGGCCGGGGGACAATGCGGCGTGAGGCGCGGTCAGACGGGGGGGCGTGGGGGGGCTGGGAGCGGGAGGGGGAGGAGGAGGGGGGGCGGTGAGGCTGAAGTGCGCCTGGTGAGCGGCGGGTGAGGACACCGGCACAGCCAGGAGCAGACTCGGTGGTGACCGATGTGGTGACGCATCGTGGCCCGCTGCTGTCGTCGGCTCGTGCGCCGGTGACGACACGAATGCCACGTCCTGGCTGTTTGTCGCCATTGGCATTGACGTCATCTGTCTGGAAGGCGACACTCTAGTAGGCCGCTGAGAGAAGGAGGTGACAGCGAGAGAAGTAGGGTGGAGGGGGGAAGGAGAAGCCGATGCCTGTTGGCGAAACGAAGCCTCGGGGCCTTGCTGCGGAAACAGCGGCCTCCATCGGGAGGCGGCACCGAGAGAGGCTGGAACTCTCTGCCGCTCGGATGGCGCGCGGTGAGGCGGCGACTGGCCCGGTAGGCCTAGCGACCTGGCCGCCGCGTCGCTGCCTTCCGCCGTCTTGGGCCCCTCCCGGACATCGCCACCTCCCTGGCTCCACATCGGCGCGCGCACCTGCCGCTCCACTTCCGGAGCGGGTTTTCTGGTGGAGGGCTCGCTGAAGGACGAGGAGCGGCTGAGGTTGTCGGCGCTGCAGGCAGACAGACTCTGGGACAACGCGCTGAGGGAGGAGGACCGACTGAAGCCGACGCCTCGCTGGGGCCCAGAGTCCGCAGCCCCGCCTCCTCCCCGCTCTCCCTCCTCCACCCCGCGCGCTTCGCACGTCTCCATCTCCTCGACGCTGGAAGCACGCGCTTCACCAGACATCCCGCCAACACGCCGCCCGCCGGCTCCGTCTTCCGAGGCAGCGGAGGTAGGGGACACGACGTTGCTGATGTTGGGAACGGAGGAAGGGGACACGACGTTGCTGACGCTGGCAGCGGAGGAAGGGGACACGACGTTGCTGACGCTGGCAGCGGAAGGGGATATGGCACCGGAGGAAGCGGGCGAGAAGGCGCTGTGGGAAGTGACGTCAGAGGAGCTGTCCACGCGGGCGTTAAAGATGTGGTGCAGGTACTGGGCGCTGAGCCCCCTGAGGTCCACCACGGCCTCCACGATGCGCGCGAAGAGCAGCGAGCCGTCGCCGTGGTTGAAGAGCAGTTGACACTTGAGGGCCATGGCGATGTCCGACTCCAGGTTCTCCAGCAGGCGGGTGGTCTTCACGCCCTCCCGGTCTGCAGCACACACACCCGTTAGTTAGTTAGCTGGCGCTTTGAGCCCAGCCTGCGACACACGTTAGTTAGTTAGCTGGTGCTTTGAGCCCAGCCAGCGACACACGTTAGTTAGTTAGCTGGTGCTTTGAGCCCAGCCAACGACAAACGTTAGTTAGTTAGCTGGTGCTTTGAGCCCAGCCAACGACAAACGTTAGTTAGTTAGCTGGTGCTTTGAGCCCAGCCAGCGACAAACGTTAGTTAGTTAGCTGGTGCTTTGAGCCCAACCAACGACAAACGCGGCACTCAAATGCGGGATGGGTGTGGAAAATAAATGGTAGAAAAGGGAACACAACCTAAATGAATAGAAAAGGCTTTCTTTTTGACAAGTCGAATGAAACTTAAATAAAAATAAAATCCGTAACACAGGTACACAACACAACACAACTCTCTCTGTCTCTGACACACACACACACACACACACACACACACACACACACACACACACACACACACACACCTGGGCAGAAGGCTCACCTGGGCAGAAGAGGACCAGAGCCCACAGCAGGGACAGCTCCGCGTCAGTCAACTCCAGCTTCCTCAACTTCGACAGCAGTGGCCTGAACTGGTGGAACACCTGTCCCAATAGCCCCAGCTCCTCGCCCTGCTGCCAGTCCAGGCGGAACCTGAGCTTGTCGTCCTGCCAGAACTGCTCGTCCACGTGCACGTGGGTGGAGTCATGGATGACGGCGGCCTCCAGGATGCAGCCCTTGATGAGGAGTCGCTGGTCGTCCATAGTCAGGTCGAGGAACTGCGGGATCTCCTTGGCGAAGCTGCTCATGCACTGCACGATGGTGGGGATGTAGTGCATGTAGATCACCTCTGTGTCCTCCACGCTTCTGATCTCCGCCAGCTGAGACAAAGAGAGTTAATCCATCGGTTGAAGGGCGACTCCGACCACCCACCCCATCAGTAATAATTAACACAGCAAGCAGTCAAAGACTCTGGGTTTGCCACTCGAGCCAGGACTCGAACCCGACTCTTTACGATTCCAGCTCCATTGTCTGAGCTACTCCGAATCTAATTTCTCTGATGAGATAATAAAGTAATCTTGAATATCTCATTCCATGGCAGCTCCGATGGCTGTCATTCCTTCCTCGCTGAGAAATTGCGGGAGCACTTCGATCGCTTTCATTCATCCATCGCTGAACAGAGGCTAGTTTCTGAAGTATCTGACAATGGGGAGACGAAAAAACAACACGAACTAATGAAAAACGCCGAGTGACACGTTATCAAGCATTATCGATTCGCTCAGACGACCCAGAAAGGTCTATCTGTTACAACAAGGTAACAGGCTTCACACGAAAGTGTGCAAAGCAAGGCAGGGGCGGTGAAGTTTACAAGGGGGAGGTGGGGGTCGTAGATGGGGGTGGAGGAGAATGTTCCTACCGGGGCCGGAGTTCAAACCCGCAACGTCTAGGTCTAAATCCAGGGCTGTAACCGCTCGACCCCGCACTCTCCTTGTTCACATAGTGTACACGTAAAACAACGACCCACAGTGTCACTTAGACTGACTCATCTGAACGCTGCAATCAGATTCAAGTCACCAGGCATTCCACCACTCAACACAGTACCACATGGCGGTCAGACTTTACCATTCCATCACTCAACACAGTACCGCATGGCGGTCAGACTTTACCATTCCATCAGTCAACACAGTACCATATGGCTGTCAGACTTTACCATTCCACCAGTCAACACAGTACCGCATGGCGGTCAGACTTTACCATTCCATCAGTCAACACAGTACCACATGGCGGTAGACTTTACCATTCCACCTGTCAGCACGGTACCACATGGCGGTCAGACTTTACCATTCCATCAGTCAACACAGTACCACATGGCGGTCAGACTTTACCATTCCACCTGTCAGCACGGTACCACATGGCGGTCAGATCATCGTACATTCCACCAGTCAGCACAGTACCGCATGGCGGTCAGATCAAACCATTCTACCAGTCAACACAGTACCACACGGTGGTCAGATCGTAAACGTGTGAGGCAAGAGGCGGAGCTTAGGGCTCAGCGCAGAACCGCTACACCAACACAACGACAACCTGCACATGACTGACCTCTGCTGGCCGGAGCTGGGCGGCCATGGAGTCGTAGTCTCTGACGGCGGCCTTGAAGGCGTCGTGGATGGAGAGGACCATCTGCTCCATCTTCACTTGCTTGTCCACGTCCACGGCGCCGGAGGCACTGTGTGGCAGCACGAAGAAACTGCTGCTGCTCGGCCGGTCCTTCTTCGGACACCGCCCCAGCCTCACCGCTGTCCCAACAAAACCGCCAGAAAGCTCTCAGAAAAGGGACCAAGAATGCCGTTTTGAAAACAACCAAAAGCTGTTAGGGAAGCAATCAGAAAGCTGTTAAGGAAGCGATGAGAAAGCTGTTAGGAAATAATCAGAAAGCTGTTGAGGAAGCGGCGAGAAAGCTGTTATGGAAACAATCAGAAATCTGTTAAGAAAGCGGCCACACAATTGTAAGGAAATCGAACAGGAATGTGGTGAAAAGAGATTAATTATTTTAAAGCTGTAAGGAAAGACAGCAGACAGCTGCAAGGAAAGAGAGCAGAAGGTCCTTATGGAAAAGATCTGAAAGCGGCTAAAAAACCGACGAGGAATCTGGCCAAAAAACTACCCCCCCCCCCCCCCCCCCCCCCCCAAAAAAAAAAAAAAAAGCGACCAGAAAGCAGGCAGGAATCGACTGAAGAGTTTTGAGCAAAGAGACCAGGGAATCGACCAGATAGCTTTCGAGAAAGAGGTCACAAACCTATTAGGTAACTGTGCAAACTCAACAAAACAACATTCCCCCCCCCCCACCCCCCTCCAGTTTTGTTTTTAGAAAGTGACCAGACACGAGACAGTAAAGCTGTTCGGAGAGACCAGAACTGTATAGCTGTCAGGAAGGTGGGCAAAAATCTTTTTGAAATAGACCAGAAACGTCCTGACTTTCTGGGGTTTTCTCTGGGTTTTCAGTGGACATTACATTATATACTTTGTGAACAAGTATACTTTCAACATTCACTTTATTACTTTTACTACAGAATAAACCTTGATTAGAAAATAAAAATCTTCAGAAAAAGTAAGTACAAACGAATTTGCTATAAATCCACCTGGCCAGAGAACTGTTTTAGAAATGTTATTCTTCTGTATAACCTCATAATTGATGTCGTTTTTCCACAAAACTGATACTGTTTGACAAACAAACAACAACGAAAACAAAAAAGAATGACTGCTAGCGTTCTAAATAAGCGTTCGTTTGAATCTTTTTGTGTTTGGATTTTGACAAACTCATCTCAGGATTTTTTCCACATAACTAACATTCTTTCACGAAATTACGAGATACCATTATTCAACATAGCATACGTCATTCTTCCGCTGGACATAACTGACGTCATTACTGCACACTGACCTTCATGCGACATTCCAACCGTGACGCATTTCTGCAAACGGCAGTACTGACAGCGGTTTCGACTGATGCGCATGATGAGGCAGCCCTTGGGGTTGTCGCATGGCTTGTAGGTGATTTTCTGTCGAATGGTGCGCCGAAAGAAACCCTGTTGTACAATACACAAATACACTTCTGTAAAACCTTCAGTCAAGCACCAGTCTCGATGAATATTCATATGCTGAGGTCACCAAGGTAGCCGAGGTCGAAAGCGGGGCTGTGGTGCAGACGACACTACAAAAATCTCGACCCGAAAAAAAATCCAGCCTCACTTTTAAAAAACCCAGCCTCGCTTTCGATCTCCTGAACCACCGTGAAAAAAAAAAAAAAAAAAAAAAAGAAAGAAAAAAAAAGGGGGGGGGGGGAGAAAGGGGGCGGGGGGGGGGGGGGGGGGGAGCCCTTGCGAGGCAGTTGGGTCACGTGACCAAGAGCGGCCAGACGAACGGATGGCTGAGGACACAACGGTCAAACGTTTTGCGCACGCGTGACACAAGCCGTGTCTTACGAGTAAGAGGGAGGACAAGTTGTACTCGTAGGTCTGCTCATGTACGCGGAGTATCCGCGAATATATTTGATACCTAACTGCACTGATTCCCACCTCTGAGGGCACGACAGATCCGAGGGACGACCGAACGTGACTGAAAATGATATGGTCCATGAACGCAAAAACTTTAGACACTCCGCTCCGGAAGTAAGTAAGTCAACACGTAAAACTGTACACCTATTGGTCCCTACCTGTCTACTGGTCCCTTCTGAACTGACAAATGCTACCTTTGTCTTCGGGTCCCTTCTGAACAAACACGACTTATGTCTACTGGTCCCTTCTGAACAAACCCTTTATCTTCGGGTCTCTTCTGAACAAACACGACTTATGTCTACTGGTCCCTTCTGAACAAACCCTTTATCTTAGGGTCCCTTCTGAACAAACACGACTTATGTCTACTGGTCCCTTCTGAACAAACCCTACCTTTATCTTCGGGTCCATTCTGAACCAACACCACTTATGTCTACTAGTCTCTTCTGAACAAACTCTGTGTACTGGTCCCTTCTGAACATAGCCTACCGGTGTCTACTGGTATCTTCAGAAGAAACCCTGCGGCTACTAGTCCCATATGAACAAAGCCTACCTGTGTCTACCGGTCCCTTCTGAACAAAGCCGACCTGTGTTTACCGGTCCCTTCTGAACAAAGCCTACCTGTGTCTACCGGTCCCTTCTGAACAATGCCTACCTGTGGCTACTGGTCTCATCTGAACAAACTCTGCCTGAGGCTACTGGTCCCTTGCGAACAAACCCTACCTGTGTCTACTGGTCCCTTGTGAACAAACACTACCTGTATCTATTGGTCCCTCGTGAACAAACCCTACTGTGTCTATTGGATCCTTCTGAACAAACTCTATGTCTACTGAAAAGAAACCCTACCTATGTCTACTATTGACTTCAGTTCCATAATACTTTATTGTCCGTTAAAATCATAACAATTAAGATGGAAATTTTCCTTCCGATTTGACGTTTAACATATAAGAACAACAGAAAAAATAAAACATAACAAAAAAAGTCATTTTCAATTTTGAAACAGCCAACAGATGCAGACTACCTCCATACTTTGCATAGGAGGTAACGTTATTTACTTTCCGGCACCTTCTTGAGTCGATACAGTCTGCACACACACACACACACACACACACACACACACACACACACACACACACACACACACACACACACACACACTAACACACACACTCACAACTACACACATTCTCTCTCTCTCTCTCTCTCTCTCTCTCTCACACACACACACACACACACACACACACACACACACACACACACACACACACACACACACACACAGACTGCATGGTCTGAACATGTGTGCAGCAGACTCAAGTGCAGCTGAACCCAGCGCAGCCCCACCAAGCCACGCCGAGCCAAGGGAGAGCAGCGAGCCGCCGGCACTGACCTTGCAGCCCTCACACGAGAAGACGCCATAGTGGAAGCCGGAGGCCTTGTCGCCGCACACACGACACAGAATGTGGCCGCCAGGGGGCGCACCTGCACAGCGACACAGGCAACATCTTTCATAGTAACAGGCACTTAGAGCACCTGACCTGTAACAGCCCTAAGCGCACTTAGAGCACCTGACCTGTAACAGCCCTAAGCGCTTTCCTTGACATATAAAGGTACATAATCGACGACAAAAATTCCGGCAAATGCGTAGACACATGCACACCGCCCCCCCCCCCTTCCCACACGTATGCCATCGACCCCCACCCCCCACCCCTTTCCACACGTTTGCCATCGACCCCGTAATATACACGTTTGCCATCGACCCTGTAACACACGTTTGCCATCGACCCCGTAATACGGGGTTTGCCTTTGACCCTTTAACACACGTTTGCCGCAACACACACGCACACGTACACCCACACGCCACCCACCCCCACCCCCTTCACACACACGGTGACAGACACACAGACAGACAGACACATACACAGTGTTGTCAGCTTGTCGGCGTTATGCCAAGTTTAAGCGGAACGCTGACATACATCGTTAGTCACGTTTCCTTGTGCAGACAAAATATATGTTACTGTTTTTGGTCAGACGGCATAGGGTCATGAAAATATCGCCCATAGGCAATGTCAGTACGTGACATGCATGTTTCGACCCCCCCCCCCCCCCCCCCCCCCCCATCAGCACACGCTCTCTCCCTTTCTCTCTAAAGAAGTCTTTTTAGAAGTAGTAATTCCTAAATCTTAATCCACGAGTACTAATGAATCGCCGGAGCCCCAAGATAATTGTGAAAAACATTGCTGATCATGACCGCATCACAGTCATTTCTTTCTGCCGTGTCCGACAAAATGACTGCGCCGTGAGCATGATTTGTACATGTATACGTAGCGCTCAAGTCTACAGTTCTCCTCCTTATCATCATCACCCCCCCCCCCCAACAATACCCCCTGATAGGTCTTTAAAAAAAACAGCCCATGACAGCAAAGAGATACGTACTGGTGGAGATGGGTCGCTTGGGCGGCCGACTCATCGTAACGCCAGAGATCACCATCGTGCTACCGAACCCACCTCGCGCCGCCTTCTTGACAATGGCTGCACACAGAACACCACGTGTCATCATGGTTCAGCACACTTATGTCGCCACCTGTGTGTGTGTGTGTGTGTGTGTGTGTGTGTGTGTGTGTGTGTGTGTGTGTGTGTGTGTGCGTGCGTGCGTGCGTGCGTGCGTGCGTGCGTGCGTGCTTGCATGCGTGCGTGCGTGTGCGCGCGCGAGTCAGTGTATGTGTGTGTGCGAGTCAGTGCGTGCGTGCGTGCGTGCGTGTATGTGTCAGTGCGTGCGTGTGTGCGTGCGTGTGTGTGTGTGTGTGTGCGTGTGAGTGCTTGCGTGCGTGAGTGTGTGTGTGTGTGTGTGTGTGTGTGTGTGTGTGTGTGTGTGTGTGTGTGTGTGTGTGCGTGCGTGCGTGCTTGCATGCGTGCGTGCGTGTGCGCGCGCGAGTCAATGTATGTGTGTGCGAGTCAGTGCGTGCGTGCGTGTGTGTGTCAGTGCGTGCGTGTGTGCGTGCGTGCGTGTGTGTGTGCGTGCGTGTGAGTGCTTGCGTGCGTGCGTGCGTGTGAGTGCAGCGAACGTGTTAAACAAACCACTAAATTGTCACTATGAAACAGCTTTACGCGGACACTTGCACACATAACGACTTCATCCACAAGTTCTCTTTTCACATGGTGAAGGCAAATGTAAATTATACTAGCGTCTTCTCCAAGATAAAAAATAAATAAAATTTAAATCCCTATTCTGTCTGTTTGTAGCGATTAGAACTCGAGTAGAATACGAACAACAGCAACACTCGTTCTTTTTACTGCCAATGTTCAAGTGACACTCCTCACAGGTGCAGACAATTACACTCCACTGTGATCGTTTTTCTTTGAGGTAACTGATAGGGCCACAGACGGTCACGACTGTTGTGTTCATGCACATGCACCTTTACGTGTACCACACACACCCAACCGCATGTCACGGCTTTGGGGCACGAGCTGTGTTCCTGATCTGACTGCTATTTGTAGTTTAGTCACTGTACCTCACCTACTTTTTTTTGCCTGACCGCGTTTTGCAGTGTGAAAACCTGGTATCCAGCATCGCTGTACGCCGTCTGTTTCAGCAGTTCACTCTGTGCACACTATGTCAGCACTTTCGGTAAATCACGCGTTTTACAATGTAACCTGCATGTGGCAGCAGAGTGCTAGTAACGTTCTTGGTTTAATTATCGCTGTTGTCTTTTGGGGGCAATTGCCTTCACAAAGCAATGGAGCTTTTGGGATGTCCGTTACCCGACTGAACAGCTTCAGCCAATCAGGATGTCAAAATAATACTTCCGTGCGAAAAGCCCGAAGAGTGAGTGGCCTTTATGTGTGGCCCACAAGCTAAAACATAGCGACAGAACCAAAGACTGGTGGATTGCAACAGAACCAGAGGCTGGTGGATTGCAACAGAGTCACGGATTGGTGGGTTGCAACAGAGCCACAGACTGGTGTGGAGTGCAACAATCCCAGAGGCTGGTGGGTTGCAACAGAGCCACAAACTAGTGGGTGGCAAAAGAGCTACAGACCGGTGAGTTGCCACAGAGCCACAGACTGATGGGTTGCAAAAAAGCAAAAGACCGGTGAGTTGCAACAGAGCCAAAGACTGATGGGTTGCAACAGAGCCACCGACTGGTGGTTGCAACAAAGCCATAGACTGTTGGGTTGCAACAGAGCCTCCGACCGGTGGTTGCAACAGAGCCACAGACCGGTGAGTTGCAACAGAGCCACAGACTGGTGGGTTGCAACAGAGCCACAGACCGGTAAGTTGCAACAGAGCCACGGGTTGGTGGGTTGCAACAGAGCCACAGACTGGTGGGTTGCAACAGAGCCACAGACTGTATTGGTGGGTTGCAACAGAGCCAAAGACTGACTGGTGGGTTGCAACAGAGCCATATACTGGTGAGTTGCAGAGGAGCCAAATACCGGTGGGTTTCCAGCAAAGCCTTTAACATAAATAACGGCATAGATATTCACTGATGACGATATCAGCGTCACTCAAATGCGGCAAACTACATCCACCTGAAAGCTGGAATCAGACTGGAATCACCGTGTATTCCACCAGTGAACACAGTACTACATGGCGATCACAAGTGTGTTAGAAGGAAGGCGGGGCTTAGAATTCAGCGCAGAGTCTTATATGACTCACACCGAAACAAGCTATTTGTACAACACTAAGGACGTGTTGGAGATGACTCTCGCGTCATTTGGTAAAGATCTAGGAAGCAGTATATTTTAGCAGAAAATAACTGATGCGTAATTGAGTTAGCTAAACGTTAGACATATTTCTCATTCAGTCCTTTTCAGTCAACACGTCTGAACGCCAAACATGGCTCATTCTTACTACAGAAACGTATACTTCTCTCGCACGACGTTAACGCATTAGCCACAGCAAGCAGACCTCAAGTTCAACTTCAGTGTACCAGTGTACGTCAAAGCTCGCGATTGGCGAGCGTAGAAAGCGCCCCAAAAGCCGGGCGTACAGCGATCCGGGGTGAGCGCTTAATCGTGCCGCGCGAGCCTCGGTCCCGGCAGACACGCCACGGGTGCACAAAGGTAAGGGACGGGGCAGGTCTTAGTGCTCGGCTCACAGCTTTGTGACCATTCAGCTTGCTTCCAAATTAATACCCTGTGTAGCCAGATGGCGCAGCCGGTAACACTGAGGCTGTATCAGTGCTGTAGGGAAGACCGGGCTAGGTTGTAATGTTTTACTGACTGTCACACAGCAAACCCCGTTCATCAAGTTACGGGGAAGGCTTGTTGCTGCTTGTACTTTCATTGAGACAGACGGATCAATGATTTTTTCTCTCACCCAGACAGCTGTGTTGGCTATGTGAGGCATAATCTATTTCAGGGGGAAAATACGCCATCTGCCTCAGTCCGTCCCCGCCCCGCCCCTCCTCTTGATTGATACGAGCTGTAGCCTAACTGTACCCGTATCACAGGACTTTGCATGTGTATACTTAAGACTAGGTTTTGGCCTAAATTCTCTCAGTCTCTCTCTCTCTCCTCCAAAACTGAATCGCAATATTCTCAGCAGTCCCAGTCCAGACAGGGTTAGTTCCCCCTCCCCCTGATATAACCGCACTGCTTGACTGGGCGTAAAACACCAGTTTACTTACTCCGCCCCATACAACTGTTGCAGCATCTCCGCGTGAACACTCTCTGGGTCACCCGGCATTGTACATTAGCAAATGCATTCCATAGGCCGGTGAGTTCCCTCCTTACAACTGTTGTAGCGTTGCCCAGTGAACACTGTGGGTCACCCGGTACTGTACACTGATTAACAAATGCATTCCACGGGCCGGTGAGTTCCCCCCATACAATTGTGGTAGCATTGCTCAGTGAACACTGGGTCACCCGGTCCTGTACACTGTGGGTCACCCGGTCCTGTACACTGTGTGTCACCCGGTCCTGTACACTGATTAACAAACGCATTCCACAGAGTGAGAGGACTGCGCGCGTTTCCTGAAATTCTGACAATAACCCGCCACATGGGTAACCAACCACACGCCACATGGGTAACCAACCACACGCCACATGGGTAACCACATGCCGTCTTCCGAGGACTGATCCCCATTTCTGGCGGACGGATGCTGGTGTACCACGAGAGGCTTACCGTGAGTGAAGACAGTCCCCACGTGACATGCAGCGCCTTACAAAGTTTTGATGAACACTTGGTGTTCTTGCTTGTGTCAGTGGGTTCTAACACAGCCCAAACCAAGTCGGGTACCAATTCAGTGCAATCCCACATCTTCGGGCACTTTTTTCTCCTTGGATACCCCCCCCCACCACCACCCCATTCGTACTAATCTTACCAAGACGGGGAAGTCTGTGCAAAGGCCTCTGCCCTTTGTGCGACCCCCCCCCCCCCCCCCCACACACACACACACAGTGATGCGCAGGTCGGTGTACGTGAAAGATTCTACAGCAGATGAAACTATAGACAAGACGGAGGAGACCCTTAATCGTTGCCGCTGAGAAATAAAACTACAAATCTGATCGTGAAACGCACGATTAGGCATTAATGCCACAAGAAACCACCACCCCTCCCCCCGACAAAACGAAAAAATATTCCTGGGGCAAGATTTTTCAGCGGAAATGAAATACAGTCATGAAGCAAAAAAACAATCAAACTGAGAAGCCATCAACAAAACGTCAACGAAGCCATCAATACCCATAACACCAAATAAGACCCAGCCAGACAACGCAGGCAGACGGATAGATGCAGACGATAAGCGGTTGCGTCACACCATATAGATCCATGTTACAGATCAAAGGCAATCTGTTACCCACTACATGATTATGCCCACGCCTGCAATGCAACAACTGTGGTGATGACACAACGCTGTCTCAATGTCAGCTCCGCAGGCAGAGCTAACCCAGCGGCTAGCTATGATTTGTTGCATAAAAGACCATCCGCTGTAATAAGTTACTTAAACGCTTCGATAAAATTTAATTCACAGATCTGAACAGAGTCGGTGGTTGCTACTTTGTCCATTTTAGCAATCTTACTGACCGCCCCTCATAAACTGGAGACATCAGCTAGAGACGGAGGAATGACCGCCCATCATCAGCTGGAGACAGAGGACTGACCGCCCATCATCAACTGGAGACATCAGCTGGAGACAGAGGGCTGACCGCCCATCATCAGCTGGAGATAGAGGACTGACCGCCCATCATCAACTGGAGACAGCGGACCATCATCAACTGGAGACATCAGCTGGAGACAGAGGGCTGACCGCCCATCATCAGCTGGAGACAGAGGACTGACCGCCCATCATCAGCTGGAGACGGAGGGCTGACCGCCCATCATCAGCTAGAGACAGAGGACTGACCGCCCATCATCAACTGGAGACATCAGCTGGAGAAAGAGGGCTGACCGCCCATCATCAGCTGGAGAAAGAGGGCTGACCGCCCATCATCAGCTGGAGACAGAGGACTGATCGCCCATCATCAACTGGTGACATCAGCTGGAGACAGAGGGCTGACCGCCCATCATCAGCTGGAGATAGAGGACTGACCGCCCATCATCAGCTGGAGACAGAGGTCTGACCGCCCATCATCAGCTGGAGACAGAGGGCTGACCGCCCATCATCAGCTGGAGACAGAGGTCTGACCGCCCATCATCAGCTGGAGACATCAGCTAGAAACAGAGGGCTGACCGCCCATCATCAGCTGGAGACAGAGAACTGACCGCCCATCATCAACTGGAGACATCAGCTGGAGACAGAGGGCTGACCGCCCATCATCAGCTGGAGACAGGACTGACCGCCCATCATCAGCTGGAGACATCAGCTGGAGACAGAGGGCTGACCGCCCATCATCAGCTGGAGACAGAGGACTGACCGCCCATCATCAACTGGAGACATCAGCTGGAGACAGAGGGCTGACCGCCCATCATCAGCTGGAGACAGAGGACTGACCGCCCATCATCAACTGGAGACATCAGCTGGAGACAGAGGGCTGACCGCCCATCATCAGCTGGAGATAGAGGACTGACCGCCCATCATCAACTGGAGACATCAGCTGGAGACAGAGGGCTGACCGCCCATCATCACCTGGAGACAGAGGACTGACCGCCCATCATCAACTGGAGACATCAGCTGGAGACAGAGGGCTGACCGCCCATCATCAGCTGGAGATAGAGGACTGACCGCCCATCATCAACTGGAGACAGCGGACCATCATCAATTGGAGACATCAGCTGGAGACAGAGGGCTGACCGCCCATCATCAGCTGGAGACGGAGGGCTGACCGCCCATCATCAGCTGGAGACAGCGGACTGACCGCCCATCATCAACTGGAGACAGCGGACTGACCGCCCATCATCAACTGGACACACAGGACTGACCGCCCATCATCAGCTGGAGACAGAGGACTGACCGCCCATCAGCTGGAGACAGCGGACTGACAGCCCATCATCAGCTGGAGACAGCGGATTGACCGCCCATCATCAACTGGACACACAGGACTGACACCCCATCATCAGCTAGGCACACAGGACTGACCGCCCATCATCAACTGGACACAGAGGACTGACCGCCCATCACCAACTGGACACACAGGACTGACACCCCATCATCAACTGGACACACAGGATTGACACTCCATCATCAACTGGACACACAGGACTGACCGCCCATCATCAGTTGGAGACAGAGGACTGACCGCCCATCAGCTGGAGACAGCGGACTGACAGCCCATCATCAGCTGGAGACAGCGGACTGACCGCCCATCATCAACTGGACACACAGGACTGACACCCCATCATCAGCTGGGCAAACAGGACTGACCGCCCATCATCAAATGGACACAGAGGACTGACCGCCCATCACCAACTGGACACACAGGACTGACACCCCATCATCAACTGGACACACAGGATTGACACTCCATCATCAACTGGACACACAGGACTGACCGCCCATCATCAACTGGACACAGAGGACTGACCGCCCATCATCAACTGGACACAGAGGACTGACCACTCATCGTCATCTGGACACACAGGACTGACCACCCATCGTCATCTGGACACACAGGACTGACCACCCATCATAAACTGGAGACAGAGGACTGACCGCCCATCACCAGCTGGACACAGAGGACTAACACCCCATCATCAACTGGACACAGAGGACTGACACCCCATCATCAACTGGTGACAGAGGACTGACCGCCCATCATCAACTGGAGACATCAATTAGACACAGAGGACTGACACCCCAGTAGTAAAACCCGATCGTGTAAAACTACCATCAGGGGCTGGTTTAGTACCATCAGGAACCGGGTAGTACCATCAGTCACTGGGTTAGTACTATCAGAGACTCAGGTAGTACCATCAGGGACCGGGTAGCACCATCAGTCCCTGGTGGTACTACCTGAGTCTCTGGTAGTACCACCAGGGACCGGGTAGTACCATCAGGGACCGGGAAAGCGTGAAATATTCACTCTTGTACATCCACTACTTTCCCCATGATTCCACCGTTGATAAACGCCAGTTTTTCCAGTGTGGTCAATGAATAAAAATATCCCACTCACTAAAAAACAAAACAACAACAACAACAACAACAACAACAACAACAGTAACAACAACGAAAAGCCACCCCAAACCCCAAAGAAAACCACAACATACAAACAACAACAACAACAAAAACAAAAAAAACAAAAAAAGAAAAGAAAAAGGTGAATACCTTGTTCTTTTCTTTGTTGTTGTTTTGTTTGTGTAGTTTTGTCCGAGTACAAAGCATAGTTAACTGGTTTGGGGTGTTAATGCATGGGACAGGACAGATCGGGAGGCCGGTGTCATAGTTAATGCATGGGACAGGACAGATCGGGAGGCCGGTGTCATAGTTAATGCATGGGACAGGACAGATCGGGAGGCCGGTGTCATAGTTAATGCATGGCACCGGACAGATCGGGAGGCCGGTGTCATAGTTAAAGCACGGGACAGGACAGATTGGGAGGCAGGCGTCATAGTTAATGCACGGGATAGGACAGATTGGGAGGCCGACCGGTGTCATAACTGACCTTAAAACTCGCTTTGCTCACGAAGGCCGGCCTTCTTTGGATGAAGGAGTCAGAGAGTTTGCATTGCACCATCAATGGCATTGTATGACTAATTGCATTGTATGATTAATTGCATTCTATGACTTATTGCATTGTATGATTAATTGCATTGTGCGCATTATATATATACAAGCATAGCCCCCGAATATCAGCCGTGACTTGCTTTCTGACTTGACTGAATGCATCAGCCCAGATCGCCCAGGACCGTATATAACTGGGTGTACACAACAAGACCTTGCTTTTCTTCTTGCTGTTACTACATGAGCACCAAATAAACAACATCTTGTACATAGCGCACCACAAAAATATCCTATCAAACGGGGATGCACAAAACAATGGGACGCCCCCCACGGGGATGCACAAAACAATGGGACACCCCCCACGGGGATGCACAAAACAATGGGACACCCCCCATGGGGATGCATGAAACAGTGGGACACCCCCCATGGGGATGCATAAAACAGTGGGGGACCCCGGGGAACCTCCCCCGCCACCCCCCACGGCTCCAAACAACAACCCAACCCAATAACAAGAAACAAAGAAAACAAAACATTCAAACATTTGACACGTCTCACAAAGGTGAAGTTTACACGACTGTAAACCAACGTGCCAACAATAAATGACTGGCACTACAGCGGAAAGCATACACACACACACACGCAGGCACACGCACACATGCACACACACACACACACACACACACACACGCACACACACACACATACGCGTGCACACACACACACACACACACACACACACACACACACACACACACACACACACACACACTACAGAGGGAGGGGAAGGAGGAGGAGGAGGTTGCGAAGAAGCTTTAACCAGTCATCTAAGCTGCACCACTGAGTCTGGTCTAGTTGCTTTCCAAAACTACAAAACATCAAGGACAAAACAGGTATACTTTTCATAGGCCAGGCATACTTGTCATAGGCCAGGTATACTTGTCATAGGCCAGGTATATTGTCACAGGCCAGGTATACTTGTCATAGGCCCGGCATACTTGTCACGAACCAGGCATACTTGTTATAGGCCAGGCATACTTGTCATAGGCCGGGCATATTGTCAAAGGCCAGGCACATTGTCATAGGTCGGGCATACTTGTTATAGGCCAGGCATACTTGTCATAGGCCGGGCATACTTGTCATAGGCATGGCATACTTGTCATAGGCCGGGCATACTTGCCATAGGCCTGGCATACTTGTCATAGGCCAGACATACTTGTCAGAGGCCATGCCTTACTTGTCATAGGCCAGGCATATTGTCACAGGCCGGGCATATTGTCATAGGCCTGGCATATTTGTCATAGGCCAGACCTACTTGTCAGAGGCCGTGCCTTACTTGTCATAGGCCAGGCATATTGCCACAGGCCGGGCATATTTTCACAGGCCAGGCATATTGTCATAGACCAGGCATATTGTCACAGGCCGGGCATACTTTCACAGGCCAGGCACACTGTCATAGGCCAGGCATATTGTCATAGGCCGGCCATACTGTCATAGGCCAGGCATATTGTCATAGGCCGGGCATACTTGGACGAGTCAGCGCGGTACTTACGCCATGAAGCGGGCGGGAAGAAGTATCAAAAGGTTGTGTACAGACGACTTTCGTCCACCCGGCGGCCAGTCCAACCGACCGACTACACCCAGCCCTGATGCAGCCACTGACCCGCCGATCCGCTGGGCCGTCTGCTCCCCGGCACGGCGTCACACTCTCGGACAGGGTCCTCAGTCCATCGTCTGTCAGCTGACAGCACAACGCGGTCAAACGGAAACAACCACCACTTCAGTTTTCTTCTTGTGTCTCAGTTACACCACCACGCAGCCAACGCCGAGAAACACTCAGTCATTCAGTCCTCTTGTTTGCCGTCTGATCAGTCAGCTATAAGAAAAACAAAGAACACACCCGTCTTTGCTACTGTATCTAACCGGCAACAATAAAATTTCTTATTATGTTTTTAAATGTAATTTTTCTTCAGCATCTGTTCCGAAAGACCTTTCTGCAGCTATCAATATTTTTTGTTTCTTTCTTTGGTTTAGTTTAGTTTTTGTTTAGTCCCCTCTTTTTTCTTTCTTTTACTTCCACCCACTTTTTCTTTCCCCTTTTGTTTCTGTTTGTCTTTCCACTCGGCGGTTACCTGGTCGGTGTGCCGGCTAAGATAGGTGCGGTCCGCTTCAAGGCAGTGTACTACAATGTAAACACTTTAGTTATCGCTATGAAGTCATACTGTACACGCTCTACCACCGCTGTTGCACTTTTCCTGAAAGGCGAAAGAGGCAACGCGCCGCCAGCCCCACCGTCACCGATCGCGGCCTCGCTCCCGCAGCACTGGTTTGTGACCCAGCCCACCGACACGGATGCGCTCCGCTCATTTCGAGTCGCCGCGCGCTATATTTGTGTTCCATTGATCCGCCGTTACATTTTCGGCGATGTAAACAAGAGGTTCGTATGGGAACATGTTCTCGTTTCCAGAACCATGCAAAATTTGGTCTGCTTTAAAAGTGCTCGGATGCAATGAGGTTTTATTAACCGAAGAAACATGTGGTAGGAGCGAATGCTGCGTTTGTGGACTGTTCGGGAAAAGAAAGTCGTTTCTTCCTGGTTGACATTTCCGTGAAACCCTGACGGCGCCGTGTCCCCGTTCGCCCGAGCTGGCTGAATACCACCGAGTGCGGCAAGTGTGCTGACCTGTCCCCGATAATGGGGTCTGAGTCTGCCGACTCACCACGTCTACTTGGCCAGATGGGGGCACAAATTATGTATATTGCACACTAAGTCAGTGTGCAGCGTTTGTTTGCGTGTAACGGTACTTTTGTTCTCTTTTGAGAGACACATTTGCTGCCAAGTGAAACTGCAGACGGAAAGAACGCGTGCACCGTCGAGTGTGCCCTTTTCCCACCCCCTATGTATACGTGACCCGGAAAGTTGAAGAAAGCAGGCATCGACCGTGTTTCGGAGTCACCTTCTGCCAGAACCCGCATAGCCATAGGTTACGGGGCCTGCCTCGAGCCGTCGGACTGCCGCATGACATCACCACTCTCAGTCACGTTGCAGTCGGGGTTGGTTTTCCGTAAAGACCCGACACGGAATCGGGTCAGCGGCAATGGCGGGCCGGCGGGCGGGATAAAGTACGACTGACCTAGTTGCACTGACACGCCGCAACCTTGGGATGAGGTCACGTGGTGGCCCACCTCATCAAACCGCCGTGATGACGCACGGGTGGCGGAAAGCGGGCCAGGCAGCACCGTGAGCTTCTGACTTCGCGTCGTTGGCGTGCAGTACAGTGAGCTAAGATTCTGCTTTCGCTCGGCATTTGCAGGAAGAAAAATACCTTCCATTTGCGGCATCAGTGATCCGTTGCATCGATCGTAGCCCGGCACTGCCGATGAGCACGGAGCCGCCGCTTAGAGGCTTTGTTTTTCAGCGGCGGGGAGACGGACGGGGAGAAGGTGGTTGTGGTCGGGGGGTGTACGGAGCGGGGAAGTTAATCCCTGCCTTCATCTCTCAGCGAAAGGCCTAAAGCCGGACAAACAGCACTTTTCACAAGTCACACGCCGGAGCGCCGCCACTGTTTTCTTGACTGATGATGTAATCCTACACTCAAATTGACTCAGAGACGGCAAACTCAGCCGACTGTAAGGCAATGGCGGCACCTTGTACTTGCTAGGCGTTTTAACGCCTCCCAGTCAGGCCGTCAATGACGAAACAAGACTCATCCGTCAGTCACAAGTAAACACATCCCGGCGTCAGTCACTCACCCGTCAGTCACAAGTGAACACATCCGTCAGTCAATCATCCGTCAGTCACAAGTAAACACACCCGTCAGTCACTCATCCGTCAGTAACAAGTGAACACAGCCTTGGTAAGGTCACAAGTAAACACAGCTTTGGTACGGTCACAAGTAAACACAGCTTTAGTAAGGTCACAAGTAAACAGCTTTGGTAAGGTCACAAGTAAACAGTTTTAGTACGGTCACAAGTAAACAGCCTTAGTAAGGTCACAAGTAAACACAGCCTGAGTACGGTCACAAGTAAACACAGCTTTAATAAGGTCACAAGTAAACAGCTATGGTAAGGTCACAAGTAAACAGCTTTAGTACGGTCACAAGTAAACAAAGCTTTGGTAAGGTCACAAGTAAACACAGCCTTGGTACGGTCACAAGTAAACACAGCTTTAGTACGGTCACAAGTAAACACAGCCTTGGTACGGTCACAAATAAACAGCCTGAGTACGGTCACAAGTAAACACAGCCTTAGTACGGTCACAAGTAAACACAGCCTGAGTACGGTCACAAGTAAACACAGCCTTGGTACGGTCACAAGTAAACACAGCGTTGGTACGGTCACAAGTAAACACAGCTTTGGTAAGGTCACAAGTAAACACAGCCGTACTACGGTCACAAGAAAACACAGCTTTGGTACGGTCAAAAGTAAACATAGCCTGAGTACGGTCACAAGTAAATACAGCTTTAGTAAGGTCACAAATAAACACAGCCTTAGTACGGTCACACGTAAACACAGCCTTAGTACGGTCACAAGTAAACACAGCCTTAGTACGGTCACACGTAAACACAGCCTTGGTAAGGTCACAAGTAAACACAGCCTTGATACGGTCACAAGTAAACACACTCTTGGTAGTCACAAGTAAACACAGCCTTAGTACGGCCACAAGTAAACACAGTCTTGGTACGGTCACACGTAAACACAGCCTTATTAAGGTCACAAGTAAACACAGCCTGAGTATGAATGAATGAATGAAAATTGATATATAGCGCATAAAAAACTTCCACACAAAACCTTGCGTGTTCACAGCGCCAGATACACACAGTGCATACATGTAAGCTCTCGCAAGCTAAAACTACCAAAGGACATGCACTCATGGGTACCCACCCCTTTCCAAAAGTGGAACTATGCATAACAGTTAAATGTAAAAATATATACAGAGTTACAAATAATGATAACAGAAAAAAAAAAAAAAAAAAATCACACACACACACACACACACACACACACACACACACACACACACACACACACACACACACACACACACACACAGTAATTATGGCAACATCAACTTCACTTAACACACACACCAGCGCCGGCGCACGTACACAATCGCATTGACTATCATCCCTGGGTAAAGAAATGGGTTTTCAGCGAAGGTCTGAAAGACTGAATGGAGTCCTTCTCCTTGATGCTCTCGGGGAGGACATTCCAGAGGGAGGGAGCGACATATCTGAAGGCTCGCTGGCCGTACCGCTTTGTCTTGGAATCCCTGGGCCCGGGAACATCAAGGAGAGATCTAGATGCTGATCTGAGAAGGCGAGAAGGGTTGTGTTTTTGGAGAAGATCAGAGAGGTAGAGGGGGGTGTTATCATGAACTGACCGGTAAGTGGCAGAGAGAATTTTGTGGCGGATCCGTTTCTGGATAGGAAGCCAATGAAGCTGCCTAAGAATGGGAGTGATGTGATCTTTTTTTTGTGCATTTCATGACAGTTCTTGCAGCAGCATTTTGCACTGCCTGTAGACGTTTAATCTGTTTTTGGGGCAGTCCCGACAGAAGGCTATTGCAGTAGTCAAGCTTTGACAAAATCAGACAGCAATGCTGCTTGCAGCTTTGTAGGTGATGTATGGACGGACTTTACTCAGAGATCTGATGTGGAAAAAACAAGATCTGACAACGGCTGAGACATGTTGTTCCATGGAAAGCTCCGCGTCCAAAGTTACTCCAAGTGTTTTCACCACGTTGGAGAACGGAATAGACGCTTCGCCAACTGAAAGGCAGTCAACAGGGACAGTTTCTCTTCTAGATGATGGCCCACAGAGGAGTACTTCAGTTTTTTGCGCATTGAGTTTCAATTTGTTTTTCGTCATCCATATTTTTATCTGTCGACAGCACGACTCAACATTTCTCAACGCACTCAGCGCAGACTCAGGTTCAGTTGGTAGGCACGAGTACAGTTCGGAATCGTCGGCAAAAAAGTGATAGTCTATGCAGAACTTATCAATAAGGTCTGCCAACTGCCTAGTGTAAAGAGAAAAGAGAAGAGGACCGAGCACCGATCCCTGCGGAACGCCACAAAGAAGGGGCGTTTCTGCTGAAAGGGCATGTCCTACAAGGACTTGCTGTGATCTGCACGACAAGTATGATGAGAACCAATCAAGAGCGGAACCATCCAGGCCGATTTCTGCATGAAGTCTCTGGAGGAGCAACGTGTGATCAAGAGTGTCAAAGGCAGCACTCAGATCCAGCAACACGAGAATAGCATTGTTTCCTCCATCAGTCATTACCAACAAATCGTTAAGTATGCGAAGGAGGGCTGTCTCAGTGCTATGACCACGTCTGTATGCCGACTGAAACTTGACATGCAAACCGTTTGTGTCGAGGTGTGCCTGCAGCTGGTCGGCAACCGCGCTCTCAAGGATCTTGGACAAATAGGGTAGGTTGGACATCGGACGGTAGTTACCGAGGACCTCAGGGTCGAGATTTGGCTTTTTTTTATCAATGGTTTAACCACTGCTTTTTTGAAAGCAATTGGTACAGTGCCAGATGTGAGATTCAGATTGACTATTTTCTGAAACACAGGCAGAAGAACGTCAGTGAATTCAAGAACGAGTTTGGTTGGAGCCGGGTCTACGGTCGCTGTGGTTGACTTTGACTCGCGAATGAGTTTCAGGATTTGGTCTTCGGAGAGAGCGTAAAAACTAGAGAGCAAGTCACTGGAGTGAACACTGGAAGCGAAGTTTTCTGTCGTGTCTAACGGATCGTCATTAAATTCTTTCCTAATCGTCTGGATTTTTTCTTGAAAGGAAAGGGGAAACGATTTAGCAGCTTCTTGGGGTATCATGTCTGGCAGAGAATCGGACCTGTTCTCTCTGTTTAGCAGCGTGCTGAGAAGAGAAAACATTTTCTTCGAATCTGTTTCGGCGTCCTTTAATTTTGCATGGAAATGGGAGGCTTTGGCCTGCTTAATGAGCTTTGTTACGTTGTTCCTTGCCTGTTTGTATATCTCAATGTGAACTACAAGGCCAGTTTTCCGTTTCTTTCGTTCCGCGCGCCTCCTGGCCTGCTTCGCCTTGATGACAGCCTCGTTTATCCAAGGGGAGCTGGGACGGTCGGGAACGACTTTCTCTTTTTCTGGTGCATGCTTGTTTAGGAGACCCAGAAGGGTCGCATTGTACAGATCAAGAAGGTCATCAACACCATCGGGAGAGCCTATCACAAGGGGGGACTGAGCGATATCAGCTCGGAACAGTGATCTGTCAATGCCTTTAACATTTCTGCATTTCACCACCTTGCGGGGAACTCGGGGCCTCGAGAGGTCGGTTCCGATCGTAAGCAAGAAGTGATCCGACATGTACAGGTTATCAACATTGACAGAAGTTACAAGCGTTCTCGCTCTACACAAAACAATGTCTAAAATGTGACCTTTTACATGCGTCGGCTCAGTGACAAACTGATCAAAGCCTAGCGGGTTGTACAATTGAACAAAACGCCGTGTATCCGGGTCGTTGGGCTTATCCATGTGGAAGTTAATGTCACCAACAACAAGCACGTTCTCGGCAGGAATGCTGTCATCAGAAACATGCCAAATTCATCGATGAAATCACAAGTTGTAAGTTTGTTTCCGGCTGATGGAGGTGGGCGATATACACAACCAAGTCGTATAGTTTGTTTGCCTCTTGTTATGCACACTTCATTGTTCTCAAACGAGCTAAAAGAACGATGCTTGCATAATCGTACATTGAGATGTTGTCGGAAGATGAGAGCAACACCACCACCTCTTCCCGACACCCGCGGTCTGTGGAGGAAGGAGAATCCTGGTGGAGTCATCTCACCAATGCTGACGTCATCCCCCTCCTCCCTAAGCCAAGTCTCGGTGAGACACAATACATCCAGGTCTCTCTCCACAATCATGTCGTTCACCTCCAGGGCCTTGTTGACAGCCGACCTGGCGTTCCACACACCCACGATGACGTGCGTTGCTTTCCTTGGGCGGGGTGCTGAGCTGCAGGTCGGTGAGAACGGTGGAGACGAGGGGCTGCTGACGACAGGAGGCGAGCCGACAGTGAACGGGAGACAGGGACTGCAACCAGCGGAGACGTCACCAAGATGGTTCACTAGATGGTGGTCTGGTTGGTCACTGGGGAGGGGTGACAGCGGTGGAGGGGTGGTCGCCTTGTTGACCACAGGGGAGCGGTGAGGTGGAGGGGTGGTCGCCTGGTTGACCACAGGGGAGCGGTGAGATGGAGGGGTGGTCGCCTGGTTGACCACAGGGGAGCGGTGAGGTGGAGGGGTGGTCGCCTGGTTGACCACAGGGGAGGGGTGACACAGAGGTGGAGGGGTGGTCGCCTGGTTGACCACAAGGGAGCGATGAGGTGGAGGGGTGGTCGCCTGGTTGACCATAGGGGAGGGGTGACACAGTGGTGGAGGGGTGGTCGCCTGGTTGATCACTGGGGATGGGTGACACAGGTGGAGGGGAGATCGCCTGGTTGACTACTGGGAAAAGTTGACACAGAGATGGAGGGGTGGTCGCCTGGTTGACCACAGGGGAGCGGTGAGGTGGAGGGGTGGTCGCCTGGTTGACCACAGGGGAGGGGTGACACAGTGAAGGAGGGGTGGTCGCCTGGTTGACCACAGGGGAGGGGTGACAGTGGTGGAGGGGTGGTCACCTGGTTGACCAGTGGGGACCATTGACACAAAGGTGATAGGGTGGTCGCCTGGTTGACCACCTGGGGAGGGTTGACACAGTGGTGGAGGGGTGGTCGCCTGGTTGACCCCAGGGGAAGGGTGACACAGTGGTGGAGGGGTGGTCGCCTGGTTGACCACAGGGGAAGGGTGACACAGTGGTGGAGGGGTGGTCGCCTGGTTGACCACAGGGGAAGGGTGACACAGTGGTGGAGGGGTGGTCGCCTGGTTGACCACAGGGGAAGGGTGACACAGTGGTGGAGGGGTGGTCGCCTGGTTGATCACAGGGGAGATTTGACACAATGTTGGAGGGGTGGTCTCCTGGTTGATCACAGGGGAGCGGTGAGTTGGAGGGGTGGTCGCCTAGTTGACCACTGGGGAGGGGTGACACAATGTTGGAGGGGTGGTCGCCTGGTTGACCACAGGGGAGCGGTGAGGTGGAGTGGTGGTCGCCTGGTTGACCACTGGAGAGGGTTGACACAATGGTGGAGGGGTGGTCGCCTGGTTGACCACTGGAGAGGGTTGACACAATGGTGGAGGGGTGGTCGCCTGGTTGACCACAGGGGAGGGGTGATACAGTGGTGGACGGGTGGTCGCCTGGTTGACCACAGGGGAGGGGTGATACAGTGATGGACGGGTGGTCGCCTGGTTGACCACAGGGGAGGGTTGACACAATGGTGCAGGGTTGGTCGCCTGGTTGACCACAGGGGAGGGGTGACACAGTGGTGGAGGGGTGGTCGCCTGGTTGACCACAAGGGAGAGGTGGTACAGTGGTGCAGGGGTGGTCGCCCGGTGGAGTGACGGCATGGTGTACCAGGCAGGGGGACAGGCAATGCCAGAGGCGATGCAGTCGTCCTGCCCGGGTCCCTCGTTTGGTTTTTGGCCGACTGAGAATACCGAGGTCGTTGATGCGTTGAAACACAAGTGCGCATAGTTTGAACTTTGTGCCTTGAGTCACAAACTCATCGATTAATGTTACAAAAGCTGTCAAATCCATGTTTTTTTTTCAAAGTCAGGGTTTGAACTGGTGGACAAGTGAAGAAACACAGAAAGTCCGTGCACGTGTGAGAACTTGCTGACCAGGCCAGCGGCCACAGCGATAACAAACAAGAGTCGGTGAACACGAATCATGGAGAAAGCCTCTAGCACACAAACACTCTCAGTTCAAAAATCCCAAAACAAAACTTTTCAAAACGAAATTGTCATCAAATTATGTACATATTCAACTAAATAACACCACCGCTGTAATCTACAGCAGAAGACGATCACGCCAGTACCAAAGTTGAAACTTACAGAGAATGAAATCCAACAATAATGTACACAAATAGTGAGAGCGCAAAAACAAAAAGCCGGCAGGCGCAAGACTCACTCACTCACTCTGAGTACGGTCACAAGTAAACACAGCCTGAGTACGGTCACAAATAAACACAGCCTTGGTACTGTCACAAGTAAATACAGCCTTAGTAAGGTCACAAGTAAACAGCCTTAGTACGGTCGCAAGTAAACACAGCTTTGGTACGGTCACAAGTAATCACAGCCTTAGTACGGTCACAAGTAAACACAGCTTTGGTAAGGTCACAAGTAAACACAGCCGTACTACGGTCACAAGTAAACACAGCTTTGGTACGGTCAAAAGTAAACAGCCTTGGTACGGTCACAAGTAAACACAGCCTGAGTACGGTCACAAGTAAATACAGCTTTAGTAAGGTCACAAATAAACACAGCCTTAGTACGATCACACGTAAACACAGCCTTAGTAAGGTCACAAGTAAACACAGCCTTATTACGGTCACACGTAAACACAGCCTTGGTAAGGTCACAAGTAAACACAGCCTTGATACGGCCACAAGTAAACACACTCTTGGTAGTCACAAGTAAACACAGCCTTAGTACGGCCACAAGTAAACAGCCTGAGTACGGTCACAAATAAACACAGCCTGAGTATAGTACGGTCACAAGTAAACACAGCCTTAGAAAAGTTCAAAAGTAAACACAGCCTGAGTACGGTCACAAGTAAACACAGCTTTAGTAAGGTCACAAGTAAACAGCCTTAGTACGGTCACAAGTAAACACAGCCTTGGTACGGTCTGAAGTAAACACAGCCTGAGTACGGTCAAAAGTAAACACAGCTTCAGTAAGGTCACAAGTAAACACAGCTTTAGTAAGGTCACAAATAAACACAGCGTTAGTAAGGTCACAAGTGAACAGCTTTGGTATGGTCACAAGTAAACACAGCTTTAGTACGGTCAGAAGTAAACACAGCCTTAGTAAGGTCACAAGTACACACAGCCTGAGTACGGGCACAAGTAAACACAGCTTTAGTACGGTCACAAGTAAACACAGCTTTAGTACGGTCACAGGTAAACACAGCCTTGGTACAGTCACAAGTAAACACAGCCTTAGTACGGTCACACGTAAACACAGCCTTGGTAAGGTCACAAGTAAACACAGCCTTGGTACGGTCTCGAGTAAACACAATCTTGGTACGCTAACAAGTAAACACAGCCTTAGTACGGTCACATGTAAACAAAGCTTTGGTACGGTCACAAGTAAACACAGCCTTAGTAAGGTCACAAGTAAACACAGCCTGAGTACGGTCACAAGTAAACACAGATTTAGTAAGGTCACAAGTAAACACAGCTTTAGTACGGTCACAAGTAAACACAGCATTAGTACGGTAACAAGTAAACACAGCCTTGGTAAGGTCACAAGTAAACACAGCCTTGGTACGGTTACAAGTAAACACAGCCTTAGTACGGTCACACGTAAACACAGCCTTGGTAAGGTCACAAGTAAACACAGCCTTGGTACGGTCACAAGTAAACACACTCTTGGTACGGTCACAAGTAAACAGAGCCTTAGTACGGTCACAAGTAAACAGAGGCTTGGTACGGTCACAAGTAAACACAGCCTTAGTAAGGTCACAAGTAAACACAGCCTTAGTAAGGTCACAAGTAAACACAGCCTGAGTATGGTCACAAGTAAACACAGCCTTAGTAAGGTCACAAGTAAACACAGCCTTGGTACGGTTACAAGTAAATACAGCTTTAGTACGGTCACAGGTAAACACAGCTTTAGTAAGGTCACAAGTAAACACAGCCTTGGTAAGGTCACAAGTAAACACAGCCTTGGTACGGTCACAAGTAAACACAGCCTTAGTACGGTCACAAGTAAACACAGCGTGAGTACGTTCACAAGTAAACAAAGCCTTAGTAAGGTCACAAGTAAACACAGCCTGAGTACGGTCACAAGTAAACACAGATTTAGTAAGGTCACAAGTAAACACAGCCTTGGTACGGTCACAAGTAAACACAGCTTTAGTACGGTCACAGGTAAACACAGCTTTAGTAAGGTCACAAGTAAACACAGCCTTGGTAAGGTCACAAGTAAACACAGCTTTGGTACGGTCACAAATAAACACAGCCTCGGTTAGGTCACAAGTAAACACTGCTTTGGTAAGGTCACAAGTAAACACAGCCTTAGTACGGTCACAAGTAAACACAGCCTTAGTACGGTCACAAGTAAGCACAGCCTTAGTACGGTCACAAGTAAACACAGCTTTGGTACGGTCACAAGTAAACACAGCCTTGGTACGGTCACAAGTAAACACAGCTTTATTAAGGTCACAAGTAATCACAGCCTTGCTACGGTCACAAGTAAACACAGCTTTGGTACGGTCACAAGTAAACAGCTTTGGTACGGTCACAAGCAAACACAGTTTAGTACGGTCACAAGTAAACACAGCCTTGGTAAGGTCACCAGTAAGCACAGTCTTGGTAAGGTCACAAGTAAGCACAGTCTTGGTAAGGTCACAAGTAAACACAGCCTTGGTACGGTCACAAGTAAACACAGTCTTGGCAAGGTCACAAGTAAACACAGCCTTAGTAAGGTCACAAGTAAACACTGCCGGACAGCCTAAGTAAGATCACGTGTAAACGCAGCCTTAGTCAGGACAGAAGCAAACTGGCACACGGCTTCAGTAAGATCAGAAGTAAACTGGCACAACCTTATCAGTTAAGGTCACCAGTAAACTGGCACAGCTTTAGTATGGTCAGAAGTAAACTGGCACAACTTTAGTAAGGTCAGAAGTAAACTAGCACAGCTTTAGCAAGGTCACCAGGAAATTCACAGCGGTAAGGTCACAAGTAAACTGGCACAGCCTTAGTACGGTCGCAAGTAAACTGGCACAGCCTTATTAAGGTCACCAATAAACTGGCACAGCCTTAGTACGGTCACCAGTAAACTGGCACAGCCTTAGTAAGGTCACCAGTAAACTGGCACAGCCTTATTAAGGTCCCCAGTAAACTGGCACAGCCTTAGTAAGGTCACCAGTAAACTGACACAGCCTTAGTACGGTCACAGATAAACTTGCACAGCCTTATTAAGGTCACCAATAAACTGGCACAGCCTTAGTACGGTCACAAGTAAACTGGCAGAGCCTTATTAAGGTCACCAGTAAACTGGCACATCCTTAGTAGGTCACTAGTAAACTGGAACAGCCTTAGTACGGTCACAAGTAAACTGGCACCGCCTTATTAAGGTCACCAGTAAACTGGCACAGGCTTAGCAAGGTCACCCAACTGGCACAGCCTTAGTAAGGTCACAAGACGGTCGGCGTAACCGCGCTGGGGCGGCTCCGACGGGCTGTGTCAGCGAGGCTAGGTCAGTAACTGATCTGTTTCACGCTCAGTCAGTCATGGCGGTTATATCAGGCGAACATATTTTACAATAAATAAGCTGCAAAAGCAACGACCGGAACCCTAGCCATGGGTTCAGTCAAGACAGACATTGTTAGCTCGGTGTTCCTCGCAAAAACAACAGCAACAGCCACAACAGCAACAACACATAATTATGACAGTGAGCGGGTTTTATTACACAGCCGGTGTGACACGCCAAGCTGGCTCTCTTGATTGACTGAGTTTCAGTTTCAGTGTTACAAATGACCCGCCTGTCAGCTGTGGAACTAAACATCACACTACAGCAACTGCAACAGAGCAAAGTACATGCTTGAACCCCCCCCCCCCCCCCCCCACCGCGCTCTCTCTCCCATCTGTGAACATGCACCTGATCGATCATTCTGTTAGTTATCTACCTTTTACCCCCCCCCCCCCACGTTTTTGTGCTTTTTTGTGTTTTGTTTTGTTGCCTTTGACCTGCTTGCATAATAATCTGCTATTCCATTTTGCCATTGTAAGTGTGTATGTTACTTTATTTTCATTCGTACGTCACACTTACATAAGCATATTGCTTTTGTGTTTCCTGTACTTGCTGTTTTGATGAAT
>OY757541.1:1516467-1523967 GCA_963584105.1 Alviniconcha strummeri
TCTCTCCGACTTCCCCCGTCTCAGTCTCCCCGCTCTCCCCCATCTCTACTTCCCCCTCTCTCCCCGCTCTCTCTCCATCCCTGTCCCTCTCCCGGCTTTTGTCTCTCCGTCCCGTGAGGATTAATATTGCATCAGCCTTTATTCTCAAGTGGTACAGCGGGGCCTGCTTGCAGCGCGGGCGGAAACCCATCACCCGAGGTCAAGGTCGAAGGCTCGCACTCGCTGCCCGACCGGTGCTGTAACATCATTCGATGTCAGAACTACGCATGACTGGGTGATGAGACACGCAGACACGTCCTGTTTGCTGATTACACGACTGCACTGTATCGTACTGCTGCTGAAGGTACCCCCCTCGACCCCCGACCCCCTGCCCCCGCCCCGCTCCGGCCGTCCCTCAAACGTGCCACAACAGCTCACGCAGTTCAACTTGCCTCGGCTTGTCCTTGACTTTTACGTCCGACACATCACCATTTCCATATTCACCTTTTTCACGATCCGCTGATGCAGGCGCCAACTCCTCAACGTCACGTCTCCCCACAGCTAGCAACATCAAAAAATAAATAATAATAAAAATAATAAAATAAATGTTTTGCTTCTTTTTTTTTGTCGTCGAAACTGTAGTTTTGTCAGTTCTGCACACCTGAAAATTCTCTGGTAAAAATTTCAAGGCGAAAGATCAAGCGGAACTGACATGCACTGTGTGCACTGAGGCAGCCAGGGCCGGGAAACCCGAGCCACTCGATAGAGAACTAAAGACTGCGTGACTGTATGGAGCCAACTAGGACGTGTGACAGGCCGTGAAGGAAGACACACTCTACTGGAACTCCACACGCCGAGCATCGCTTTCCGGCACTTTCCTCCAAACTCTGCCAGATTTGGTTACGCCACTGAAGGGGCACTCTTTATCTCCGCCCAGCTGTCCAGCGACGCGGTCAGCGCCCTCCGAAAGGTTTGGGTACTATAGTTATGACTGTGGATGCAGCCTAGCGCCCAAGCACCCACGTAAACATGAGACGCATCCACCCCGGGTAAAACAAACAAACAAACAGAAGAGTTCCGAAGAGTTTGTGCTAGTGTAAACTTTGTTGGCGGCTATAAATGACACGCCTTGATTTATTTGAAGCACATAGTGCAGGAGCTGTGTAGTGAGAGTCGCGGTGGCCGTCCTGGGCTGTCCGTCCTAACGAGCCTTCTGGTTTCCGTGGACGTAAAGCTATATTGAACCATGCTCACGCATTGGTCTCAGCTTGTCCCTAATATGTTAACCGACATCCGAGGACATTAAGCAACACTACCTACCTTATTTGAATTGTTTGTAACAAACCTACTACTATTTGAGCATCAACGAAAAACTGCTCGTTAGCTGATAGTTTTCTGGACCCTATGGCGTAACTAAATACGGCAGTGGTTGAAGGAAGGACGTAAACCAGTGCTCGGAGTTTGCTGGAGCTCCTGACTCCATGTGCCTGGCAGTGCAGCGAACCGGGACGTGTGACACAGGCGAAGAAAGACACACTCTGCTGGAGCTCCTGACTCCATGTGCCTGGCAGTGCAGCGAACCGGGACGTGTGACACAGGCGAAGAAAGACACACTCTGCTGGAGCTCCTGACTCCATGTGCCTGGCAGTGCAGCGAACCGGGACGTGTGACACAGGCGAAGAAAGACACACTCTGCTGGAGCTCCTCACTCCATGTGCCTGGCAGTGCAGCGAACCCGAACCTTTGAGGACTGGGAGATGGCGTAGGTTCTTTGCTCTGTTTGGCGTGTTGTGTGATTCAGTGCACTGTGTTCAAACCTGACGGTACAGCAAACCCGAAACTGAGGAGCTCGCTGATGATGATGATGAGTTGATGCTTAATGTCCTCAGGTGTCATTTGACATATTAGGGACAAGTTGTGACCAATGCCGAAGCACGGTTCAATAAAATCCACATACGTAAGGTGTATGCGTGTTTAGCTGTAACCTGACACCTGCACTTTTGGCAGAATGACCGGGATTTTTTTTACGTGCTACTGCGGTAACACGGGGGTGGAACGGATACCGAAATAAGAGTCAGCACAGAAAGTCGTCCCTGGAGAAGAAAATTCTCCCGCCGTTCCAGCAGGGATTCGAACCCGCGACCTTTCAATCACGAGTCCGGCGCTCTAACCACTGAGCTATCCCCGCCCCCAGAGGAGTTTGCGCCGTCAGAAAACTAATTATGGGAAACCAGATAGACGTTCACAAGTCACGTGTCGCGAAATTCTCAGTGAAAGACACGATTCACCAATCAGGTCACTCAGACGAGACACACCTTTCGACTTCATTCTCAATACTCCCATTACTCAGTCTCATTTGCTTCTGTCCTCGATGAACAAATTACGTGGTTTGATCGAAAATTTTGCACTCCTCCCCCCTGCCCCCCCCCCCCCACCCCACCGCCACGTCATTTTTTTTTTTTTTAACGATGCAACGAACAGTAAGCGACAGCCGCTCTTGGTTCTAAAGCAATCGATTTTCTGAATCAATAATAAAGCATGCCCGGCTTGGCAACGGCACCAGTCTGTTCCGTAAACTGGACCACGGCATTGATCGCCGGGGCTCTGTCAGTTTGGCACTGGCTACAACTTCAACAACAACAACAACAACAACAACAACAACAACAACAACAACAACAACAACAACAACAACAACAACAACAACAACAACAACAACAACAGAATCTCTCTCTCTCTTTTCCCTTTTGGTAACTTCACCTTGCTGACGTGATGCTGCTTGGAAAATGTTACGATATCGGCAAGTGGCCATTAGCACTCTTTACTCGCCGAACAAGTCGGCCATTAGCAGACGACAGCTCCGGGTGGGTATGCGCACGAGAGACCTATAGCTGGTATATTCCCTTGGTTTAAACAAAATGTATTCATTCATCGTAATCATAAACTCAACAAATAAGTACAGGAAATACAAAAGCAGTATGCTTATTTGAGTGTTACCTATAGACAAAATGATAATTACAGAGACATTTACGATGGCAAGATGGCAAATTGTTGTCAAAAGGTCATAAGCAAAAAACACACACCAAAAAACAACAACCCAAAAACAACAACCAAGACCAAAACAACAACAACAAAACACACACACACAAAAACAACAACCCCAAAACAGCAACAACAACAACAACAAAATGGGAGGAGGGAGCCGGGCGGTGAAAAAGCAAGGTATAATTATTCCCTTGTCAACACGTGTGGTTTACAGGTCATTGGACGTGGTCTTCGTAGCTGAAACCAACGACACAGAAAACTGCTCTCTGATGATGAGTTGATGCTTAATGTCCTCAGATGTCATTTGACATATTAGGGACAAGTTGTGACCAATGCCGAAGCACGGTTCAATAAAAGCCACATACGTAAGGTGTATGCGTGTTTAGCTGTAACCTGCCACCTGCACTTTTGGCAGAATGACCGGGATTTTTTACGTGCTACTGTGGTAACACGGGAATGGAACGGATACCGAAATAAGAGTCAGCACAGAAAGTCGACCCTGGAGAAGAAAATTCTCCCGCCGTTCCAGCAGGGATTCGAACCCGCGACCTTTCAATCACGAGTCCGGCGCTCTAACCACTGAGCTATCCCCGCCCCCAAACTGCTCTCTGTCCAAGTTGCGAAAGCGATTGCAGGTGGGACCAATAAAACTCCTAAACATCAGCCGGTGAACCTTTCAAACACGTGGGCGCATCTTTTGTCAGACTTTTGTCGGATCGTCAGCGGGCGGAGCTTTGTCTCTCCTGGTCATATGTCTCCTGGTCACATGCATCTATTTGTAGATTTGTCACATTCGGAGGTACGTCACCGAGTGGGCGGAGTTATCTCTTTCCAGGTGACATGTTAATCTGGGTACAGGAAGTATTTATGAGAAACGTGATAATGGGACTCGTGACTATGAAACTCGTGATCACGGGAAGCGTCATTTTAGGAATTGTAATAAGGCGAATCATGATGGTTGGAACAGTACCCGGGTTATGGATCGCGGTGCACCGAGTCTGTCAGTCTTTCCATTTTTGGCACTGTGGCCTGAGATATGGCCATGAAGCGAAACGTCCCCCAAGAGGGCATCTTGCATGACCAGTTTCTCGCAAAAGCAGAACAATGACCAAGGATGAGTTCTCGATAGTAAACCTTTCGACCTCATTGCAATAGGATAGACAAGTACTGGGAAAACAGAATACAGATGTAACCGAGTGTATTGTATACATGTTCCGGGCCATGACCCTATAACCTTTTCTTTCCGGTCCTTTTCCTTTTTGATTGGGTGGGGGGTTTATGGCCCAATTATCTAAGGTGTTAAAAGTTGTGTGCTGGGCCGGCAGCGTCCCTTTTCCCCCAGTGTCCCTGCAGAGGCAGGTTGTTTGTTTAACTGTTGCGGCCGGTGTTCATGTGTTTTCATCAGGGGAGAGTCTACACTGTTTCCTGGTTGGTTTGTGTACAAATAAAAGTTATGTTATAGCAACCTCTGACTTGTGACTCTTCATCCATGCTTCCAACCTGTTTCCCTCTACTCCCCATCCCCACTCCCCTACACAGACATAAAACATTGTGAAAGCAGACGGGCATGGCGTAGGTTAAGACCAAGAAAAGACACCACCTTTCACTTGTGACGGCGATCGTGCCCACTTGGCTGGGGTCGTCTGAATGGGTCGCTGGCCCACAGCGGTGGCTGTTGGAGGTGGCTGTTGGAGGAGGCTGAAACTGCAAACCGAACAAACAGTCTTTTGTCACAACGTGTGGACTCGTACTCAACGAGTGTGTCCGGTGCGAAAGACAGACAGATGATTGGTTTTGTCCGGTGCGAAAGACAGACAGATAACTGGTTTTGTCCGGAGCGAAAGACAGATAGATGACTGGTATTGCCCGGAACGAAAGACAGGCAGATGATTGGTTTTGTCCGGAGCGAAAGACAGACAGATGACTGGTTTTGTCCGGAGCAAAAGACAGACAGATGACAGGTTTTGTCCTGTGCGTAAGACAGACAGATAACAGGTTTTGCCCGGTGCGTACAGAGATAACAGGTTTTGTCCGGTGCGAAAGGCAGACAGATGACTGGTTTTGTCCGGTGCGAAAGACAGACAGATAACAGGTTTTGACCGTCCAGTCTGTTGATGACAAAGGACATGACCCAGATCGCAGCAACCCAGAAGCGACGATGGCCGATTTCACGGACGCAACGGATGTGAACGCCTAGAGCCACTTGCGGATGTAGGTGGCTAGAACTAGAGCCCTAGGGATGTGGATGGCTGGAGACTTACGGATGTGGATGGCTGTAGTCTTACGGATGTGGATGGCTGGAGACTTACGGATGTGGATGGCTAGTCTTATGCCCGTTCTTAACTGGGCAAACATTTGCTTCGCGCATATAGTTCGGAGTATTCATCGAACCTAGTTGGTTCTTAATTGGGCGAACTTTTGCTTCGCGAACCTAGTTGGGAGTATTCGTCGAACTGCGACGAAGCCATATTCCGGGTCCAAAAAGCTTCGCTCAGCATGTTCTGGGAATATTCGCCCAGTTCGGCGAACATTGCGTCTGATTGGTTGAGAGCAAAGAGCTCTCCTATGGATGAGGAAGAAATGAAAACAAAAATGGATGACGGTGTCGATAATTCACTCGCTTCTGAGGGAACTGACCTATTTGTTGACTTGTTGGAGGCACCGCTTGTCTCCGGGAACCAAAATGATATAATAGTTAGTTGGATTACCCTGTGAGGGATGATTAAAGTATACTGACTTGACTTTAGCCTACATTTTGGAGTCATGCTGTCTGTTGCGCTTCTGCCGCAAGTTCGGGCCGAAGCTTCCATCTCATTATAAGCTAGTTAAGAACGAAGCATAGTTCGTCGAACTGTCCGACCCATGTTCGGCGAAGTAAAAGTTCAATTAAGAAACGAGTTATAGTTCGTCAAAGTGTCCGGAGTATGTTCGGCGAACAAACAGTTCGCCCAATTAAGAACGGGCTTTACGGATGTGGATGGCTAGAGTCTCATGGATGCGGATGGCTTGAGTCTTATGGATATGGATGGCTAGAGTCTTATAGATGTGGATGGTTGGAGTCTCATGGATGTGGATGGCTGGGGTCTTATGGATATGGATGGCTAGAGTCTTATGGATGTGGATGGCTGGAGCGACTTGTGGAGAGAGAGAGAGAGAGAGAGGGGGGGGAGAGAGAGACAGAGACAGAGACAGAGACAGAGAGAGTATGGACCTACATATGTATGATGTTGCCGTTTCCTGATGTCAGCACACACCTTTCGTGCAGACTGAGAAGACGGGAGAGTGTAGAACACCGTCTGTGTTGTGTGCTGCCAGTCCTGAGGATAGTTACCAGGGAGCGTTTCCATACAAAACTGGTTTTCTTTTTACTTTTTTTTTAAATTCTGTCTCCTACGTGTTGGGCAAAGCAGGTTTTGAGAAGGCGAGTTCCTTGTGTCAGCGTGGAACGGGTTCCCACTGTCCGACTGTGTCTTCAGCAGAGGGAACTAGCAGCCCCCGCTTGACGTCACTGTAAATGTGTCAGTGGGAAAGTAGTCCCCGCTTGACGTCACTGTAAATGTGTCAGTGGGAAAGCAGTCCCCGCCTGACGTCACTGTACATGTGTCAGTGGGAACGTAGTCCCGCTTGACGTCACTGTAAATGTGTCAGTGGGAAAGCGGTCGCCTGCTTGACGTCACTGTAAATGTGTCAGTGGGAAAGCAGTCCCACTTAACGTCACTGTAAATAAGTCAGTGGGAAAGCAGTCCCCACCTGACGTCACTGTAAATGTGTTAATGGGAAACCAGTCCCCGCTTGACGGCATTGTAAATGTGTCAGTGGGAAAGCAGTCCCCGCTTGACGTCACTGTAAATGTGTTAATGGGAAACCAGTCCCCGCTTGACGGCACTGTAAATGTGTCAGTGGGAGAGCAGTCCCTGTTTGACGTCACTGTCAATGTGTCAGTGGGAAAGCGGTTCACCGGCTTGACGTCAGTGTAAATGGGTCAGTGGGAAAGCTGTCACCGGTTCGCGAAGCGCAGCCACGTACACGGAGTGAAGCCGGAAGATGGAATGTGCTCTGGGACCCACAGACTGAGGAGGCGGGAGTGTAGCTAATGTTCTCCCCAGAGCATAAATAACCATCCGCCGTCACCTCGCTCTACGCGTTAGACATCGGATATGTTGGAGCACGTACTGGTTACGTAAAACAACCTCATGGACCGAATGTAGGCTTGCGTAGGTGCGTGCGTGCGTGCGTGCGTGCGTGCTTGTGTGTGTGTGTGTGTGTGTGTGTGTGTGTGTGTGTGTGTGTGTGTGTGTGTGTGTGTGTGTGCGCGCGCGCGCGTACAGAATATTCTCTACGGACAAGATCAGTCTGGCACTTTATAAACACTTTAATTATTACGTATTTAACAATGAATCAAAGACAAAACCCATTTGGTTTTGTAACAGCTTGACATTGTTACGGTTCCATTTCTAAATCAGTGTCAGACATGATAGT
>OY757541.1:1528525-1558508 GCA_963584105.1 Alviniconcha strummeri
CTCGACTGAGATGAGGCACTCAAAAAGTGTTCAGTTACAATATAATAAGTAAACATTTGGCCTGTTTGAAGTTAGAGTCCATTGGCCTGTTTGAAGTTGGGGTCCACGGTACAGACATCTGTTGTTCTCTTCACGGCCACCACCTGGGCAACCACTTCTACCAACGCCCATCCCCCCCCCCCCCCAGGGCAACCACTTCCACCGACCCCCCCCCCCCCCCCCCCCCCCCCCCCCTTCATAAGCCCGAGTTTTAAACCGTTTCACTACCTATCTGGCCCGGTGGGCGTCAGAGGCCTCATTATTTTTAGTCATTACTTTCCGCCTCCTCCGCGGATTACACGCCCCGTGGCCAACAGGTCGTTCAATCCAGTTATTGTCGGCTCCCTCTCCTTCTTCTGTCCTCCTCACTTCCTTCTCTCCACTCTTCAAAGTAAGTAAGTAAACATGGTGCTTAACGTCCACAGAAACCATAAGGCTTATTAGGGACGGGGAGAAGGGGGGGAAGGGGGCATGGAGGTGGGGGGAGAGGGAGACTATATACCTATCGCTACACTGTCACCACCAGAATGATTCCTGCATTAAGATGGGCAGCGATGAGAGCCATTTTAATGTTTCAGTAGGAAGTGATGGACAAAGTCACAAGACAGTGTCCACAAACCACAACCTTTTTTGATGAGAAAGGAGAGCCGAAGCGGTATCGAACCGAGGTCCTTCCGCTTACCAGCCTAACGCCTTACCGCTAGGCCACATCGGCTCACTCTCCACTCTTCTCCTCCTCCGTCCCTTTTTCTTTTCTTCTTCTGCCCCCATTCTTTCTTTCTTTCTTCCTTGTTTTTCTTCCATCTTAATTGGGTCTGCTAATCTTTCCGGCGTCTTTGTAGCGGCGGAGGATCTGCTCGTGCGACCCAGTTCCGCCAAGCAGTGACGACCTGACTCTCGCCACTTCCTGGTCGATGAGGGAGAAAAACAAGAAGAAAAAAAAACAGCCGTCGGCATGGTTTATATCGATCGATGATTATTTGTTTTCCGAGTGAATGACAGCCGGCCGAGCAGGTTTTTAGTTTTGGTTTTTAATATTTTTTATTTATTTTTTATTCCGTGCACTGACGACTGATGTGAACGTTTCACTGCAGTTTTTCTTCAGTTCAAGGTAATACTAAAAGCTGGGCACCCGGGAAAGGCCATGTGCGCTCCACCCCATCTCCCTCTCTCTCTTTCACCTTCTCGTTGTCGCTGAAAGCGTCGACTGCCAATGGCCGTGTTGTCATTTGAGGGCTACGTCACTGACCACAGCTCTAGTTCTGCGCTTCTCTCCTGTACGTGATCCATGGTGTGATGTCCTTGGCTTACACACATACACACACACACACACACACACACACACACACACACACACACACACACACACACACACACACACACACACACACACACACACACACACACACACACACACACACACACACACACACACACACACACACACACACACACACTCACACACACACACACACACACACACACACACACACACACACACACACACACACACACACACACACACACACACACACACACACACACACACACACACACACAACACGACGCAACACAGCACAACACAGCACAACACAACACAACACACGTTGAAACCTCAACGCCCACACACAGAGGGAAATAAATGTGCGCGCGTGCCCTGCGTGAGTGTGTGTGTGTGTGTGTGTGTGTGTGTGTGTGTGTGTGTGCGTGCGTGCGTGCGTGCGTGCGTGCGTGCGTGCGTGCGTGCGTGCGTGCGGACGTGACTGCGTGCGTGCGTGCGTGCGTGTGTGTGTGTATGTGTGATTATCATTCTTTATGTTAACTGTGTCCTTTTTAACAATCCTCATATCAACGTAGTTTGTAAAAGTCTATCTTACTAAATTGTTGTTGTTGTTGTTGTTGTGTTGAGAGAGAGAGAGAGAGAGAGAGAGAGAGAGAGAGAGAGAGAGAGAGAGAGAGAGAGAGAGAGAGAGAGAGAGAGAGAGAGAGAGAGAGAGAGAGAGAGAGAGAGACAGACAGACAGACAGACAGACAGACAGACAGACAGACAGACAGACAGACAGACAGACAGACAGACAGACAGACAGACAGAGATTAACTTGATAACCTGGCTTCTATTTCTGCGACCGCCTTGCAGCCACAAACACACCAAACACACACACAACACACATAGGCCTACTAAGGAGCAGTGTGCGCACTTTTTTTTTTTTTTAAAAACCTTTCGCCTGTTCGCTGCTTGACACTGAGATCGTGTCACATGCACTTTCCGTGATTTAATACACAAGTTTACTAGCCGCGACCTGTCATGGACCGGTGTAGTATTGCAAACTGTCCACCTCTTAATTCTGTCTCGGGGCAATTTTCGCGGTTATAAATGTCCCCTGGTGGGGACCATTTCATCACTCCAAGCAAAACCCCTTAGAACATCCTGTGGGAACATTATGACCATTAAAACGTCCATTGAGAACATTATGATCAAAACATCCCCATGGGACATTAAGACCATCACAACATTCCCCGAGAACATTATGACCCCTCAAAGCACCCCATGAGAATATTATGACCCATCAAAACACTCCATGAGAATATTATGACCCATCAAAACACCCAATGAGTACATTATGACCCCCTCAAAACACCCCATGAGTACATTATGACCCATCAAAACATCACTTGGGGACATTATGACTGACCACTCAAAACTGGGACATTATGACTGACCACTCAAAACTGCGACTTTATGACTGACCACTCAAAACTGCGACATTATAACTGACCACTCAAAACTGCGACATTATGACTGACCATCAAACTGGTACATTATGACTGAGCACTCAAAACTGGGACATTATGACTGAGCACTCAAAAGTGGTGCATTATAACTGACCACTCAAAACTGGTACATTATGACTGATCACTCAAAACTGAGACATTTGACTGACCACTCAAAACTTGGACATTATGACTGACCACTCAAAACTGGGACATTATGACTGACCACTCAAAACTTGGACATTATGACTGACCACTCAAAACTGGACATTATGACTGACCACTCAAAACTGGGACATTCTGACTGACCACTCAAAACTGGGACATTATGACTGACCACTCAAAACTTGGACATTATGACTGACCACTAAAAACTGGGACATTCTGACTGACCATTCAAAACATCCCTGGGGACTCTCGCTGGGTTGCCGTTCACACTGGAGACGACCCTCACTGATATCTCACCCTGGCAAAAAACAAACTGACAAACAACGTGTGTGTGTGTGTGTGTGTCAAGGACACGGGGGGGAGGGGGGGGGGGGCAGACATGATTTACATAATTTTATCTGATACCTGATTTGCATGATTTTATTGGTGTTAACGTGACATGTGATGCGGGTGTGTTGAAGTAGGAAAAGACGCTTCGAAAGTGAACAGCTACGTGAGAAACTGTAGGCAGGTTATATTAAAACAAGTTTAACACTCGGCGCAAACTAAGCAAGAAGAATACAAGTCGTGACAACTGAGTCACAGTGGTGGACAATCCTTCCCGTTATGCTTTAGTCCTCCACAATTCCGGCAGTCCGTAAGTGACCATGCCTGCCCCATGCCGGACCCGTCTGGCTTTGTGGTCGGTGATGGTAGCAGCATCGCCAGGCCTCAGGTTGCCATGGAAACCAGCTGCCGTCGGGTTGTCTTAGTGACTGGTGACGGCGATCTCGAAGGCTTCCTCTATGGTGTGGCCATCTCCTTCCTGCGGGAACTTCTCTCCAATGGCCTGGGGCCCTGTCCCACAGACGGTCTTGTCTCCATCGTTTCTTGGGGCCTTCACACATAGCTGTAGTCTTGGGCCATAATTATTTCCTATGTCTGTCATAAAGTGCTCAAATACCCCTTTCCGGTCAGTGTTACTTCCGTCTCGCCGGAACTCATGAAGTTTTTCCGTGGCAGGGCCTGTGTGGTTTTTGGATCTGATGGTGAACAGTGTCAATGTTTTCTCTTTCACTGATCTGCCTCAAGGTTGCACGAGTTGAAAGTGCCTGTACCTGTATATTCCACCCGTTGTCTGTACCTGTATATTCCACCCGTTGTCTGTACCTGTATATTCCACCCGTTGTCTGTACCTGTTGTCTGTACCTGTATATTCCACCCGTTGTCTGTACCTGTATATCCCATCCATTGTCTGTACCTGTATATCCCATCCGCTGTCTGTACCTGTATATTGGGGAGCGGGTAGCTCAGTGGCTAGAGCGCCGGGCTCGTGATCGAAAGGTCGCGGGTTCGAATCCCTGCTGGAGCGGCGGGTGAATTTTCTTCTCTAGGGTCAACTTTCTGTGCTGACTCTTGTTTCGGTATCCGTTCCACCCCCGTTTTACTGCAGTAGCACGTAAAAGACCCCGTCTTTTTCTGCAAGAAAAAAACAAAAACAAAAACAAAAACGTATGTGGTTTTGCATGAAGTGACATGGTGTATGGTTGTATGGTGTATACAGAACACGCCGAGATGGCAGCAGTTTCTTGTGGCACCAGCCATGCCAGCGCTGTAAGTACACCACTTCGGTGGATATTCAAAAAACGCGCTTTAAAAAGCTATTCACTCATGTAGAATCACATGCGAGCGCAGTGAGTCTGCTCGAGGTCTCCGCATGACCCGAGGAAGTCTGACATGACGATGACTAACTCGCAGCGTGACTTCAGGAAGTCTGTGACATGACGATGACTAACTCGGCAGCGTGACTTCAGGAAGTCTGTGACACGACGATGACTAACTCGGCAGCGTGACTTCATGAAGTCTGTGACATGACGAAGAAGTCTGTGACATGACGATTTCTAACTCGAAAGCATGACTTCAGGAAATCTGTGACATGACGATGACTAATTCGGCAGCGTGACTTCAGGAAGTCTGTGACATGAAGAGGAAGTCTGTGACATGATGATGTCTAACTCGGCAGCATGACTTCAGGAAGTCTGTGGCATGACGATGACTAACTCGGCAGCGTGACTTCAGGAGGTCTGTGACATGACGATGTCTAACTCGGCAGCGTGACTTCAGGAAGTCTGTGACATGACGATGTCTAACTCGGCAGTGTGACTTCAGGAAGTCTGTGACATGACGATGTCTAACTCGGCAGCGTGACTTCAGGAAGTCTGTGATATGACGATGACTAACTCGCATCGTGACTGCAGGAAATCTGTGACATGACGACTGATGTCTAACTCGGCAGCGTGACTCCAGGAAGTCTGTGACATGACGATGAGTAACTTGGCAGGGTGCTGTTGGAACCTTCCCCACTCCTCGTGAGTGTCAGCGTTGAGTTCCAGCTTACTGCAGGCGTTTGCTGCGCAACAGCCATGACTTTGCAAACAATTAGAGCAAGCCACCCACCTCTGACACCGACCACTGCCACGGTAGCAGCGGGTAAAACTACCCACTTCTGACACCGACCACTGATGGCAGGTAACACTACCCACTTCTGAGACCAGCCACTGATGGCAGGTAAACCACCCACTTCTGACACCGGCCACTGATAGCAGGTAAAACTACCCACTTCTGAGACCAGCCACTGATGGCAGGTAAAATCACCCACTTCTGACACTGGCCACTGATGGCAGGTAAAATCACCTACTTCTGACACCGGCCACTGATGGCAGGTAAAATCACAACTTCTGACACCGGCCACTGATGGCAGGTAAAACTACCTACTTCTGACACCGGCCACTGATGGCAGGTAAAAATCACCTACTTCTGACACCGGCCACTGATGGCAGGTAAAACCACCCACTTCTGACACCGGCCACTGATGGCAGGTAAAACCACCCACTTCTGACACCGCCGGCCACTGCCATGATGATAGCGGAAGGTGTACCGCAGTACTATACTCGACTCGGTGTAGAGATAAAAACCAGACTGATTGGGTTTTGTCCGTTGGTTGGTTGGACTTGTTTAACGCCGGCTTGCCTCCGGACAGGTACAAGTGGCCACCGAGATGTCAAGGGGTGGGGGTAGGCTGCCTGTCTGTCTCGATGGGCATTGCTGACAGCGGCTCCATCGTTCCTTGGCTAAAGGCTGTGAGGGACAAACGGTCACAAGACGGTGTCCATACACAACAACAACCGGAACTTTTGAAGACAAGAGAGAACCCACGGACTGTATAAATTATGCAGGTCCATGGGAGACCCGAACCGGGGAATCGAACCGACAACGTCTGCCGGTTTTGGAGAGCGTTCTCCAGGGAAGGGAAATAACCCCGATAATTTCTGCCCTTCACTATACACAGACTTACATGGTTGTCTCCCTGAACTTAGTAACGGCTACAAGAACAAGTGTCTCACACACACACACACACACACACACACACACACACACACACACACACACACACACACACACACACACACACACACACCACACACACACACACACACCCGGCCCGGGCCACCACTCTACGAGCACATTTTGCTTTACGTCCACAGAAGCGAGATGGCATATTAGGGACGGGGACTGGGGGGGGGGGGGGGGGGGAGAGTACGAAAGAGTGAAGGCTCGACCGCAGATACCGCCCGAAAAAGACCGGAGAGACCATGGACCGCCGCCAGAACAATGGAAGTGTTAAGGCGGTGTCCCCTCGCCATTGCCCAGCGACTAGTGCACTGCGCAATTGCTCTTTCAACCGCCGTGCTGGGCAGAGTCACAAGGACAATGTCCGTTGCACTGCTGTTGACGAACAACTCGAAGCGAAAGAAGTCCAACTTTCGCAGCCCAGCTCCACCTTCCTGCTCATGATCTCTTTTGGGCTAACTTGTAGTCCATGGGCCAGGTACGCGTGTGGAATTAATGAAGTATTAAAAAAGAAAAATGTCACGTTGCATAATTTTGTATAATGCTCGTGTAAAAATATTGTACAAAAATGCTTCATTTACCACCAAATGTATCATGGTGACTAAGAGAGTCACAGAGAATGTCTGATTTGACCTGCATTAATGGATGACGTCACGGAATAGAATATACTCAAGTTTAAAAGTTAAGCAACCTTTTACAAAAATGCAGATATATTCAAACCTCAATAAACTATTTTCACAAAACAGCTGCAGGTGCTGGCTTATTCATTGGTCTACCTCCATTTAACCTGAAATCAGTTTCACAGTACTCTACACCCCATGTAATTCAGCATGCAACTGCTGGACAGTTTCATGTATCAGCTTTCAGTCAGCAGGCTCTTTGCTATTATGCCAAGAATACAGACGAACAGCTAGGAAATGTTAAAGATATTCACAAAAGTGATTGTCCACACTATCAATGATTTGACAAATCATTATTGACTTTCTGAAATTGTTATCTGACTGTTAATTTTATATATATATATTAAATGCATTACTCTCCTTATTTCTTACTGCTTATCATTATAGCTTGAGTGTATTTTTCCCAGGCTGGCTCATGGTCTATTGAAGGTCCAACTCCACCTCCCTCCTCTTGATCTTTTGATCTCGCATGGAACTCTGACCACTCTACGGTTGTCAAGCACTAGACTTGACTGAACTGCTGCATGTCTACACTCCATCTCGTACACTACGCTCTTATTCTGACACCCGCATGCTGGAAATCCAACAATACAAACGCAAGACTCAAGGCTTCCGCACCTTCTCTTGCTTTGGACCCCGTGTTTGGAATTGACTCCCACAACTGAGACCTTAGACACTACTCAATGACCCTGTCATCTTTTAAGGCCAAACTGAAAACCTTCGTCTTCTCACAGTATTTCCATCCTAACTAATATCAGTACCCAGTTTCTGCTACAGTGTGTGTGTGTGTGTGTGTGTGTGTGTGTGTGTGTGTGTGTGTGTGTGTGTGTGTGTGTGTGTGTGTGTGTGTGTGTGTGTGTGTGTGTGTGTGTTTTATAATACTTTTTTTGGTAGGACTATGCCGCTCTACATGTGTATAGAATATCATATTTAGGTTAATATGTATCATGTGAGCGCTCAGGGCGTTGATGAACGCATGATAAATGTACATTATTATTATTATATCTTTTTATTGACTACACGCCAAAAGGCGAGACGGAAATAACAATAGTCAAAACCGGTTTCTTGTTTTTACCCACAAAACCTTTCGATAACCGTGGCAGGAAGTTTGAAGATGGCGTCCACGCTTTCGGTGTGTTTCTTGTTGGCAAACCTATTGCTGCTTTTCGTCCAGGTCATGGGCGGGTATGTGTTTCTGTGATTATTTCCAGCATTTATTTAATGTAGTCGATCGGAGAGGCTTGTCAGATTATCCACTTTTACGGCACTTTTTGAATGGTATTGAAAATAATCCTGCCTTTTCGAAGCAGACAACTCTCTGTATGGAAGAAAGGCGTGGACGGATGTCATTGGCTGGCTGCCTTGGATCCATAGATGATTTCTACGTGTTGACTTGTGCTTTCTTTGTGTTTTCTGATCCCATTGATAACAGAAATCACAATTTCAGTGATATGTTTTCCCGTAAACAGCAGCTTTATGGACAGAAATGGCTAGTTTGAAAAGTATAATACTCAAACAAGGGTGGATCCCTAGCTTTTGTGTGTGTTCGTCGTGCGAATAAGATAGTAAGGACGAGAGTAATTTACACAAATAGTATGAGTTGTCTGGTATTGAGTGGTAAGTAAGCGCGATATTGCGGGCCACTGTTTCAAAGTTATGCAAACTCATTGATTACTTACAGTGTTACTTTATTTAGCAATTTTATTATTGTAATTCTTTCAGTTGTTATATTTATAATTTAAGTAAGAAATCTGTTCTGTTTCAGGCGAGATTTCTACAAGATTTTAGGAGTTTCCAAAAATGCAGATGTAAAGCAAATCAAGCGGGCCTACAGAAAGCTGGCAAAAGAATTGCATCCTGACAAAAATCAAGATGATCCAGAGGCAGAGGAAAGGTTCCAGGATTTGGGAGCTGCTTACGAGGTCTGCACACTTTTGCTACGACATGTTTTATTGTTTAATTTTTATTTTATTTTTAATTCAGTTTTTGAAGTGAACTCTGTCTCTCTCTCTAGTCAATCAGCAGTGCTAATTTCTGATGATAAAGGTTTCATTGTGCTTCACTGTAATTTTACTGTACATGTCGTATGAATTAAATCAATATGAATTATGATGAGTGTGTAGAGTTGTGACATTAGACGATTAGTGATTAACAGTAATAACACTCACTACTTTAGTACTTACCAGCAGACTGTAGTTAGTAGTACAGGTTATTACAATGTTAATTATTAAATAGTACATTGGTCATAAATACTGTCACTTACAATACTAACTTATAATCCATGATCATTTTGAAAGCTGCATCACATATCACAGAACTTTCAGAGTTATACTTATAGAAATTGTAAAACATATTTATAATTATATGTATCCTGTTAAATAATTAAATTCCACCCTAGGCATATAACTTAAACTTGTATAATACTTTTAATAGTAGTCTCTACCAAACTGGATTTTGCTTCTATATATAGTAATATTGTTAATGTTAAAATTGCTATATTTGTCTGTTTCCCATAGCTTCCAATTCCATAAACATGTATGTTTTTAAAGTAACAGGCTATGGTCCAAACTCAAATGGTTAAAAGAATGCTAATTAAAAATGGTAATATGAATGTAGGGGAGTGGGGATGGGGAGTTGAGGGGAAGCAGGTTGGAAGCATGGATGAAGAGTCACAAGTCAGAGGTTGCTATAACATAACTTTTATTTGTACACCAACCAACCAGGAAACAGTGTCTGCTTTAGAAAAGACACAAGCAAACAAAACATTTAGAACATGAAAGCAAATGTAAAGTCTAAGCAACAGCAATTATCTAAATAATACAGTAACCATGTAGTTTACCTGAAGGTTACTATAATACATGACAAAATGATTAATAATCAAGCACATAAATCGTGTGCTTGACTTACACTTAAAACCTGTACCTCACACTCACAGAGTCACGGTGAGTATACAAGAAACGGCCAGTCAATTAACTGATGAACTCTCAGTATATTGAAGTATACAATAAAGTAACAGTGAAGAATGTGGATTACCAGGCTCATTCTTAACTAAACAGGAAGCGTGAGATAATCGTTACAGCAGTTTCACTTAAGCACACAATGAGATGGATAGTGACATGGGTGGCACCTGGGTCCATGCCGTGAGCGGGAGGAAGTCAGTCATAAACTGACCAGCTCCAGCCTCATCAAGTTACTCAAAGCGTTACAGCATGTTACTGTTACAGACTAGCAGAGCATATCCGGCTGTGAACAACGTCAAGCGTCTTACAGGAAGCGGGTAGCGCAACAAGAATCTAAACTGCTGATCTGGCTGCGCCTGTCTGCTCGGTTAGTGAACAGAGACAAAGACCTAATTACCACCACTGACGCGCATCGCCGGCCAGTTCGGGTACACGCACAAAGACCTGGAAAGGGCGTACAAGCTAAGCAGAGTGAAAGTCTGCGCGCCCAAGACTCGGCCATACAAAAGCCGGATCAAGCAGAAATAACATGTCTCACAGTTTATACAATCACCCCTATGCACTAAACCATATTCAACTAGTAAAATGAACATTCTACAACTATGAAGTCAACATCTTCCAAGTGTTAGCTATAATATACCACCGATTTCATGTAGAAACATAGATCGGTAGGATACTAAACAAATAAGTTGTGCCGCACAGAGATCTGCACGGCCACGCTGACAAAGTATCCATACTTTAGAGGGATAACTTTGCATCGGCAAAGCATCACTCAAACTGAACATCCAGCAATGGCAGCATAACATACTAGTTACATATCAGCTAACCAAGGTTAGCTGCATACATTTTGAAAACACCGGTCATCCTGTGGCATAAAGGCTTAACATTCGAACGCACAAACAAGGTACTCTGACGCCATAGCGGCTGCAACCAGGCGGCAATCTGACGCTGAAATTACCCACGTATTCAAGAACCAAAATCAAGGTGAACATGATAATATTATAAACATACATTATTTACATCAATAAGAAACAACAGAACAACAAGCCATAGAAAAATAACTACTTACAGGCTCTCCCCTGAAGAAAACACATGAACACCGGCCGCAACAGTTAAACAAACAACCTGCCTCTGCAGGAACACTGGGGGAAAAGAGACGCTGCCGGACCAGCCCAGCACACAACTTTTAACACCTTAGATAATTGGGCCATAAAAACCCCACCCAATCAAAAATGAAAAGGACCGGAAAGAAAAGGTTATAGGGTCATGGCCTGGAACATGTATACAATACACTCGGTTACATCAAATATATGCAAATTTTCATGGTAAGCCCCTTTTTTGCAGTAACAAGTCAACAGTTAAAGTTAAACATTCCTTTTCTGTGTGTAACCAGACCTGCGGCCCGTTCCTCATTTCAGGTTCAGGGGGAGGCTGGAGATTGCCAAGGAGAGACACTCACACTGGAATAAATAATTGCCTCTAGTCATCCTCATGTAGTGTGCCTTTCATTGTCAAGTTCCTCGTGTTGTGTTCAAAATCACTACAATCGACCGACCTTGGTATCCAGAAAAAACCCTGTGTTAGTGTTTGGTTGCTTGTGTGCTCCTCAGAGGTAGGTGTGCCATTTCAGTATGCACTTATGCCACTTAAAACAGACACTAGACAAAAGATAAGGGGAGACAGAAGTCGTACACATGTACCAACATGATGAAAATACTGAGGCACGCTCACAGACGTGCGCACTGACCACACGCCGTCTCAGTACATACTCTCACTCCCGTTATAGTGACGAACCAAATAAAGAAATGCATACAATTTTATTTACACTACCGCATGTTACACATACAGTACACAAGAACAAACCAAACGGACGCATGACTATGCCTAACCTATGCATTAAACCATAGCTAACTTAGCTACCGGCATAGGCTCAGCACCAGTTACCTACAAAAGTAAGTTGCACCCGTGCACTAACTAATACTTGCACTGCAGCACAGGAAGACAAACAAACATAAACTTAACTAACGCTCGCACTTTGCAGCACAAGTCTTTTAATAACTAAACATGTGTGCCTGCACTTTGCAGCACAGGTCTGTTAAGAACTAAACATGCGTGCCCACACTTTGCAGCACAGGTCTCTTAATAACTAAACATGCGTGCCCGCACTTTGCAGCACAGGTCTCTTAATAACTAAACATGCGTGCCCACACTTTGCAGCACAGGTCTCTTAATAACTAAACATGCGTGCCCGCACTTTGCAGCACAGGTCTCTTAATAACTAAACATGCGTGCCCACACTTTGCAGCACAGGTCTCTTAATAACTAAACATGCGTGCCCGCACTTTGCAGCACAGGTCTCTTAATAACTAAACATGCGTGCCTGCACTTTGCAGCACAGGTCTTCTAATAACTAAGGGAAGAGCTACACACTTTTTCAGCATGTAAACTCGGGGGGTAGGGGCGGACTAGCACTTTTCAGCACCGAGTCCTCTAACTAAGGGAAGAGTAACATAATTTTCAGCATGTAGACTCGAGGGTTAGTGGTTGACCAGCACTTTTCAGCACATGGTACAGAAACCGGGCAGGCACTGTCTTTAATACCGTACCGCTGCGCACCGGCCAGTCGCTGGCAAGCAGCGTCGGACTGGAGAGAAGGGGTGGGGAACTCAGGGCCCGTAACTCGAGCTAGCTTGCACAGCTCTCCCGCTACATGTGTTTAGATTTTATTTTAGAATGCTAGTAGTACTAGCAGTACTTTTTTTAGCAGTAGCAGTCATCCTTGTTTCAGAGTTATTCATTATTGTTTTTATTTATAAGCTGTGTGTTCAAATCCTGGGAACTCCCTCTCCCTGTGTCCTCCCACCCCCTTGTCCCCCTCCCACCCCCTCACCCATCAGTTTCATATATAATATAATATACAAAGAGATGAACAATTAGTTGATTTGCTTCCTTCTCCAGGTATTATCTGATGCTGAGAAGCGTAAAGTGTATGACCGACATGGAGAGGAAGGTCTGAAGCAAGGCGACATGGGTGGGGATCCTTTCTCCAGGTAAGCTGGACTTCCTGCGCTAAGTACAGCTTGGTGCTTGCTCTTAGAGTCTTGCCTTTACAGTATACAGTTTCTCTAGCCAGGCTCCAACTACCTGCAACCAACTTCCTCTTTCTGCCCATTATGCTGCCTCTGTCAGTTCTTTCAGATCTTCCTTGAAAACCTTTCTCTCTTCAATTCACCCCCCCTCCCCCCCCCATCCCATTGCCCTGATGTGTGTGTGTGTGTGTGTGTGTGTGTGTGTGTGTGTGTGTGTGTGTGTGTGTGTGTGTGCATATACTGAATCACATGTCAAAATATGTACATTTAAGGAATTTGTAAGTGCTTAGGTGCTCTAAGTACTCATTATTATTATTCATTATGTTTCAAATTAAATTTTGTAAGTGCTTAGGGCCTGTGCAGGTTAGGGGCTCCAAGTACCCATTATTATTGTTATTCATTCTTTTTTCAAATTACATTATGATATTGTATGTATAATTGAGCAGTTTCAATACAAGGGAGTAACAATAAAAATTATATAAGATTAAGAGCCAGCAAAATATGTTTGTGACTAGTACTACTACTAGTAGTATTACTAGTATTACAACTGTTGAAAACTGAAAATTGACAAAGTCAAATGCACAGAAGGTGATTGAGAGATGTTGCAATGCTTTTTCATAAGGGTTTTCAGTGATTCTGTTAACTGGAAGTTTTCTCAGTGTCTGTGACTTTTAGAGAGAAAGAGAAAAAGGACTCTGCAGAACATTTTGGAAGCTTTCCTTAACCATGACACTGACACAAGTGATGGACAGGAATCAAAAGAAAAAAGAAGAGGGAAAAAAAAGAGAGATTTCTTTTGTACACTGAGCACTGCAAGGCAGCAAGATTCTGCACTGACAGTCCTGACCATTGACCTGCGGATTCTGACAGACTGATGGTTGCTTGAACAACAAATTTGTAATAGACTGGATTTATTCCAAGATGAAAATGTCATTTGATTGATTGCCATCCCCCCCCCCCCCCCCCCCAACTGTAGAGCCCAAAGCTCAGTGTTTGAAGGATGTGATAGATAAAAATGTACACTAACTTGACTAAGTCTAATGGCAATTAAAAAAAATATTTTTCCATCATGCTGATAGGTAACAAGAGGTGGCAGAATGACTGTTTTTTCAGTAATTGACAAGGAAGACTGAATTACCAATTGACTTCAGCTTGTAGTCCAAGTGGCAGGTTTGGCCCATGGATACATGTTGGACAACTCCGCCAGAGCCTACAACAGAACGGTGACTGAAATACATGCTGACTTATGCGTACAGTACAGGCACACATATCCCCAAATTATGCTGGCTAGATTATAAATACATGTATACTGTACATTTCTCTTGTTGATTGGCAGCTTTTTTGGTGACTTTGGGTTTGGGTTTGGTGGCTTCGGTGGAGGACAGCGTGATCACGAGATTCCACGTGGTGGCGATGTTGTCATGGACCTTCACGTCACGCTAGATGAACTCTACAACGGTGATTTTGTCGAGGTAATGGACTGTGCAATATATGTTGTGGAGATAGAGTTATTTCAGCTGTCACAGTGTTGACCATCTGCATTGCAATGTATTGTGATACTTTGATAGTGTGAGTCTATGACCATAACATCGTTTTGTTCATGATGTATTTTGTTGTCATAATTATGATATGTTTATCATCCTGTGAAATTATTTGTTTGCAAATAGAGTTGAGAAAGTTCCCAGTTCTTCAAGAGAGAGAGAGAGAGAGAGAGAGAGAGAGAGAGAGAGAGAGAGAAGACAGTAAGAATGTGCAACAGAGTTTGCTATGTGCATTTGTATATTAAAATTATTATGCTTAGGCAACCACAGTAAATCAGACAAAAGTTGAAGATTGAGGCCATAGAACTTAGAAGGCATAACATGCATGGCTTGTGTTGAAAATCTGGTGAAATGAAATACAAATTAAACACATCAGATTTATTCAAATTCAAAATAACTTCCTGCACAGATATGCTAGTGGATTTGTTACCGTTTCATGTGTTGAGATGTGAGCTGTGCACTGGTGGTGTTGTCCTCAGATACTGAGATACAAGCCGGTGGCCAAGCCAGCCAAGGGCAAGCGAAAATGTAACTGCCGTATGGAGACAGTGACGCAGCAGTTGGGACCTGGCCGATTCCAGATGTCTCAGCAACAAGTCTGTGACGAGTGTCCCAACATCAAGTGAGTCCAGTCTTGTCATGCTTTCAAAGTCAGGTGCTATATTTCATGAATTAGAACTAATATATAATATGTGCAGGGTACTGGTCACTTCAGAAATGGCATTCTGTCAGATCAGCTGTCTCATTAAAAATGGCATAATTCTGTCAGCTAGATCAACTGTCCCATGAGATATACACAAAGCTGGTTAGCAAACTGTCTAAGTAGGCCTTTGGTAGTCCTGTCACTCTCTTGATATTTTTTCCTAAGGACATCATCTCCTTTTTGGATTGGGGCTAAAAAACAATGATGTCTTTGTTCTAATTCTTTTTGTCTTTTCAGGTGACTGTGGAAGGTCTGGGTGTGTCCTAGTCCTCATTCTTTTTGTCATTTCAGGTGACTGTGAAAGGTCTGGGTGTGTCCCAATCCTAATTCTTTTTGTCCTTTGAGTTGACTGTGAGAGGTCTGGGTGTGTCCTAGTCCTAATTCTTTTTGTCCTTTCAGTTGACTGTGAGAGGTCTGGGTGTGTCCTAGTCCTAATTCTTTTTGTCCTTTCAGTTGACAGTGAAAGGTCTGGGTGTAACCCTGTTGTTTGTGTTTCAGATTTGTTCCAGAAGAAAAAGTGTTAGAGGTGGAAATAGAGCCAGGCATGAGAGATGGACAGGAGTATCCATTTGTGGCAGAGGGTGAGTTGCATTGGGCCGGGGGTTCACACCTGTCTTTGTGTACAACTAAATGTGAGTTCATGCCCCATGTCATGGTGTGGGGGTGGGGGTGTATGTGTGTATGTGGGTGGGTGGAGGTGAGGGGGTTCATTCACGCTTGTGTACAACTAAATGTGAGTTCATGCCCCATGTCATGGTGTGGGGGTAGGGGTGTATGTGTGTATGTGGGTGGGTGGAGGTGAGGGGGTTAATTCACGCTTGTGTACATCTAAATGTGAGTTCATGCCCCATGTCATGGTGTGGAGGTGGGGGTGTATGTGGGTGGGTGGAGGTGAGGGGGTTCATTCACGCTTGTGTACAACTAAATGTGTGTTCATGCCCCAAGTCATTGTGAGTGCGCATGCAGTTTCAGAAAGTGAGTGTTGCACTGGGGGTAGGAGATGGGGGTTGTGTGGTGTGTGTGTGTGTGTGTGGAATGGGGGGGGGGGGGGGGGGGTGAGGGGGTTCACTCATATGTTTGTGTACAACTTCAAGTTCTACAACTACATCCAGTATAACTTTATTGACAAGTGTCAGTCATGTCCCTCAGTATGACACTGGCATTTGATCACAGCAAAAATGGATGTTTTGCAGGAGAACCACACATGGATGGAGAACCAGGGGACCTTCGCTTCATCATCAGACAAGTCAAGTGAGTTTCATCAGATTCTGCCAGTGATCTTTTTTCTCTTTCCCACTGCTTGATGGTGTTTGTAGGCAAAGTCAGTCTTTCAGTCAGAGAACTAATTATAGCAGATTGAAATATGTTCTGGTCCTGTATGCATTAGGCCCTACAGTTGTTGACGAGTGATGTACTACGGTATTTCACAAGGGCAGTGATTGTTTTGTGTCATTTTCAGCTGTGTTGAAACTTAACATTTTCTTTTTGAAGGTCATGAATGTGACAAATGTGCTCAAAGTTATTGGTCTCGGATGATTTTCAAATCAGTTGGCTGGCAACTTCTGATGAGGAGTTTAGCTCCCTTGATACAGCAAGAGGTTTTCCAGGACTCCCTGAAATAGCTTTTTGGCCACAGAGAAAATTCCATGACTCCCTGAAATAGCTGTTTGGCCACAGAGAAAATTCCATGACTCCCTGAAATAGCTGTTTGGCCACAGAGAAAATTCCATGACTCCCTGAAGTAGCTGTTTGGCCACAGAGAAAATTCCATGACTCCCTGAAGTAGCTGTTTGGCCACAGAGAAAATTCCATGACTCCCTGAAGTAGCTGTTTGGCCACAGAGAAATTCCGACTCCCTGAAATAGCTGTTTGGCCACAGAGAAATTCCGACTCCCTGAAATAGCTGTTTGGCCACAGAGAAAAGTGCACGACACCCTGAAATAGCTGTTTGGCCACAGAGAAAATCAAATACCGAAATAGAGCTGTGCAGTCTGGAACATTGGTAGTCATAACTATCACTGTATCAGTATGTTGTAACTGCTCAGTTTTAAGTTGATTTTCTCTGTAGTATGTGTGTTTTGGAGTCTGCATTGTGATCCCTTGACTCACTGGCAATGTTGTTCAGAGTGACCTTAGAGCTAGGTGTCTGGAAATGGTGTAAACACTGATGCAAAACAACAGCAACAACAACAAAAAACACTACATGTGCTTCATTGCAATGATTTTTGTTCCAGACATGCCAGATTTGAGAGGAAAGGTGATGACTTGTACACTAACGTGACTGTGTCATTGCAAGATGCACTGATTGGTTTTGAGATGGATATTACACATCTTGATGGACATAAGGTAAGAGATAATAGAAATCAACTGTTACTGGTGTGTGTGTGTGGGGGTGGGGTGGGGGGGGATGCTGTCAGTAGAGCGACATGAAGCTACAGTTGTATACAGCAATGTACAGGGGTGAGGCACATTCTACGCTTGTGGTGCAGCACTTTCAGTCCTGGGTGCTGTAAGGCTTTACCCAACCTCTCATGTATGGTTTTCAGTAAACATGAAAACATTCACAATCTTTCAACAGTCTCATCTGACCATTGGCTGTGTTATGCAGCAAGGATTCATCTTTTGAGTGAAATACTTGTTTTTTGAAGTTGGTGAATAAAGATTATGACTTGACTCTACACTGGTTGTCTGTAAATGCAGAGATATGGACCACAGAGAAGGAATGGATCAAATGTTTTGATACAGTTTTGGCTGAAGTAGTTCAGCAGACTTTCCTTTCATCTGTCTGACTGAACAGAATGACTTTGGGTTGTCAAGTTGTTGTTTTGTTGTTAGCCACAGCATCTGTGAACACCCCCCTCCTCCCAACTTCTCTGGGCAAATAGTCTGGAAATGGATTCGAAATGAACTTGGCATTGTCTGATAATGCAGCCGATATCTTAATTGCAGTCTGTTGATTGTAGGTGGACTTGTTTAGCTTAGAAACATAAAACCCTGCTTTTGTGAAATAATGTTTCAAGTATCATCATGTAGCACTTGATGCAGTCAGTGCAAGTGTCCTCAGTAGCCCCTCCTACAGTCGGCAGTAGAAAGGGTTTGTAACTGTGCTGAGTTATTCAATTGCCAGCATGTAAGAGTCCTTTGTGTGAATTTTATTGTCAGAATGTTTAGTTACAGATGACGTGTAAAATGTTTTATCATAATAATAAAGAGGCTCTTTAGGCAACAGTCTTAGTATCAGTGCAGTTGACGTTTAATGGGAACCTTTTTAGAACTGGTTTTAATATGAACATTTTTAGAACTGGTTTTCTGGATTGATGCAATTGCAGGTTCATATAGTCCGTGACAAAATCACTTGGCCTGGAGCTCGAATGCGCAAGTCCAATGAAGGCATGCCAAACTATGAGAACAACAGTGTAAAAGGGTCACTGTTTATAACCTTCGACATTGATTTCCCCAAGGGTTCGCTAACTGATGAAGACAAAGAAGGTAATGTATTGCTCTCTCTGCCTGCTGCTGTCTGTTGTTAGCTGTACTGCTTGCAGTGTTGGGTGCTGGACAAATCACAAATCCAGGTTTAAAAAGTTTTTTTTGTTACCCTGCTGGTAGCTGAGTTGTTACTGTGCCAGTTCCCACAGCTGTCCATTTTTGCCTCAGGCAACAAGCTGGATATTGAATTGAATATCAAGCTTGTTGTCTGAGGCAAAAATGGACAGCTGTGGGAACTGGCAGTTTTCTTGATAATCACAAAAGGCCATTGTTCTGATTATGACTGAAGACTGGTTGAGACAGGCATGGGATCTGTATTGGACAGAAAATTTATTAAATATAAAAATTTAAAAAAGGTGGAGATATTCTTTGTTCACACTGAGGGGGTGGGTAGGGTAGTTGATGAGGACTGGCTTTTGGCAATGTTTTTTTGCACACATTTTACCTGAGTTGCATGTTTGCGTCAGTAGACCTGCAGTAGGAAAATGTGGATGCAGAAATTATGGTCCCTGCTGTTGGGAACCCAGAGCTCACAAATGCTGTCCCTTTAATACCTGAAGTAGGTCAGAATATAGCCATGCTTGCTTCTCACACTGCCAGGAATTCTTCTTTGTCCTAATTCTGCCTTCCCATTCCATTCACCTTCATTTTGCCCAAATCCTCTCTATACCTTTTGGCTTTGTTAGTTTTGGCTAATGCAGTTACCTGTGTGTGCCTGTGGAATAAAATGGGTCACCCTGCTGGTAGCTGCAAGCAATCTAAGCAGGTTCCTGTGACGAGTGCTTACGAAACAGATATAGGTACCAAAACATGAAAGACTGTGGGAGCAACACACTGTCAAAGCACACACATAAACATCGGGTATGCCTGCTCCAGGTAAATATAGGTGTTCTGTCTTGATTTGTACAATTTTGGTTTTATTTGTGTTGGCGTATAGGTTACAAGAGAATATAATTTTAGTTGATCTAAAAAACGTGTTATTCTGCATTGATGGTTGTTTTTCGACGTATTTGGTAATGTGAGAGTGTCTCTCAGGTAATAGAAAGTGCAGTTGTTTTTCTGAACAAGAGAGGGGTTGCACTTAAGCGGCAGCCACTGTTGAACCTGTGTGGATTGCACACGATTTCCATACAAGGGAAATAATCACGGTTTGACTATGGTAGTGGCGAAATATTTGACTTATTTCCCTTACACTGTTTGCCCGCTCCTCTTGACTTCAGCTGTGGGGAGTGGTTATTTTGTACTCAATTTGTTTTTGGTCTCTACTCTTAGGGTGTCATTGCTCATACTTAGGTATTGATCCTTTTCTTATCTCCTCCCCCGCTCTCCCCACTTGTACTGTTGTAGTGACATTTTTCTTGGTATTTTGTCATATTTATAACTAATTTTGTGCTATTCTGGTCTGTTTCAGGTCTGAAAGCCATTTTAAAACAAGACACAAAACAGAGTGTATACAACGGTCTCTGAGGACGTGTATGTGTAGTTTTTGTTTTGGCCCACTTTCATTTTGTTAAGACAAAATTCAGTGTTTGTGCTAAAGCGTGTCAGCCATTGGTTGTTTGACAATAGCTGCTGCTGTGTGGCAATGATGAAGTTACTGTGGCGTAAATGTCTTGGGTTATAAATGTGGTGGGTTGTAAATCTCAATCAAAACCTGTGCAGACTTTATGTTGCGCATGTGCACAAGAGGGTTACACAAGTATGGGTGATGCTGTAGTTTGTGTTTTTACATTGCGTGCTGGAGTGGTCAGGGTGAAACTCACTGGCTTGTTCTGTCAGCTTAAAGGCCCACATTCACAGACTTATTCTGTTACTTCTGTGCTGGAACAGGTTTTATTGTGATTTTACAAGAAGTAGAGGTCAGTGTTATCTCAAACCTCAGATTCTGTAGCATTGTAGAACTAATCTGTTGTTGTCAGTTCCTTGCTGAGTCACTCTGTACTTCCAGGGTGGCCTGTTGTTTTAGACATTTCTTTTTTAAGATGGACCTTTCTTCTCCACAAAAATGGGTCAGAGGTTGATCTCTTGAATACCTCTTGTTGGTGCCCCGGTGGATGTCATGGCAAGTTTCGCAATATTCTTCCTATATTCTCATCGCCTCTTGTTGAATATGCTGCATTCTAATTTGTTTTGAATATCTCTTGCCTTTCTTTTCTTTCTTTCTGTTTTTGCAGTTGTTGTTTTTTATAAATACAAATGAACCTGTGTCTAATGTTGTGTCGCCTGTAGGGGACAGTCATAGATGCAAGTCCTGCAAGGATGATCTCTTTGAAAGCTTATATTTCCTGTTCTTTCTCTTCCAGTGAATTCACATGTAATCTCTTGCTGTCTTCTGTACTGAAGTAATAACAAAACAACAGCACTTGGGCTGTTCCACTTGTCTTGTTTATTTGTTTGCTTTGGGGGCGAAACTTAGCAATAGAAACATTTGCCGCTTGGTGCATGCTGTGACATGTAGGGTGACCTGGGTAAGCTGTCTTTGCCGCTTGGTGCATGCTGTGACATGTAGGGTGACCTGGGTAAGCTGTCTTTGCCGCTTGGTGCATGCTGTGACATGTAGGGTGACCTGGGTAAGCTGTCTTTGCCGCTTGGTGCATGCTGTGACATGTAGGGTGACCTGGGTAAGCTGTCTTTGCCGCTTGGTGCATGCTGTGACATGTAGGGTGACCTGGGTAAGCTGTCTTTGCCGCTTGGTGCATGCTGTGACGTGTAGGGTGACCTGGGTAAGCTCAGAGTGTGTTCAGCCAAAGTGAGAAACAGGGAAGGAAGATCTTGTCCCGCTTGGGACATGGTCCTTCTCGCTGTCCTTCTGGGTTTGTGGGGTGGGGTGGGGTGGGGAGATGTACTATTTACATCATTGTCTTGTTGCTGATCCTGTTTTCACAAGAGCCTTAGTGGCTGGGTGCTGTCTCTGGCTGTGCTCATCTCACAATCTAATTGTGTCACTGTGTCAGCTCAGCTGAAGGTATGTGTGGTTAGCAGATGGGGCAGGGTTAAAACCCATTGGGAAAGTTTGGGGGAGTTTGGGAAAACCGAAGTACCTTTTTCCAGGCCTGGAAAGTTGGGGAATTTCATGTAATGGTCAAGAGATAATCTGCAGAAGTAGTAAGTATCCAGAGAAACAACAACTGAGACTTCACGTGATGCATGACAGAAGGGAAATGTAGCGTTTATTTAGCTTGAAACCCCTTCTGGACCTGGCTCAGATCATGTGTTGTAAAAAGGGTTGAATTTGTTTGAATTGTGCATATAAGTGAGCAGTAACTTGGCCTGTGGAAATGGTCTTTGAGTGGGAATTTTGAAATAAAGATGCTGTGTAGGCCCTGTCCCAGGGTGTTGCCGCCGGAAGAACTTAGGTTTGTTGTGCCTGGAAGCACTAGTGAGTAGTGTGCATGTTTGGTATTCAAGTGCATGTGATAATCGTATTCTGCACAGCATATGAGTTGAATGAATTTGGAGCTAGTGTGGAGCACATGGATTGTGTGAGGCTGTTTGACAGAAAGTGAAATTGGTCTTGATTGGCTGGAAAACATTTGGTTGCATTCAGTGTTGTAAATTGGACTGTTTGTGATTTTGGGGATATTGATATTGTTCTTGTTTCTTGTTCACATTTGCCAAGTCGATATTGTACTTTGTACAGACTTGTTTTACTACTATCAGATGGCACAAAAATAAATTGTTTTAAGACTTCATGTTCGATCAAAGTATTTCTTAAAAGTTGTTTTTCTTGTTTCTTTACTTTCCCCTCAATTTGATCCACATCCCAAAAATGTCTGAGGTACGCTTAGGTTCTACAGACCAGTGGGTGGTGTCCAGCACTTTGCGCTGTTGTCCATGTGTGTCTGAGAGACTTGGTGATGTTGTCCATCCACTCTTAGTAAGATACTTAAAAGAATTGGGGGGTGGGGGGAGTGGGTTAATTTTGATTTAAAGGAGTGCATCTATTGAGTTCAATCAATGATGAAATTGAACTGCTTAACTGCTTTGACACCACCATTTTTTAGCAGTCAGTATGGTTGATTCAGACTGCTGCCTTTTTCTGTTGTCTGATTTGTGGATTCTTTGTGCGGAGCATTGATGAGTGTATGGTTCCCTCTCTGTGTGGTTGAATGGGCACATGTTGGGAGGAGTGTGAAGATGCGTGATGTGAATGACCTGAGGTTACGTCTTACTTGTTTGTTTCAGCAGTGACTCATGTGTGTGTCACTGTCAGCTGTACATGCATTTGAATGTGATCTTTGCAAGTTCGTTTCTGTGTGAGGGTAAACTGTAAAACAGAGTTGAATAAAACCGTTTGACTCTGGCTGGCATGTTGTTATGACTGAAAGTGAACTGATGAGTGCGTGGTTGTCTGAAAGTGGTCAGTATGAATGTGGTCAGTGTGAGTGGTCAATCTGGAGGTGTTCAGTGTGAATGTGGTCAGTCTGGATGTGGTCAGTGGGTGTAGTGGTTGGTCTGGATGTGGGTATGTTCCGTGAGGGTGTGGGTGTGTTTGTAGTATGGTCAGTCAGGGTATGGGTGTGGTTGTAGTGTGTTGTGGGTGAGGTGTATTCAGTCAGGGTGTGGGTGGTTGTAGTGTGTTCAGTCAGGGTGTGGGTGTGGTTGTGTGTTCAATCAGGGTGTGGGTGTGGTTGTGTGCTCAGGGTGTGGGTGTGGTCAGTGTGGTTGTAGTGTGTTCAGTCAGGGTGTGGGTGTGGTCAGTGTGGTTGTAGTGTGTTCAGTCAGGGTGTGAGTGTGGTCAGCTGGGATGTAGTACGTGTGGATATAGTCAGGGTGTGGATGTGGTCACTGGATGTAGTCAGTGTGGGTGTAATCACTAGATGTAGTCAGTGTGGGTATGGTCATCCAGGGTGTGGACAAGGTATATGGGTGTGGTCAGTGAGGTGTGTGTGGTCAGTGGGTGTAGGTATGCTCACGGTGGGTATGGGCAGGGTGTGGTCAGTGGCTGTGGGTATGGTCAGGGTGTGGTCAGTGGATGTGGGTATGGTCAGGGTGTGGTCAGTGGATGTGGGTATGGTCAGGGTGTGGTCAGTGGATGTGGGTATGGTCAGTGGATGTGGGTATGGTCAGGGTGTGGTCAGTCGATGTGGGTGTGGGTATGGTCAGGGTGTGGTCAGTGGCTGTGGGTATGGTCTGTGGGTGTGGGTATGGTCAGGGTGTGGTCAGTGGATGTGGGTATGGTCAGGGTGTGGTCAGTGGATGTGGGTATGGTCTGTGGGTGTGGGTATGGTCAGGGTGTGGTCAGTGGATGTGGGTATGGTCAGGGTGTGGTCAGTGGATGTGGGTATGGTCAGTGGATGTGGGTATGGTCAGGGTGTGGTCAGTCGATGTGGGTGTGGGTATGGTCAGGGTGTGGTCAGTGGCTGTGGGTATGGTCTGTGGGTGTGGGTATGGTCAGTGGATGTGGGTATGGTCAGGGTGTGGTCAGTGGATGTGGGTATGGTCAGGGTGTGGTCAGTGGATGTGGGTATGGTCTGTGGGTGTGGGTATGGTCAGGGTGTGGTCAGTGGATGTGGGTATGGTCAGGGTGTGGTCAGTGGATGTGGGTATGGTCTGTGGGTGTGGGTATGGTCAGGGTGTGGTCAGTCAGGGTCTGCATTTTGTTAGGGCCAGCCTCGTCCTCGTGCTCACTGTCCTGTTTAGAAACCTCATTACCAAGTGAAGGATAAGCAGATAGAATTTCACCCCTCTCATTGTTTGCACATCTGCTAGTTGCTTCGGGGGGGAGGGGGGGGGGGAATCCTGAAAAGATGGGTGTGTTTTGCAAGGTTTGATTAAGCATTCTTTTCGAGGTTTTGTGTGCTTTGCTGTGTTTCAAAATGCTGGCAGTCAACTGTTTCAGGTTTGAGTTTTCATTGTGTTTCACTGAGATGGTGAGCACTCGTTTTATTTGCTTAGATTTTTTTTAATTGTTGTTGTTGCTGTTTACATTGTTCTCTGATCGCCCTGATATAACAGCACTGGTTGACTGGGCGTAAAACACCAGTTTACTTACTTACACTGTTCTCTGATGCACCCACCACTTAACCTCAGTCGTGACAATGCTGGATGCCAACAGCAACCTGCTGTAGTTGTTTACACGGAGTGGTCACCAGCCCCCGGGCCCTTACTCAATGCCTGCGTCATCTTGGGGGCGGCAACGGCCAGTCACTCGAAGTAACCCACTTCCCCCAACAAGAAGTCGACCGACACGGTCATTAGGCACGGAGCAAACCTTCCGTGGCAGCAGATGAGAGCCGCTGTCTGCGTCACAGTGGCAGACAGCCATTGGTGCCTCCCATTGTGTGAAGCAATCCCCAGCTTCACGTGCAGAAACGGAACCGTCCCTCGTGTCCTGTTGACAGCAGCACTGCGGTGTCATTGACCGCCAGGTCTGGAGACCCGTTGAGCCGTTATCATGCAGTTAGGGGTTATCACTGGTTGAAGATAACGTGGTAGAAATCACTTCAACCGTGGCTAACACCAGTCAGGGAACTCTTGACTACACTTTTACTGTACTTTAGAAAGGCGGAGGTCAGGGGTACACTTTTACTGTGCTTTGGAAAGGCGGAGGTCAGGGGGTACACTTTTACTGTACTTTGGAAAGGCGGAGGTCAGGGGGTACACTTTTATTGTACTTTAGAAAGGCGGAGGTCAGGGGTACACTTTTTCTGTACTTTGGAAAGGAGGTCAGGGGTACACTTTTACTGTACTTTGGAAAGGAGGTCAGGGGTACACTTTTACTGTACTTTGGAAAGGAGGTCAGGGGTACCCCCTTTGCTGTACTTTGGAAAGGCGGAGGTCAGGGGTACACTTTTACTGTACTTTGGAAAGGCGGAGGTCAGGGGGTACACTTTTACTGTACTTTGGAAAGGCGGAGGTCAGGGGTACACTTTTACTGTACTTTGGAAAGGCGGAGGTCAGGGGTAAACTTTTACTGTACTTTGGAAAGGAGGTCAGGGGGTACACTTTTACTGTACTTTGGAAAGGTAGAGGTTAGGGGTACACTTTTACTGTACTTTGGAAAGGTAGAGGTTAGGGGTGTGGCTTGTGTATAACGTTCTATGTGTACTCGTGTTGAATCGAAATCAGTAAATGAACGTGTAATGCCCTGTCGGTATCTGATATGTCGATCTGCATGAGTATATAAAATAGCCCGGTACAGTCTCACTGAAGACACCGCGATTTGTAAGACCACGTACAACATACAGAAAATATACAGAGGCTAAAAGCTAAAAAATAATATATAAATATTCATTGCACACGCATACGTGCGGAAGAAATGCAACGGGAATATGGGGGAGGGGGGGGGGGGGGGGGGGGGTGAAAAGTAGAAAGGATTTGAAATCGGTTCTATTATTGTCTGCAGAGGCGAGTCTACAGTTTTGAAGGCCTGGAGAGGATTGAATGTGACGGAAAGAAGATAATACTATTACTCTGGAGCGTTGGCCAAAGGTTTTAGTCCAGTAGGTTCCGGACCAGGGTCGCTGACGTCACAATAAGCCAATGGCGGCTGCCCTGGTGACGCGGTTAGCCTTTTGCTTCAAGTGGACCCCAGCCAAGAAACGCTGGCCTGAACAACGTGCACATCTTTCCTTTTGTAGGCTTCGTACGTGCTGTCACATTGACTATTAATGCAACACGTATAGTTTTAGCACCTGTAGGCGCAGCCATCTTGATTGACTCTTTACCAACGAAGAGCAGAAAAAAAATGAAAAAAGGTTGGCATGTGACGTAAAAACCACGGCTGCCGAACAAATTCCAGCCGCGTTGGCAGTTTGGTTCTTTCACTGGCATATGCTTCGGGATCGGGGATAGCTCAGTGGTTAGAGCACCGGACTCGCGATCGAAAGGTCGCGGGTTCGAACCCCGGCAGGAGCGGCAGGAGAATTTTCTTCTCCAAGGTCAACTTTCTGTGCTGACTAAATGATCCCGGTCATTCTGCCAAAAGTGCATCCGGCAGGTTACAGCTAAACACCCCAGTATGTGTCCGCTTTGCATGAAGTGACACTGTGAACTGCGCATGGTGCATGTAACAAAACGCTGCCCAGCCTGCGACTGCCACTCTAGTGCCGTGATAATGACGTCACAGACTGGGTCAAATGGTGACCGTATGTGGCGCGACTTTCAAACGCCGACTAATAACAAAGAATGTCTAGCCCATAAACTGACCGGGAAACTGCTGCGAGTGTTTTACCCCCCCCCCCCCCCCCCCACACACACACACACACATACATACACCCACGGCACCCCACATCCACCCACACCGTCACACACACACACACACACACACACACACACACACACACACACACACACACACAAGCGCGCGCACACACACACACGCACGCACGCACAAACACACACACACACATACACACGCACACACACACACACGCACGCACGCACGCACTCACACACACACACACACACACACACACACACACACGTTCCATCCTTAAGGACAGGCCCGTGATGGTTCCTTTCGCGGGTTCCCTGCCTAATAAGAGGACCGAGGTCACTGGTTCCCTACCTAATAAGAGGACCGAGGTCACTGGTTCCCTGCCTAATAAGAGGACCGAGGTCACGGGTTCCCTGCCTAGTAAGAGGACCGAGGTCACGGGTTCCCTGCCTAATAAGAGGACCGAGGTCACGGGTTCCCTGCCTAGTAAGAGGACCGAGGTCACGGGTTCCCTGCCTAATAAGAGGACCGAGGTCACGGGTTCCCTGCCTAGTAAGAGGACCGAGGTCACGGGTTCACGCCGCCTTCCGAGCCTCGAGTCAAGCACGCCCACGAGCAGCGCAGACCACTCAAAGTGCAACGTAACGGGCTGAATGACATTAGTTCGTACGGAACGTCGTTTAGTAGCTGATGTGATTTGCAGCTGCTGCGGATTCGAACACCAGGGTGTCTGCTGGCGGGCAGCCGCCTCACTGGCACACATGCCGGCGGGACCGGCGCTTCTCCTCTCCCCGATTCCGTCACTTCAGGCTTCACTTCAGCCCCACTTCAGGGGACAGCAGCTTTCCCAGCGCCACGTACCAGACGAACCAGTGAAACGCGGCAACCCGTTCAGCACCTTCTGACCACGATGAATTGTAGCGGCACGGACGAGTTCCACACGCTGGTCAGTCAGGCGGTCACGTGGCCGACAGTGCATGTTCCATCTTCCGGCGAAACGTCCGCGCGCTGGGTTCGCGCGCACCGGTGAACACGCCCCTTCTCCACTGAAAGTGAGCTTGATTAGGCTGACTTCACCAAGCGTGTTCATGCAGCCAACCCGCTCGACCCCTGTCCACTCCCCACTTCCTCTCCTGCTTCCGGTCTTGCGCACCCACTGATGGAGTTTGTCTGGCCTTTTGACCTTGAGGCGTACCGATGGTGGTCAAGCGTACGGGTGGTCAGTGTAGGGGTGTGAGGGATGGACAGTTCATGTTCGGTGTCAATAGTCGCTGAGAGGAAGTTGGCCCACAGTAACAGACTCCACTTTTTCCCTCTCTCCGTAGAACCAGGATGTCGGCATGCGCGTCTCCCTCATTGATAGTGTCCGTCCTCCACGTGCTGCTTCACATTTCATTTGCTTCATTTGCTCCCCTGTGTGTGTGTGTGTGTGTGTGTGTGTGTGTGTGTGTGTGTGTGTGTGTGTGTGTGTGTGTGTGTGTGTGTGTGTGTGTTTTAAAATCAAATTCCAAATTTTTGCCCAACATGTGGGCTTTGTGAAGGCTGTGTTTGCTGACACACTCACACAACTCGGTCCTGTAAACCATACTGCTACCACCACCACCACTACTACTACTACTACTACTACTACTACTACTACTACTACTACTACTACTACTACTACTACTACTAAAGGAGACTTGTACAACGTATCATCTACCACGAGAACAGTGCGCTTCACTAACTATATGTAATGATGTATGCAGAAGAGCAAACAATTTAACAACACACACACGCACGCACGCACGCTCGCACGCACACACACACATACACATGCACATGCACATGCACATGCAAATTGACACGCGCGCGCGCACACATACACACACGCACGTATGCACCCACATACACACGCACATTGACGCGCGCGCGTGCACACACACACACACACACACACACACACACACACACACACACACACACACACACACACACACACACACACACACACATTAAACTTTAGCCGGTTCATTCACAACCAGTAATGACAAAGTGCGGAGGAATCGCAGCCAATTAGGAGGGATGAGGGGATAAACTCACAGACTGGAACAGACGGGTCTTGAGAGCAGGTCTAAAAAGCAGGAACCGAATCAGAGTGATTGACGAATTTCAGAGGGCAGTGAGTACCATTGCTGGGCCTGTAAAGGAAAAGATCTCTGACCAAATGATTTGGTTTTCTTAAATTAATAGGAATACAGGAAGTGCTCGTGTCTGAAGATGAGCGGAGTTGTCCCGAAGGTGTAATAATTTCGGTTATTCCGGGAATAAAAATTAGTGTCAGCAGCATTGTATCAGCCCACATCATGCTGCTTTGTAGACAGCGCAGCGTTCTGTCCGTCCGTATTCCAGTCATGCCGTTTTCATAGCCAGCAACACATTCAAATAACACGCAGACACAACTTCCACTCTCACTCACCCCAAGGTAGGCCTACCGCTCAGTCTCGTGCGCCCCGTCGTCTGCTTGGATTGTCACGTGACCAGCGTTGCCCGCTCGGTTTGAGTCGTCTGTTTAATTTCACAGTCCAATCTAAGGAGATAAGTTCAAGTCTACTGTCAAAATTGAATCGATACAAAAACCAAAGAATCGTGAGTCGTTTTGCGATGAATGAATATTATTAGCACAGACTTTGTTACTAGACTCCATTTCAGACGGTTTTTTTCCGGTTGCATGCGTTGTTGGACGGCTTCTCGCTGTTGTCAGCAGGCCTACCGATACACCGCGCAGAACTGATCTGAAATTACTTTTCCTTCGCTTTTTGTAAACGCTGTTAACTAAGTGTGTTCAGTCTTTGTCTCTTGTTTGTCTGTGTCAATTAGAGGACAAGACAAGTAGATATACATTTCACGATGAATGCATTGAGATTGGGACTAATTCCTTATCGTGCACATTCAGCTGCGCGGCGTAAAAAGTCTGTCACCGACGAATGAAGCTGTTTTTTTTTGTTTGTTTTT
>OY757541.1:1558708-1568708 GCA_963584105.1 Alviniconcha strummeri
AGACGGACCGAAGACAGAAAAGGCGCGGGAAACAACAGTGGAGAGTCTGGTGTGAGGAATCAAAGACCAGAGTGACTTGGGTGCAATACACAGAATCAAACTTAATGGTACAGATGACCTGGGGTGGAATAGAATCCAACTTAACGGTCCAAATGACCTGGGGTGGAATAGACAGAATCCAACTTAACGGTCCAAATGACCTGGGGTGGAATAGACAGAATCCAACTTAACAGTCCCAATGGCTTGGGGTGGAATAGACAGAATCCAACTTAACGGTCCAAATGACCTGGGGTGGAATAGAATCCAACTTAACGGTCCAAATGACCTGGGGTGGAATAGACAGAATCCAACTTAACGGTCCAAATGGCTTGGGGTGGAATAGAGAGAAACAAACTTAACGGTCCAAATGACTTAGGGTGGAATAGACAGAATCAACGGCCCAAATGACTTGGGGTGGAATAGACAGAATAAAATTTAACGGTCCAGATGACTTAGGGTGGAATAGACAGAATCAAATTTAACGGTCCAAATGACTTAGGGTGGAATAGACAGAATCAACGGTCCAGATGACTTAGGGTGGAATAGACAGAATCAAATTTAACGGTCCAGATGACTTGGCCAGGGATATACGAGGACAGAAAGACAGTGATCAAAGATACGGGTAGCTTGTCCAGGTACAGGCAATTAGAGAGGACAGACAAAGATCCAACCAGTTCGGACAAACAGGGATAACAGTCAAAGATACAGACAGCTTGACTAAGGACCAAAAAAAGGACAATACGCGAAGACGCAGACAGCTTGACTAAGGACAAACAATAAGCGAAGACGCAGAAAGCTTGACTAAGTACAAACAAGGACAATATCCATAGACTCATACAGCTGTACTAAGGACAAACAAGGACAATATCCATAGAATTAGAAAGCTTGACAAAGGACAAACAAGGATAATACCCAAAGATGCAGACAGCTTTACTAAGGACAAACAAGGATAATACCCACAGATGCAGACAGCTTTACTAAGGACAAACAAGGATAATACCCACAGATGCAGACAGCTTTACTAAGGACAAACAAGGATAATACCCACAGATGCAGACAGCTTTACTAAGGACAAACAAGGATAATACCCACAGATGCAGACAGCTTTACTAAGGACGAACAGGAACAACATGGAAGAGTCCAGGTAACTTTGACTGCAGTATACAAAAGCTGCGGCCAGAGATTCCGTCGCAGGGCACATGGCTACGGCTCTAAGCTGCCGTGGGCCTTACGTGTCCGTGGCAGACGGTGTGTCCCAGGGCTCTGACCCTCACTCCCCATCCTGCAAAGCTGGACACCAGCGGCGCCATGACAAGGGGCGGTGACGTCCATTGCCGAGTGAGGAGTGTGAAGATGACGGCGATTACCTTCCGTAATCCCCACCTCCCCAGGCCTTCATTACCGGCCCATTAACGGTCCCCGGGGAGGGGCCCGGACTTGTCCCGCTGTCACGGACAGAATGGCAAGTGTCCACCGCAGAGCGGGTGACCACTGGCTCCCTGATTTGTTCCACTCTGTGTTTTCTGCCAAGCGAGATGTGTGGAGCAGAGGCGCTGTCTTGCTGTTTGGCTTGGTCCTGGCCCTTGTGTCCGACTGGTTTTCATTTCCGAGCTAACGTCGGTCTGTCTATAGACAAGGGAAGGTGTTGGGGGGTTCGGGGGGGTCGGGGGGGGGGGGGGGTATATTTATGATACGTGTGGAGGTTGGTGGGCAGCCGGGACGTGTCGGGATCGTACCAGTGTCTTTGCGCTATTTCCCCTTCTCCTCCTCCTCCTTCCTTCTCCTCCTCCTTCCTTCTCCTCCTCCTTCCTTCTCCTCCTCCTTCCTTCTCCTCCTTCCTTCTCCTCCTCCTTCCTTTCACTCCTCCTTCCTTCTCCTCCTCCTTCCTTCTCCTCCTCCTTCCTTTCACTCCTCCTTCCTTCTCCTCCTCCTTCCTTTCACTCCTCCTTCCTTCTCCTCCTCCTTCCTTTCACTCCTCCTTCCTTCTCCTCCTCCTTCCTTCTCCTCCTTCCTTCTCCTCCTTCCTTCTCCTCCTCTTTCCTTCTCCTCCTCCTTCCTTTCACTCCTCCTTCCTTCTCCTCCTCCTTCCTTCTCCTCCTCCTTCTTTCACTCCTCCTTCCTTCTCCTCCTCCTTCCTTCTCCTCCTCCTTCCTTCTCCTCCTTCCTTCTCCTCCTCCTTCCTTTCACTCCTCCTTCCTTCCCCTCCTCCTCCCTTCTCCCCCTTCTCGTCTTTTTTTCCTCATTATTTTCTTAGTGATGCAAAATGGCTACACAAGACAGTTCATTAGCTAAAGCACAGTCTTTTCAGCCATTGCGGTCGTTAATCAAAGCCGTTACTCCAAAACCGCTAAAACCGTTCAACATTTGTATGTCGTAATCTGAAGAAAAAAACAATGTCCTACGACTGTCCAGTTGCAGTGGACGAATTTAGCCTGCTTGTCTTATATGGCGCCATTTTTGACGTACAAACTCTTGATCAGCATAGGTAATTTTCCCCTTGGAATTATATAAAACAAAAAGGTGTGCATTCGCTCTGACTACCTGAAACATGACCAACCCTAGGCTTACTTTGATGTTTTATGTTACTTTCCTAGCAATGAACACAACGTAACGTACCGTGCAATGTGTCTGGTACATTTTTAGTAATGACCACACCGTGAAAGCGATCAGCAACAACAACAACAATGTATCGTGCAATGTGTTTACTGCTATTCGGCTTCCGACGACCCCGGCACTGTTTGTATTAAACCTGCCAAAGAAACTGTGAACTTGAAAAGCTAATCAGAACTTTCTATGTATCAAACGAAGAACGCATACCCGTCAAATATGAACAAACGTCAGTACTGAAATCAAGCAATAGCAGCTCTTGCGTGTATTCAACCCGACATCCGAGGACATGAAGCCCCACATCACCATCTTGCGTGTATGTTTGTGAAGTGGGTGGGGGGAGGAGTAGAGGGAGGGGGAAGGGACTGGAATACAACCAAGAACGAGTTTTACGAATGAAGCGAAATATCAGCGCACATATTACACGGTGGCAGTATGTTGTGTTCATTGCCCGATGACTGAATGGAACGCAGCATTCGCTCATTTAGCAGTGGGCTGGACTTGAACAAAGCACGTGGCAAACTGAAGGCCCCGGGCGACAGCCTCCGACCGCTCGACGCTCGCGCTCCTAACGGCCCTTGATTGGTGCCGGAAACGGCGTCAGGCTGAAACAATGCCTGCTCTTTCACCCGACTTGGACCTCTAGCGGCGAGATGACAGTGCCACCATGCGAACTTCCGGTGCCACGGAGCTCAGGGCATGATAACAGCAGATGATTTTTGCCTCGAATAATATTTGGTGTGGGCTACATTTTTACTAAGAACTATTTTTATTTTTGGATGCCATTGAAATGCTTGTGCTGGAAAGAGCAAGAATTCTTTTTAATTATAAAAAAAGTTTAAAAAATATGAAACTTAAGAATTTTTACCATCCTCTGTTCCCTTCAGTTGCTCGAGCTGATATAACCGTACTGGTTGACTGGGCGTAAAACATCAGGTTACTTACGTACTCCCCTCGGCTGTAATTTTTACTGTCCACTGTGCCCATCAGTTGTCAGTTGTACTCTCCACTGTGCCCATCAGTTGTCAGTTTTACTCTCTTCTGAAGCCATCAATTGTCATTTGTACTCTCCTCTATTCCCATCACTTGTGATTTTTGTACTTCTCTGTGCTCCTCAGCTGTTATTTTTACACGTCTCTGTGCTCCTCAGCTGTCATTTTTACACTTCTCTGTGCTCCTCAGCTGTCATTTTTACACCTCTCTGTGCTCTTCAGCTATCATTTTTACACGTCTCTGTGCTCCTCAGCTGTTATTTTTACACGTCTCTGTGCCCCTCAGCTGTCATTTTTACACTTCTCTGTGCTCCTCAGCTGTCATTTTTACATGTCTCTGTGCTCCTCAGCTGTAATTTTGACACCTCTCTGTGCCCCTCAGCTGTAATTTTCATCTGCAGGAAAAGAAAAAGTCCACAAAGAGTGCCTCGATACAGAAAAGTTGGACTGGACTGTCTTTGTTCCGAGAAGGATTTGTGGAATACTGGCAAGGAAGAACTTATAATAATGCAAACTCCAGAGAAGAAAGAAACGATAAGTGTTTCCGAGGCCCCAGAGGTAGTGTCTAACGGGTTTTATCTTCCTCCTCTGAAAGAATGCAAGCCGGCAAGCGTCACTGGCCTGCTTTGTCGGGTGCTGTTTCACACACTTGGATGATTACTTCTTCAGTATGCCGTTTCAGTTTGTAACGCACACCAGTGTCACTCGTAATTAGTCACCAGTGCCACACATAAATGCACACCAGTGTCACTCATAATTAGTCACCAGTGCCAACATAAATGCACACCAGTGTCACTCATAATTAGACACCAGTGCCACACATAAATGTACACCAGTGTCACTCATAATTAGACACCAGTGCCACACATAAATGCACACCAGTGTCACTCATAAATAGACACCAGTGCCACACATAAATGCACACCAGTGTCACTCATAATTAGTCACCAGTGCCGCACATAAATGCAAACCACTGTCACAAATCACATAAATGCAAACCAGTGCCACACGTAAATGCATACCAATGCCACACATAAGTGCACACCAGTGTCACACATAAATGAACACCAGTGTCACATATAAGTGCACACCAGTGTCATACAAAGCATAGTTAAAATAATAGCCATACATTTAAGCTACACCGGACAAAAATCTATAAAAAAAATAAAATAAAAAAATACAGTTTGACTTGCGCTCTTGACCAACTATTTCCCTTGAATACGCTAAAGTTTATTTAATCGACTATCACCCTTAAATATGTAAAAGGTGTATTACCAATCTCTCCCTATAGTACTTTAAAGTTTATTTCATCAACTGGTTCCACTGGAGAGGTGCGAAAAGGAAAAATATATTTATTCAGACGGCATATTTAACACTCATACAAAGACTGACCATAATCGGAGAAGATCAGAACTGTTTCATTTTAAGCAGTTTGATACTGCTGCGATCTTGAAATATGGCCAGGGTCACAGAAGGTGCTGTGGACAGGTAAAAATTAGTGAGCAGCACCGTCATGGAAAGTTTGACATGCTTCACCTTTATGGTGTCCCAGAAAATCGCAACGCTGAAGTTTTTGATCTCAAAGGATTATTGTGAAATAGTCTGTTGAAATGTGTGTGTGTGTGTGTGTGTGTGTGTGTGTGTGTGTGTGTGTGTGTGTGTGTGTGTGTGCGCGCGTGCGCGCGCGCGTATGTGTATGGGGTTGAGAGGGGAGTGGGCGAGAGAGAAAATAGATGTGCAATGGCAGATACCTCGGCAATACAGCACAGTCGCCAGTCGGCTATTTCTTCTTCTTCGTTTCCACCAAGGCCAAGGGTCGCTTTCCTTCGACACATTTCAAGCAGTGAACGCCATTACACCCACTTGCGTTGTGCGTGAATCCGACTTGACGCCAGCATTGCGACACGAGGTGACAGCCAACGCAGGACGCCAGTCCCGGTAACCCACACAGCCCGCAGACTGATGGCTATCGTGCCCCCAGATGGCGCTGCATGATGGAGGAGCGGCACGATGAAACAGCGGAGGACTTAGCTGCAAGGCAGGGGATGCATCAAGCTATCGCCAGCTTGGGGCGTATCGGGGTGACGGGGCTGGCAACGGCTTTGCTGCCATCGCCTCTGCTGTCCGGCACCCTTCAGTGTGTGAGGAAGGGGCCTTGCACCGTCACCCTGTTGCCGCACGCTTTGTCACCAGGCACGTACGCCTGCGTGTTTGGTCACCCACCAGATGGTGACAGATCCTGCAGCCACTGTTCCTTTCTAACTTTGATATCAGTACCTGTGCGTGCGTGTGTGTGTGCACGCACGCACGCGAAAGAGAGAGAGAGTGGCACAGATAGATAATCAGAGAGAGAGAGAGAGAGAGAGAGAGAGAGAGAGAGAGAGAGAGAGAGAGAGAGAGAGAGAGAGAGAGAGAGAGAGAGAGAGAGAGAGAGAGAGCGCGCACAAAAGCGATAAAGATCATCGTAAGAAAACAATATACAGTGATTAAAATGTTTAGCACCAGTTGTGTGCAAGTCGTTGAACTTCATAAGCAGTAAGAAGACTTCAGAAAACCTTTCCCCGTAGATTGCTTACAGTTCTTTTAAAAGCGTGCCGAATCCACTGAACAATAATCAAATAATGCTGCTTTGATCTTTCTTGCTTCGCGACTTTGTCACTGACGTTGTGTGACTGACGTTATAATAAAACTAATACCGTAAACATGTTAGGCGTATTTTATGCTGTAAACTTCACTAAGTTCTGTACAATAAAACATTCTGATGAAAAACAATCCTTCATCCAAACCAGTCGACGTTTATTTTCAGCCTCATCAAATGATACCAGTCATTCCATGAAACATGTCAACAGGACATGTTTACACAATACACGGTCAGACCAGACAGTCAGTCAGTCTCTGTAGAGTCACAGTTCGACACAGCTTACAGAGGTACAGGCAGCAGCAGCCTCGAGTCAGCTCAAAGCAAGGCAGAATTTCAGTTTAACACTGACTGCCACATGGTTGGTACTACTACAGAATAATGGTGCAGCTGGAAGCCAGAACACAAAAAACTTTACCGGTATATTAATGGTACATAACATGTGGTGGCTGTGTGGCATGAGTAAAACGACAGGTTTCGGGTGGGTGAGTTGGCGGGTGGGGGTGCGGGGTGGGGGGGGAGGTAGTTAATAATAATAATAATAATAACTCTTATATAGCGCTATACCCCGTAAAAATTTACAAGCTCGCGGCGCTGTACATTATCAACATCAAAATCCGCTTGAAAATCAAAAAAGTACAAGTACTGTAAATGTATACATTAACATCAAAATTACAAAAAAAGCCAGGAAGAAAAAAAAAAAAAAAAAAAAGGGAAGAAGAAGCAAATGTGTACATCGATATTAAAGCATTTCACACACACTGAAGTAATCACAAGTCCTATAAAATAATGCATATATTAATAACAACATGACAATCAGAAAAGCACAATACTGCCATGACAATCAGAAATAGTTGTGCCATGAACAAAACGGCAGGCATGAAGGCGGTGACGGACGACTGAAGAGCACTGGACTGCCCCGCATTCGCGCCGCCACGCCGAACCTTCTTGATCAGCCCGCATACCGGATTAATGCTCTCGCCATTTGAATGTTCACTTCTGATTTCCCTCCCCATCAGCAGCGCTGCAGGCGATACGTTTGTCTTGGATATCCCACGACGGCCGGGAGTTGCGGAACACCCCGAAATGCCGCCTGCCGGCCGTGTTTATTCCCGCCAGGGGGAGCGCAGTTTAAAAACAGGAGTGGGAAGGAGGGCCCGCCACTTATCGGAAATCCATATCCGAGTTGCGGAACCCCGAAGGTCTTGATTCGCTCAAATTGGCCGGCAGAGTAAATAAAGCTTGATCATCGTGTTTGGCACGCCTCTCTCTGCTCGCTGCTTTTGACGTCACCTATCCGTCTTCCGCCGCGCGCCCTGTTGCACCGCTTCTCACAGCGGCCCCTTTGGCCCCTTTCTTTCCTGCATTTCCGCCAACATAATTCTATTGCTTGCTATGGGAGCGGGAATTTGTCTGCACGTTGTCTGCTCTCTGAACTTAGCGAGGCCGAGTCACTGACACCCGCTGCTGCTTACGGACGAGTCGGTGAAAGGAGCTATTCATTACCCGTGTTTTTTTGTTTTGTTTTGCTGTCTGTTGGTGGTCTGAGACGTTCCGACGAGCCATCGCACTGTAGCTGCTCAAGTAGGCTGAAATCAGTCAGAGAATTAAACTGAAGAATGCAACAGCAAAATGTTAAATTAGCGACGAGGCAGTTATGAAAATCTCTACATGGAAACATCATTGAAGTTTTCCGAGTCCCCACACTGGCCTCTGTCAAGTTCGCTCGCAGTCTATTGTCACGTTGTAACAGAGTTCTCATGCCTGTCAATCTGGCCAGCAGCGTTAGCCAATCAGAATGGATTTTTTTTTTTAAATGCTCGAAAAATCCGAAGAGTGCCAAAGCCGAGCAACAGCGCGAACGCTGATTTAACAAAATCTTTACAATAAGGCGAAGGTCGTTTTAACAACACATTCACAATAAGACGAAGTTGTGTGTGTGTGTGTGTGTGTGTGTGTGTGTGTGTGTGTGTGTGTGTGTGTGTGTGTGTGTGTGTGTGTGTGTGTGTGTGTGTGTGTGTGTGTGTGTGTGTGTGGAATGCACGCATTCATGTTTGTGTACTTGAATCTTTCACCTCTTATCAATATCACCGAGGCATTTTTGTCCCCAGAGTATGCTCTAGGTCAGTGCACGGTTAATCTGTAAGTGTCAAGCAGAAACGCAGTCGATGTCACAGCAGCTGCAACATACTGCAGACGTACCTCTAGTCTCACCATGGCGGCAGCAACATCCACGACACTTCCGGCCCGTGTTCCCACTTTTTACACAAATTGACGGAGAGATAAATCAGTACGAAGATTACTTTCGGTATATGGTGCCTGCGTCGTAACGTGGTGCACCTGGAATGACTACATACTTCTCCCAGAGGTACTGTCTGCTATTAAGTTATGGATACTAAATGCAAATGTTCGGTTTTGGCCCAGTCTCTTGCTGTGCATGGTGACCTGTTAGTGAATCGATCTTCACCTCTAGCTGCCAATCCGGGAGTAGAATGAAGCGGCCTTTTATTGGGCCGGGGCTTGGCTCTCAGCAGTCGTGGATTCAGCAGTGAATCTGACACCTTTACTGCTGTTGTGAATGACTTATGCTAAAGCTCCAGGAATAAACCAATAAAACCATGCAAATGGCACATATAAACAAATCACACAAACAAATAGCACTTCTGGGAACGAGACATGAATTCGATTCCAAAGCTATAGAAATAGGCTGTAGCCTATTTTATATAATTTGCATTGTCGTCTGTGTTGTTTCTGAGCAGGGCTTTAGTCGGTGAGTCAGGGAGGTTGGTTTCTTTGCCAGCACTACCGCTTGTTTGGGTCAAAACAGGTCTAAAGTAAAAAACAAATCAACAAGCTTGCGCTTTTACTTTTTAACTGGATACAACAAAGCAAGGTGCACGTGTTCTGTGTGGCAGGATACAACAAGTCAATGTGTACGTTTTGTGTTTAACAGGGCACAACAAAGCAATGTGTACGTTTTGTCTTTAAAAGGACACAACAAATCAATGTGTACGTTTTGTGTTTAAAAGGACACAACAAAGCAAGGTGCAAGTGTTCTGTTTAACAGGGCACAACAAAGCAATGAGTACGTTTTGTGTTTAACAGAGCACAACAAAGCAATGTGTACGTTTTGTGTTTAACAGGGCACAACAAAGCAATGTGTACGTTTTGTGTTTAACAGGGCACATCAAAGCAATGTGTACGTTTTGTGTTTAACAGGGCACAACAAAACAATGTGTACGTTTGGTGTTTAACAGGGCACAACAAAGCAATGTGTACGTTTTGTGTTTAACAGGGCACAACAAAGCAATGTGTACGTTTGGTGTTTAACAGGGCACAACAAAGCAATGTGTACGTTTGGTGTATAACAGGGCACAACAAAGCAATGTGTACGTTTTGTGTTTAACAGGGCACAACAAATCAATGTGTACGTTTGGTGTTTAACAGGGCACAACAAAGCAATGTGTACGTTTTGTGTTTAACAGGGCACAACAAAGCAATGTGTACGTTTTGTGTTTAACAGGGCACAACAAAGCAATGTGTACGTTTGGTGTTTAACAGGGCACAACAAATCAATGTGTACGTTTGGTGTTTAACAGGGCACAACAAAGCAAGGTACAAGTGTTCTGTTTAACAGGGCACAACAAAGCAATGAGTACGTTTGGCATCGCTGCCTCTCACCGAGTGTCGCCCTGATATGACCGTAGTGGTTGACTGGGCGTAA
>OY757541.1:1573708-1583708 GCA_963584105.1 Alviniconcha strummeri
CGGCGTGCAGAAAGGAAGCAGTAATGGAAGGCTGGGTATGGAGCTGGGAAAGAGGCGAGGAGCGAGGGGGAGCTATTGTTCCGTCACACCCTTCCTTATAACATCACGGTTCACCCACACCCGGGTGGGACTTTGCGCACGCAGGCGTTTTCCTGCATACACAAATGGATAGATGTTACTGAGCGTTCTGTGCCGTTTAGGCAGCTGTATGCCAACTCTGGGGTCAGATCTTGCCACCTGGATTACTGACTTGACTAATCCTCACAGAGGGGTGGGAACGCATGTACTTTGCGTTCAGTGAACGATACTGCCGGGAGGGGGGGGGGGTAGCGGGGGAGGGGGGTAATAGTAGATTAATGCCAATTTATGGTTAGAGAGAAAAAAAGAAAAAAAAAAAGAGAAAGGTTAAGTTTAACCAAGAATAGTTTTCAAAGTTTCGATGATTTGGGTGTTGCAGCGGTTGAAAACGGAAGGAGAGAGAGAGAGAGAGAGAGAGAGAGAGAGAGAGAGAGAGAGAGAGAGAGAGAGAGAGAGAGAGAGAGAGAGAGAGAGAGGGTTCCATCGAAATTTGAACTGGAATCGCTGGCGCAAAGATCCAGAGAGATGACCGTTAGTTCGTTTTGCACACAGAGACTGGTCATTCGCTTCAATTATTTGAAAAATGTTAAGCTTATTATGTTAAGTGGCGAAAGAAGCGTTACCCAAACTCTAGCTACATAGTACCGTCGTGTCCCAAGGAATCGTCATACCCTGCTTCACACCAATAACATGACACAGCTTTGACACAGACCCACAGACAAAGACTCTTTTGGGGTTTTAAGATAGTAACTTCATGAAGCCTTGCTGAGCGCATATTCAATTACAAAAGCTTTAGGCACTTTACCCCTTATTACTCTTTTACGCTTTATTATAGCACAAACAGTTAATTGTCCTACCTACAAACAGTCGACATTTGCACTCATCTCCATCTAGCTATTACAGTTTTTCTCGATCAAACAAACCTGCATGCAGTTTGCACTCCACAAATAAAACCACACGAACATTATCCATACAGTCAGCAATTACACGCAAAACATCGGACAGCAACATTCTCGGAGACAACGGAAACCAAATACAGACGGATTTCTAATTAAATGTGCGTTTTTACGCGAGAAAACGAATGAATGAGAAAAATAAACATTTAGTACCTGATAGCTTGAGGAAGGCTATCAAAGATAGCAGAGGTCTAGTCTACACAAACTATAACATCTGTCCGTTCATTCGTGTGTCGTAGTTTACAATGGAGGGGCTCTAAACAATCGGGCATCAGAAGCACAACGAAGCTGACAGGAAGAGACGTGGATATTCAACGGTGTGGCTGTTCCTGCTTCTCTGACTGCTACTGCTGCTGCTGCTGCTGCTGTTGCTGCTGTTGCTGCTACTACTACTGCTGCTGCTGTTACTGTTGCTGCTGCTACTACTACTGCCACTGCTGCTGCTGCTGTTGCTGCTACTACTACTACTGCCACTGCTGTTGCTGCTGCTGCTACTACTGCTACTACTGCCACTGCTGCTGCTGCTGCTACTACTGCTACTACTGCCACTGTTGCTGCTGCTGCTACTACTGCCACTGCTGCTGCTGTTGCTGCTGCTACTACTACTGCCACTACTACTGCTGCTGTTGCTGCTACTACTGCTGCCACTGCTGCTGCTGTTGCTGTCACTTCTACCCCTGCTTCTGCTACTGGTGGTACTACCCGTACTATCCGTACCACCCCATGCCTGCTGCTACTCATACTGCTACTACTCATACTGCTACTACTCATACTGCTACTACTCATACTGCTACTACTCATACCTCTACGACTACAAACCCTACCACCCCTGCTACTACTGATACCTCTACGACTTCTAAAACTACCACCCCTGCTACTACTGATACCTCTACGACTACTAAAACTACCACCCCTGCTACTACTCATACCTCTACGACTACTAAAACTACCACCCCTGCTACTACTGCTGCCACTGTAGCTGCTACTACTACCATTACTACTACCACTATTACTACCCTACTACTACTAACGATACCATGACGCTTATCCTATAAAGTTTTCGAGTTCGAGTTCTCTACAAAGAAAAAGAAGTGAAAAAGGAAACAAAAGGATAAGAAAAGTAAAACCCACGAGCAAGTGGAATTAACAACAGTAAATGTAAAGCGAGTGTAAACGTATCACAAAAGGCAACAAACAGACCCAGTGAAAAAACAACTGAAATTGTTCAAGAGAAGCTTCTAGAGACAATTAACAATGCGGGGATTGTGAGGACCACAGCAGCAGGGGGACTGGCGGCGAAAGACTTAAACTAGAGGATGGGTAGTACACGTGCAACAGAATTTCTACAGAATCCCCGCACGTTGGTGTTTTGGACTTGTACTTTCAGAGACCAACGGCAAGTTTTTTTGAATGTTTCTTTCAACAGGCTGAAGACTTTACCCACAAATCCAGCGTCTTGCTGCTTGTTCATAGATTATCTAAATATGCAGACGCCCCTGTCGAGCTCACCAACCTGGTTCCACTCAGAAACTGCAGGACCAAAAGGAGTGTGACGTCATGCGTCGTGTCACCGGAAATAAGGCATCAGAGAACGGCCCAATCAAAGTACCGGCGTGGGTGGGCAGCCGTGTGTTTGGTGTTCTTGTCCAGCTGGCTGTGCCACGCCCTTTCTCCTCATCTAATCGACGGAAAAAACAACACCCACTCTTTTACTGAAGGTGTGTGTGTGTGTGTGTGTGTGTGTGGGGGGGGGGGGGGGGGGGGTGCGTGAGTGAGTGTGTGCGTGCGTGCGTGTGTGTAGGTGGGTGGGTGGGTGGGTGGATGTGCACCCACTAGCGCCCGACTCTTCCCTACCTGTGTGTGTGTGTGTGTGTGTGTGTGTGTGTGTGTGTGTGTGTGTGTGTGTGTGTGTGTGTGTGTGTGTGAGCCCTGTGTGTGTGTGTGTGTGTGTGTGTGTGTGTGTGTGTGTGTGTGTGTGTGTGTGTGTGTGTGTGTGTGTGTGTGTGTGTGTGAGCCCTGTGTGTGCCCGCGCCGTGTGTCCGATATATAGCGGCATTGTATAAGGGGCCGGTCCTTTCGCTCCGCGCATCACACATCACGAAGTTGTAGGCCAGTCGCGCGCCCCGCACGTGCTCACCGTGTTGTCTGTGGTCACTCGCTACTTGGCTCTGCTGTCAGTCAGTCCAGCCACACGCCACGTCACTCAAGGTAGGACCAAACTGCTCCTGTTCGGCTATCGTCCTTATGCTAGACTTGTTTGTGCTGAATGCGGGGTCTTGACTTTCATGGTTCATAATTGGAATAACAATCGCAGCAATTCAGACTTTAAAGAACTCTTTACTGCATAACAGCTCTCTCTCTCTCTCTCTCTCTCTCTCTCTCTCTCTCTCTCTCTCTCTCTCTCTCTCTCTCTCTCTCTCTCTCTCTCTCTCTCTCTCTCTCTCAAGATTCATTAAGTAATCTCAAGATTCATTAAGTAACTCACCCTTTCGTTGAGTCGTAAAGGATCTTCTTTCCCTGTTTTTTATTTGATTTGATTTTTTATAGTCCCGTTGATCTGTTCTTGTCTCATTTCTGTTCTGCCTTGTGTGTTAGTGTATCTTCTGTTCTTGTCTCATTTCTGTTCTGCCTTGTGTGTTAGTGTATCTGTTTGTCTGGCTGTGTCTTTTCTTTTGTTTTATTTTTTTCTAGTGGACAAGAGATCGTCTGTTTATGCTTTCCTTTTTCGGCTAATTTTTAAACAAATTTTTGCTAGGATTTAAAAAACCTTTATTCTTTTCGCGTTATTACGTATTCATTTTTTCGTTCTTTTTTCTCTTCAGTTTTAGGGTTTTTCCTTCCGTTTTGACATGTTCTTTCTCGCTTCGATCGTCATGGTCTCGGTCTTTTTATTATTAATCCAGCAATATATTTACTTGTTATTTTTCCATTTCATTTCTTTCTTTCTGTCTTCTTTTTCTTGAATGTCTCTCACTTTGACGCGTTCTTTCTTCTTTCATTTGCTCTTTCTCTTCCTTTGGCGCCTTTTCGTTCTTTCTTTCTTTCTTTCGCTCTCGTCGTCCGTTCTTTCTTCTGTTTCTTCCTTCATAACCTTTTTTCTCGCCAGTCTTTTTCAAATTATTTTTTAATCAGATGCATCGTTCTTTAACATCCGTCCCTCTTTTCTTTCTAGACATTCTTCTTCTGCTTCTTCTACTTAAAAAAAAAAAAAAAAAAAAAAAAAGTTTTAAAGTTGTTGTTTCGTTAGTTTCTTTTGTTCCCTTTTATTTTGGTATCCCTATCCCTCCTTCGCGTCTCTCTCCTCCTTCAGGTCGCTGTGCTGCGTGAAACTGTCCGAAATGTCCGGACGTATTGTGTTAAACACTATCCGAAACATTCCCAACGAACTGTTTCAAACACTGTCTGAAACATTCCCAACGTACTGTGTCAAACATTGTCCGAAATATTCCGAACGTACTGTGTCAAACATTGTCCGAAATATTCCAAACTGTCTTAAAGGGAAAAAAGGGAAGACGAAAGTGGGGCTGAAGCCACAGAAACTGCAGAAGTATTTCCATGGGCAGGATTCGGTTGGTTCTTCTAGCAAAATAATTATACTATGTAGCCTACCTTTTGCTTCTAGCAATATTTATACAATGTAGTATTTTCTTCTAGCAATACTTATACAATATACCTTTTGCTTCTAGCAATACTTATACAATGTACCTTTTGCTTCGTGTGTTTGACATTTTTGCCACACACTCCGGCCTTGTGAATGGCGTCACTCATACAGACCGCTGAGAACAAAATGGCAACATTCACAGTCGGTTTTTGTTAGTGTGTGTGTGTGTGTGTGTGTGTGTGTGTGTGTGTGTGTGTGTGTGTGTGTGTGTGTGTGTGTGTGTGTGTGTGTGTGTGTGAGTGTTTCGAGAATATTAAACGTCCATTTTTGACAAATAGCACCAGAAATCCAGTTCGTACGGCCCGTGATGCTAGTTCGCTTTGGTTCCCCTTTAAGCCTCAGCAGCTTTTTCATAGGATGTTTCCATTTGAACATTTCTCACCTTGGTCGATCTTTGCCGTACAGTTTGTACTTTATCGCTAATTAGAACACCTACTGTGTGTGTGGCCCAGCGCTCCCTGGGACATTGAACAATGGCTTCGTGGACGCACAGCACCTCTGTTTTTATGGTTGGTGGAGAATATCTGCCGTATGATAGAAACGATAGGACAGGAAACAGCCCTCCTCTTGCCCTTTTACTGCTCATGCAAATATGAAACTTCATACGCTTGAGCTTTGAACATTTTCGAAGCACTGGAGCAGGTTTAGAGGTCTTAGAAAGCAACATAAAACATTAATCTAATGTGCTATACCCTGTCTTATTGACGATTTTTTTTTCTCTTCTTTTTTCAAGAAAGTACCTTCGCAAACCTGGCTCCTTTTGAAAATAACGGCTTTTTCCCTCGAACAAGAAGGAGAGATTAAAAAACAAAACAAAACAAAAACAAAAACAAACAAACAAAAACAAACAAACCAAACAGCAGCACCCCCCCCCCACACACACACACAGACACACCCACACCCACACACCCCGAAAAAACAACAAAACTCAAAATCGCGGGTTTTGTTTTAAAATGTTCGTTCGATTTGATTTTAAATCTACAATCCTCTCGCGCTAAAGGCAGCTAGCGGGTCGCGACTGTAGAAAAAACTGTCAAGTCTCACAGCTGGCCTTACGGCTTCCCGCCGCCTCGTTTTAATTTGTTCCTCGGGCAACGCTGGCACGGGCCTCTCGTGCTGTGTATCAGTGAGGTGGTGCGTGCAACACGGGCCTCTCGTGCTGTGTATCAGTGAGGTGGTGCGTGCAACACGGGCCTCTCGTGCTGTGTATCAGTGAGGTGGTGCGTGCAACACGGGCCTCTCGTGCTGTGTATCAGTGAGGTGGTGCGTGCAACACGGGCCTCTCGTGCTGTGTATCAGTGAGGTGGTGCGTGCAACACGGGCCTCTCGTACTGTGTATCAGTGAGGTGGTGTGTGCATCACGGGCCTCTCGTGCTGTGTATCAATAACTAGGTGCGGACAACACGAGCCGCTCGTGCTGTGTATCAATTAGTAGGTGCGGACAACACGAGCCTCTCGTGCTGTTTATCAATAAGTAGGTGCGGACAACACAGACCTCTCGTGCTGTGTATCAGTGAGTAGGTGCGGACAACACAGACATCTCGTGCTGTGTATCAATAAGTAGGTGCGGACAACACAGACCTCTCGTGCTGTGTATCAGTGAGGAGGTGCGCACAACACAGACCTCTCGTGCTGTGTATCAGTGAGGAGTTGCTTGCAACACGGACCAGCCAGGACACTTCTTGTTGCGTGTGCAGCCAGTTCCCGTATCCCCCACTATTGAAACTATTTAGACAAATAATACAAAATCAAGAGAGCGTCAAAAAATCGTTTCAAGTTTAGTTGTTGTTTTTTTCCTCTTATTTTTTTTTATGCCTCTTATACCTAACATTTTTGAGAGGGCTTGTTCCTTTAAAGATCCAAACACACGAAAGGTTAAAAGAACGCTGACTTTTTTTTATTCAAATTTTTCACGCTGTTACGTGTTGTGTTTTGCGTTGTCTCATTAAAATGTTCATTCTTTTTAAACTTTGTGTTTGGATCTTGTTTCAGAACGCTAGGAGTCAACTTTGTTTCAGATTTGTTTTGTGCCTTTAAAGAAAAATTATGTTTGCAGTTAAAGTAAAGTGCGTTGTTTGCCCTGTCCAAACGCTTTACAAAATATAATGCAAGTATCAAAATATACAAAATGACTTTATTGTCCATGTGTCCATGTGTACTTCATAAACTGACATTTCCCTCCGGTTCACAAGACCCAGTTCACAAACATACTGGCAGAAAAGGAATAATTGAAGGTCCCTCTCATGTGTCCTACGTAATTAAACAACAGCAAAGGCGTTCAGAGTGAGGGTCATTGAACAGTAACAGCAAAGGCGTTCAGAGTGAGGGTCAGTGAACAGTAACAGCAAAGGCGTTCAGAGTGAGGGTCATTGAACAGTAACAGCAAAGGCGTTCAGAGTGAGGGTCATTGAACAGTAACAGCAAAGGCGTTCAGAATGAGGGTCAGTGAACAGTAACAGCAAAGGCGTTCAGAATGAGGGTCATTGAACAGTAACCGGAGACTCTGTGCGCACTGTCCCGGTGGCGGTGCAGAGGCAGTGTAACCAGTCAACAGGTCGGTTTACTGCGGCGTCCTTCAGTCGCTTTCTCTTCCTCGGCCTACACAACAGATGGCCTTTATACCGTTACGGCAACGCCCACTATTTTAAACGTGTGTGTGTGTGTGTGTGTGTGTGTGTGTGTGTGTGTGTGTGTGTGTGTGTGTGTGTGTGTGTGTGTGTGTGTGTGTGTGTGTGTGTGTGTGTTTCTCAAAGCAACAAACTGAACAATACTTTTACGCAAAAACACTAAAAGTATTTTAATGCAATTCACGGAGCTTTAGAAAGCGGGCAATATAAGCAGGTACATGAATGTCTAATGACTTTGCATCCTTCCAGCCCTCCAAGCCACGTCAGCAGCCATATGATATGTATTCAGCCGATCTGAAGAACTAGTGTTGAATGTCACATTAAGAAACGGCGTACGTTATAACAATGACGATTTGCAGTTCACTACTCAGCATGCGGCAAAGACATGTCTGAAGGCCAACGGGTTTGACTGCTATGCCTGCTCAGACTTGTGAGGACAGACCTGACAGTTTTATCGCAAACTTCTGTTAGTGGAAGTATACTCAAGCATTTTTATTCTCTCGTGATTGTAAAGAATACGAGATTGGGCTTCATCAAACGTCACTGAGTTCACCAGACATCTTATATTTAAAAGGTTTGGCCGCCCGAAAACATGTTTTGATCGTGATGTAGAAAAAGGTCAAAACAAAAGGTCTTGCAGTTAATGATTTAGTTTCAAAGGTATATTGATTTGACTGAGAATTTAAGGAAATATTCATCTCTTTGTCGGGCCGGTGACTCGCCCGACCAGCGTGGTGAGTGCTGAGAGTGAGCGGCACAATTAGCCGACGGTTGGGGCCGCCAGAGGGCGCCACACAGCCTATGCATGACCGTCGAAGGATTTACACTAGTTTACTGTGCAGCACTATGCTTAGTCTTCAACACTTTCGTGACGAACGAAGAATTTGACAGTTTAAAAGTGGATGTCAGTGAACCTTTATATCAGAGAGATGAAAATAAAATACAAATTTATAGTACAAAGAAATTAAACAAAAGTAAACGAAACGAAAAAAGAAGCACACACACACACACACACACACACACACACACACACACACACACACACACACACACACACACACACACACACACACACACACACACACACACACACACACACACACACACAAACCAAGAACAAAACAACGGCAACAAAAAGACCGGCTGACATCACTGCTTGCACGCAGACGATTAAGCGGTGCCTGCATGTTAGATAGGTCAGACCTGCTGCACTGAGTCTGTCGCTGGAAGGCGTCATCGTTGCCTAAGGTTAACAACCAGCGACTTTCTCGCACTTCCAGTCCTCACGTTAATCTGTGTCCGTCTCTGCCTGTCTGTCTGTCTGCCTGTCTGCCTGCCTGTCTGTCTGCCTGCCTGCCTGTCTGCCTGCCTGCCTGTCTGCCTGCCTGTCTGTCTGTCTCTCATTTGTCTTGCCCCTCTTTTTCTTCTCCATCTATAATTTTGTGAGAACAAGAAGGTGAATAGGCCACAAAGACTTGCTGATGTTCCCATAAACTTTGCATTGTGATGAAGCGTTGTCTGACCCCAACAGCCCACCCGCGCTCGGTGTTCAGGTCCAGCAGCGGTATGGCCGAGAAACGGACAGTCTGACAACAGTGACTGTGCAAAGTCCGTTATTTATTTATTTACATCATCGCTTGTCGAGCGTCTCATATCGGGAAGAGCCCTGAGCGCTTCACAGTGGCTACTCTACAGCGCTATTCTCTGCTTCCGAGCAAACCCAGTGTGCTCTGGTCATCTGTGACTCTCAGTGGGTGATTGTAGCTTTACAACGCGCGAAACTTTTTTTTTAATGTGTGTGTGTGTGTGTGTGTGTGTGTGTGTGTGTGTGTGTGTGTGTGTGTGTGTGTGTGTGTGTGTGTGTGTGTGTGTGTGTGTGTGTGTGTGTGTGTTTAATATTCATAGAAATAGTATACTTACAGCGCTGTTTTGTTCTTCCATGACCGGTGCCACGTGAGACCGCTGCCGTCTCGGCGCAAGTTCTGTGTACACCATAAAACCATGCACCGGATCACAATGTCATTTCATTCGAGGCCATTTAGGTAGGGTGCATGTGTGTTTATCTGTAACCTGCCACCTGCACCTTTGGCAGACTGACCTGGATGTTTTACGTGCTACTGCGGTAATACTGGGGTGGAACTGACACTGAAATGAGTCAGCACAGAAAGTTGAGCCTGCGAAAGAACATTCTCCCGTCACTTCTGTCGGAACTCGAATCCGCAACCTTTCCATTGCGAGTCCGTGCAGTACAAATATTATGGTTACAGGTGTTTGTACAGATAGTAGGAGGGCGGGAGGAATAGAGGTGAGGAGGGAGGGGGGCAGGGGGAGGAAAAGATAGACAAAGAGACGTTAAAAAAAGAAAGGAAATCAGGACAGATATTAAGATTTTGCTGTATTTAAATAAAATTAACTAAATGACTAAGCGGTTATCAGTTTACCAGCACGTATGTAGCGAAAATTGTAATTATTTTTTCTCTTTCCAGCAATTCAAGTCCGCAGCTTACTTTGTATAGTTTGGAGTTACTCCCCACCTCTCGTTTTCAAGACAAATCTGACAACTCATCTTTTTCAGAAGCGTTTCGCTCTTGGTTCCTAAACACACATTTTCTGCAGTTTGACGTGCGCCATATGTATTGTGGATAATAATGAAGTTGACAATTTTCCACTTTCCATTA
>OY757541.1:1588708-1599882 GCA_963584105.1 Alviniconcha strummeri
CTAGAATTGCGAAGCAGTACAAATGCCAATACTGTTGCAGTTGCAAAAATTACCGTGGAAAGGGGATGGAGGGTGAAAATCAAGTGTATTTGCGTCGTTTTTTGGCAGACCAGAAGATCGCGAATTCATAGAAAAAAATGCGTTTTGGGGCATCCTAAAGCACGAGCAACAAGTTATTGCTTATTTCCAGACACATTATGACTACGGACCTCAAAAAATGCCTTTAACATTGGCAGTATAAAATTCGCTAATTCACTGTCAGCGCCTTCCATTGTGAAGAAAGTACGCACCGGAAGTAAAAGCAGCCAAGGGACTTAAGCGATGCCGGGCAAAAGTCAAGGGAGTTAACAACCCGCCTGAATCGCCCAATAGGGTCAATACAAAGCAGTTGCACGCGCCAAGACATTCCCCCCATCCTCCCTTCCTCCCGACAGACACAGCCGCCCGCACGCACGCACCCACGTACACACACACACACACACACACACACACACACACACACACACACACACACACACACACACACACACACGCACACGCACACACACAGACACGCACACACGCGCGCACACACACACACACACACACACACACACACACACACACACACACACACACACACACACACACACACACGCACGCACGACAGAAGACAACTTTATTAATCCATTGCGGAAATTGCATGATCTGCCATAAAACATATCGTATAATAAAACACTGCACCAACAACGCATGTTCTCACTCTTCCAAATTACAATCCTCTGGCACAAACAGCTGCCTCTCTAACATTGCTCCGTTTGGTCCCAGCCACGTGGTCCCTGCATCACCATCTCTAGTCGTTGTGTGCTATGTTTAGCTAGCTACCTGCGTGTTGACTGTGTGTCCGAATGGCCGTTAGAATGAATAACTGTAGGTCATCAAATGTTATTCCTGTCCAAGACAGTTTATCTCAAACGTTATTCCTGTACAACACAGTTTGTCTCAAACGTCATTCCTAGCCAAGACTGTCTCAAACGTTATCCCTGTCCAAGACAATTTGTATCCAAAGTTATTCCTGTACAAGACAGTTTGTCTCAAACATCATTCCTGTCCAAGACAGTTTGTCTCAAACGTTATTCCTGTCCAAGACAATTTGTCTCCAACGTTATTCCTGTCCAAGACAGTTTGTCTCCAACGTTATTCCTGTACAACACAGTTTGTCTCAAACGTCATTCTTGTCCAAGACAGTTTGTCCCAAACGTCATACCTGTCCCAGACAATCTCAAACGTTATACCTGTCCAAGACAGTTTGTCTCAAACGTTATACCTGTCCAAGACAGTTTGTCTCAAACGTTATACCTGTCCAAGACAGTTTGTCTCAAACGTTATTCTTAGGCTATTTATACACGTTTACTCTTTCGACAGTTTCTCCTATATTTAATCTCACCGTACTCTCTTTGATTCCTTGTAAAATCAGTACTCATTTCCTTAGTCTTTCCAACATTTAACTGGAGGTAGTTCTCGTCACACCAATCCACAATTAGGCCTCTAATCTAGTCGTCATCGTCAGTCACTAGTCCAGTCAGTCCGGTGCCGTCCGGAAATTTTCCGATTTGTGCATTTTCGTGATGAGTTCTACAGTCTTGCAGCGTACACAGAAAACAGAAACGGAGAAAGTATTGTCCCTTGGAGGACATCTGTATTCGTAGACCTTGTTTCAGACTAATTTACATCAGCATTCTCACAAACTGTGGTGTGTGTGTGTGTGCGCGCACACACACACACACACACACGCGCGTGCGCTCACAAAAGGAGTATAACGGGGAGTGAGAGAGCGAGGGTAGCGGATAGTGGGAAGAGGGGGAGGAAGACGACAGAATTTGAATCACCTGTGGTATCATGATATTTTTACTGTCACTGACGGATGCATAAACGTGATGAGGAAGAAAACAGCCCGCACTTGTGTTATTTGTGTAGGCTGTTACGTGACCTGTGGAAACTACCCGTAGCTTTCCTCTGCCAACGATAGCTGGGACAGAGTGGCGCTACCCAGCGTGCTAACGGTTGATTCCTGCACCTATAGAATCTCAACAGAATGTTGCCCGTGCAAAGTTCTTCCACTGTGATACGACCTCTAACGTAGGCATGTCGGTGCCACGCAGGACTTTTTTTCCTCCTCCAAACCACCAGACACAGAAGCGTGTCCTCTGAGACTAGGGGCCCGTATCTGGTTTCAATACCAAGCGAGATCGAGTTGCCTTTAATTGGCAGATTGTTGCTGGGTCGTGGAAAATGGCTTCATGTTTGACGTGCCGGCTGATACGGAGAGGTGAAATTTGTGCAGGCAGACTCGGTTGGTGAAACCCAGTTCCCCGGGACACGTACGTGGCCATTACAAGTAATTAAAGCCGCAAAGCCCACCCTCACCACAGCCCTTTTACTCTCTTCTTCTCGTAGCAGACATATGTACGTCATAGTCATCGATCACCCAGTGACGTCAAACTATAGGTACCAAACTTTGTGTAATACGTAACCAAACAATCCCGATAAAAAGATGGATAACAACGAAAGAATACTGAAAAGAGTGAAAGAAAACTGAAAGAGAGAGAACGCTGAACGCTGAACCTTGGTGTTTTATTGATTAGGCCTTGGGCCCATTTCAGTGGAGGTTTGCGCATGTCAGATTCTACAGGGTGAATTCTACTTGTGTACATATCCAAGCATGCATGCATGCAAAAAGCATACGTATACATGTACATACTGTAATGAGCTGTGGGGCTTATTTAAGCATTTCGAATAGTAAACGCTTTCATGATATAAATAGCAACAGGTAATAAAACAACCCTACTTGTTTTAGCAAGTAGGTGCGCTAACTTGAAGCTGGAAGGGCTAGTGAAGTATTTCTAGGGTATGTACTGTTCTTTAATTTCTGCGTATTTCGGGTAGACGAGAGTGAAGCGGACTTCAGCTTCTACGTCACTTTTACAAAAAGGGCAAGAACAGTCAACAGGTGTAACATCTTTACAAATGCGTAGTTTGTGTGTCCTTAGTGGCGACCCACCGAGTTTTAATCTGATCAAGAAGTTTCTCGCTTTAATGTGTTTTAGTTCATTCAGGTATGGTGCCAGGGATAAGGACGACTTAAAAGTACTGTAGACGGTAAAACGTTCTTGGTTCTTAAACTGTTGTTCCATTCTTGCCTTAAATTCCTTTAGAAATGCCTTTTCGTCTCCAACGCCCTGATTTACCCAAACATCACCAAAGTCATAGTTGTACAACGCATAGCAAACAGGATACCCAGGTTCTCTCGTTCTGTTCATGCAGATGCAACAACATTTTATAAACTTTAAATGGTAGACGGCAAGGTAGCATTTTCAAAATACGTAGCCAGAATTGTATACATTTAACATAAACGTTTACTGAGAGAGAGAGAGAGAGAGAGAGAGAGAGAGAGAGAGAGAGAGAGAGAGAGAGAGAGAGAGAGAGAGAGAGAGAGAGAGAGAGAGAGAGAGAGAGAGAGGAGTATTCACCAAAAAGACAGAGTGCTGATACCAAAACAAAAAACAACAAAAAATGTATATAAAAAAACTACGTTTTGACAGTATATGGCTTCATCGAGAACAGGTGATTAAGTGACAAAATGATACTGGCACAGGAGACAGATAAACCAAAGAAAAAGAAGAAAAGGGCTAGAATGAGACGGGTACTGAAAAGAACGAGGAGGTAACGAGTACGTGAATAGGCGTGGTGAGTGCTTTCCCTTTGTTCTTTACCGTTTGTTATTTCTCGCCAGCAGCCACTCGTTGTCATTGACAAAGAAAAGTCGACATACAGACAAAAACACACGAAAGGTAAGTCGACATACAGACAAAAACACAGGAATGGTCAAAAGGAACGCTTCCTTTCATGGAACGCTACACGACAGCGAACTAACATATGTGCGACACAGACAACCAGCCAAAGAGAATGACAGACAGACACACAAACAGACAGTGACAGACAGATACACAGACAAACAGACAGTGACAGACACACAGACAAACAGACAGTGACAGACAGACACACAAACAGTGACTGGCGGACGTATAAGCAAGAGGACCAAAAAAAAAAAAAAAAGAAGAAAAAAAAAGAAGAAGAAGACAACAACAAAACTAACAAAACAACAACAACAACAAAACAACAACAACAACAAAACGAAAGAAAAAAGTGAGAGAAAAAGCAAAAAAAAAAAAGAAAAGAAAAAAGACGAAGCCTAAGGAGAAAATACCCAAAGGCTGATTTCTTTTGTCCTGTGGGACTTTTCAAGGACGGCAGTTGAACAAGCTGAACGTTTTCAGGATGACAGTTGAACAGTCAGTCTCCTGTCGTTAGCTCTCCCAGGTCCGACAGACGGCCCGACCCTCAGTTTTGCTGACTGCAGGAGTAGAGGAGGGGCGGTCAATCGGTCCAACAACGCCTTATTAGGGGGCGAAACCCGTTGACGACCACGGCTATCAGCACAGCGGGTCGTTACACTTAGTGGTCCTTGCCTCTGGCTCTGCCAATCCTGACCTCTGCGTGTCGGGGGTGGGGGGGTGGGGGTGGGGTCTGTTACAGGGTGATGAGGGTCAGTGTGTTACACACAGAGGTGATGGGGCTGGTGATGAGGGTCAGTGTGTTACACACAGAGGCGATGGAGCCGGTGATAAGGGTCAGTGTGTTACACACAGTGGTGATGGTGATGAGGGTCAGGGGTGGTGATGAGGTTCAGTGTGTTACACACAGTGATGATGGGGCTGGTAATGAGGGTCAGTGTGTTACACAGTGGTGATGGGGATGAGGGTCAGGGGTGGTGATGAGGTTCAGTGTGTTACACACAGTGGTGATGGGGCTGGTGATGAGGGTCAGGGGTGGTGATGAGGTCAATGTGTTACACACAGTGGTGATGGGGCTGGTGATGAATGTCAGGGGTGGTGATGAGGGTCAATGTGTTACACACAGTGGTGATGGGGCTGGTGATGAAGGTCAGGGGTGGTGCTGAGGGTCAGTGTGTTACACACAGAGGTGATGGTGATGGTGATGAGCGTCAGGGGTGGTGATGAGAGTCAGTGTGTTACACAGTGGTGATGGTGATGAGCGTCAGGGGTGGTGATGAGAGTCAGTGTGTTACACAGTGGTGATGGTGATGAGCGTCAGGTGTGGTGATGAGAGTCAGTGAGTTACACACAGTGGTGATGGGGCTGGTGATGAGGGTCAGGGGTGGTGATGAGAGTCAGTGAGTTACACACAGAGGTGATGGGGATGAGGGTCAGGGGTGGTGATGAGGTTCAGTGTGTTACACACAGAGTTGATGGGGCTGGTGATGAGAGTGTGTTACACACAGAGGTGATAGGGCTGGTGATGAGAGTGTGTTACACACAGTGGTGATGGGGCTGGTGATGAGAGTCAGTGTGTTACACACAGTGGTGATGGGGCTTGTGATGAGAGTCAGTGTGTTACACACAGTGGTGATGGGGCTGGTGATGAGGGTCAGTGTGTTACACACAGAGGTGATGGGACTGGTGATGAGAGTCTGTTACACACAGAGGTGATGGGGCTGGTGATGAGAGTGTGTTACACACAGTGGTGATGGGGCTGGTGGTGAGAGTCAGTGTGCCCACGTTAAAGATCCCAAGCACTGGCAGCTATACCATTGTTTTGGACACGGGAAAATGCTGCAAACACCAGTAGGAATGGATAGCTTTGCTCTCACGGCTACTGCGCCGTACCCAGCTAAGGCGACCCGAATTTCCCACAAAGGACAATCAAGTACTAAAAATAGTATTCTTAAATTGTGTGTATTCCATAAGTTTGTAGTGCCCTGTAGCAAGGATTGGCCGGTTGATAGGTCCAAAAAAGGACCTGATGCGATTGTCTTCGAGTACTAACGTTTTCGAGCTCGCGTTGGCTTGCTCGACTGGATGTGGGATAGAGTTCTTTGCCATGTATCGGTCATTCAGTATTATCACATGTTCGCGAAAAAACTTAGCCGCTGTAAATTTTAATGACCCTGATTTCTATTGGTTCGTTGCTGGCCCGTGATTTCTGTTGATTCGTAGCTGGCCGTTAGTCAGTTGAGAAAATCAGGCTGCTTGGTTGGTTGGATGAGTAGGTGAGTGAGGGAAGTGTGGTGGAGGAGGGTGACGAGGGGTGGGGGTGGAAGGGGGTCCTGCTCATGTTGGGTCCGTGAGTAGGTCGCTGTGTCAGCCACAGCTGCCGGACTTGAATGCAGCTCGCATCACCTCCAGCAGGCGGGCGAATGAACCACCACGCCAGTGTACAACGCTAGCAGCGGGGAATTTGCAAAGCAACGTTTTGACACCATATCCAATTTCTGCCTCGCAATCCGCAGGGGGCCCCGTATTTGCAAATGAATTTTTCTCCGTCTGCAGTCGAGTCCAAGTGACTGGGTAGGTCGGAAGACAGAGAGCGGGCGGTTTCCAGTTGCTTGTCGGCCACGTGTGAAATTCCGCCCTTGTCTGCAATAGGAAGTTAGTCACCGACTAGGGCATGGCTAGGCTACCTCCGCGTGCAGAGCGGGTGAAATTGGTGACGACTCCAGCGCCGCTCTCTGCGGGGAGGCTGGCCAATTAGATTGGCTGTTGGGGTGAGACCAAGGTACGAGAGCGAGGCCAGGGGTAGGGGGTAGGGGTGGGGAGGGGGAGGAGTTATTGATTGGGCTGTAGGATTTGCCGCCCCTGACCCTATACTCAATACTCAAAACTTCTCGGAAAACTCTTTACCACTGCCTTTTCTGAGAGAGAGAGAGAGAGAGAGAGAGAGAGAGAGAGAGAGAGAGAGAGAGAGAGAGAGAGAGAGAGAGAGAGAGAGAGAGAGAGATGTATGTAATGTGATCAGTCTAAAAAAAAAATTACAAAATCGGTGCTGATTTTTGTTGTCGCTGTTGCAATGTTTAGACTGATATATGGGCTATAGCTCCCCTTCTCTACACATTTGTGGCTTGTTTGTTCAAATTCTTTTCTTTCAAACATCTACTGTGGTTTGAGCTTCATACATATAGCTCGTAGAAGGATTCAGAGCATTAGAAATGTATTATCATTAATAATTCCATTATTATTATAGCTATAGTATTTGAGCAAACAATGATGAGAAGAAAACCCCTACTGGTTCATCGAAGCATAAAGAGTTCAGAGTTGCAAGGGGGGGGGGGGGCGGAAAGAAGGGAGGGGGAGGGGGTGAAAAGGGGGGGGAACTGTTACGGGGGAGGGGGTGAAAAGGGGGGGGGAACTGTTACGGGGAAGGGGGCGAGGGACGCATGGAGAGGGAGTGAAAGAGCTTTTGCGCGGGGGGGGGCGGGAGCCGTTATGGGAGGCGGAAGAGGGGGGAAGAGCTGTGATGGGGGGGGGGGGGGGGGGGGCTGTAGACTTGATCCTGTTGTTTCGCTTGCAAACTGAATGTCACTATCCAGTCTGAAACCTTTTCCACTGGGAAAAACAGCACACAAGGGAGTTAATTAGCACTCGAACTACGTAACGCAAGTACAACAAAGACCTTGGTCGCCTACGGTAGCTCTCACCTGCCATGCGTACATAAACTCACAAAACTAAACACGGTACATAAACTCACAAAACTAAACACGGTACATAAACTCACAAAACTAAACACGGTACATAACTCACAAAACTAAACACGGTACATAAACTCACAAAACTAAACACGGTACATAAACTCACACCAGAGGTACATCCTCGTACTATGTTTTTCTTTTCTTTTCCACGAGGGTTAGAGAAGGAAAGAAGAAGAGAGAAGAAGAGAGAAGAAGAAGAAGAGAAGAGAAGAAGAAGAGAAGAAGAAGAAGAAGAAAGAAGAAGAAGAGAAGAAGAAGAAGAAGAAGAAGAAAGAAAAGAAGAAGAAGAAGAAGAAATGAAAAGAAAAAACAGAAAAAAAGAAATAAATCTTCATCCCAACAACATATCTCATCCGTTGTCCGATCTTGTGTTTTTTTCCATATTATCTCTTTCAGTAAAGTCCGTCCATACATCACCGGCAAAGCTGCAGGCAGCATTGCTGTTTGCCTATTTTGTCAGAGCTCAACTACTCTTGTAATAGTCTGCTTTCGGGACTGCCCCAAAGCAGATCAAACGTCTACAGGTAGCACAACACGCTAATGCGAGAACTGTCACGAAATGTGAATCATGTCATCCCCCTTCTTAGAGGACTTCACTGGCTTCCCGTTCAAAATGCATCCTCCACAAAAATCATCTCTGCCACATACCGATCAGTTCAGAAAAATACCGGTAGACACGCCCCTTCTCGCCTTCTCATGTCAGCATTTAGATCTGTGCTTGGTGTTCCCAGGCCCAGGGATTATAAGGTAAAGCGGTGCGGCCAGCCGAACCTACAGGTATGTCGCTCCCTCCCTCTGGAATGTCCTCCCCGAGAGCATCAAGGAGAAGGACCCCAGTCAGTCTTTTTAGGGTTTTCTCTGAAGACCCACTTTACACATTGTCAGGGTAGTCGTTGTGATGACAGTGCCCATGCGACTGTGTGTGGTGGGCACTCGTACAGGTGTGCCTGTGGAGTGTGTGTGTGTGTGTGTGTGTGTGTGTGTGTGTGTGGTGTGTGTGTGTTGTGGTGTGTGTGTGTGTGTGTGTGTGTGTGTGTGTGTGTGTGTGTGTGTGTGTGTGTGTGTGTGTGTAGTGTTCGAAACATTGTAGTATTTATGATATAATTATAGTCGAAAATATACAGTATTTATTCGAGGTAGTATACATATATACACCTAACTACTTATTATAGTTGCACCTTCTTTTTTTTCTTTTCTTTTTTGGGGGGGGGGGGGGGGGGTGGGTTGTTGCTGTGTTACTTCATTGGTACGAATGTCTTGGGTAGTTTCAGCTTGTGAGAGCCTACATGTAAGCAAAGTGTGCATCTGGCGCTGTCAGAACGCAGGTTTTGTGTGGACGTTGTATGCGCCACAGGCTATATACACCGTCTTTCAGTCAGTCATTCTCACTCCCACTCAACGTAAAATAAGACACTACCGAAATGTCTGTTTAAATTGGCAGCTAGCGCCTTGTAACAAGAATGACTGTTAGCGTTCCAAACACATAAAAAGATCCAAAAACAAAAAAAGTTCAAAATAACGCTATTTATTAGAATAAAACACAAACATGCGAATTTTCAGGGTAATCCCCTTTAACAAGCTATAAAACGACACTTAAACAAAAATTAAAAGGTGAAAAACGATGATAAAATTAGATGGCGAGCTAATCCGCTTATCTTTTGGGGGGGTCAGCTACGCCCAGACATAGCCCATTGCTCACCCCCCCCCACCCCCCACCCCCAAAAAGTGGATTAGCTCTCCATCTCATTTTTCATGTGCTTTTTTCTTCACCTTTTCATTGTTGTTTAAGTGTCGTTTTGTAGCTTGATAAAGGGGATTACCCCGAAAATGTGGCAGGTTGTGTTTTGTTGTAGTAAATAGCCTTCTTTGGAATCTTTTGTGTAGGTGCCTTATACCAACAGAGCAATTCTTTTCACTAATGGCCCGAATTGTTTCAACCATAATAACAAACGAAATGTGTCCACTGTACTGTCGAAAACACACAATATTCAATTCCGGAGCAGTTTCCACCCCTTACCCTAATTTGTGCCCATGTCACTGTTTGTTTCTTACACCTGGTAAATTGATGATCTCAAAGAAACCGCGCTCAACAAATGTATGTGAACTTGTATCGTCAGTACTGGGGGGTGATAATTGTGCTTTAAAAGTTGATTACATGCAGACACTATCAATCAGTTTAAATACTGAAAGAGAAAGAAAGAAAAAGCAGACTAGCAGACAGGGAAAACAGCAAAATCCAACACTGGTGTTGCTTATTGCAGGAATGATGCATTTGCTTCGTCATGAACACATGAGAAAGAACAACTGTGCATGTATATATATATATATACAATGTGTTTGCTTGTGCGACAGCAAACCAGTATATACTCCTTTTTTTTTTCTTTTTTTTTTCTGTTGTTTTGGCGTAACTTCCAGACGTATGTTCTGATATTGATTATCGTGAGATCAGTTTAGTTTTTGTGATGGTATTGCACTCGTCTTTAGTCGCTAATTGATAACAGATGACCAGGCCAGAATTGTTTTTAAACATGATGAATTTTTTTCGTTTCTAGGACTTTCTATCTTCTCTTTCTTCGTCTACTTTAACCTCTCTCTCTCTCTCTCTCTCTCTCTCTCTCTCTCTCTCTCATCTCTCTCTCTCTCTCTCTCTCTGAATAAAAAAGAAAACGAAGGACACAAGCCTGCTGGTATGTTTACGCAAGCGTTTGCCGGCTGCTGTTCGCAAGGGGCCTGTTTAGACCCACAGGGGCTGGCGGGGGCGCTGCCTGGAATGGATTTTGCATGTAAAAAGAATAGAAGACATTTTAATCACACAAGACACGTGCTTCATCAGGAGCGATCTGTCCTCTTCTCTCTGTCTGTCTCTTTCTCTCTTTGTTCGCATCGATTTATTTTCATGTTCATATAAGTGTTTGTAACTATTTCAAGAACAGGTTGCCCGAAGGGCACTTGTGCCTTAACCTTTATCCTTGGGTAATAAAGTTTATTCAATCTCTCTCTCTCTCTCTCTTAATTACACAAAGTTTGGAGGATAATTAGCTCATACAGCCACTCATCTCAGTGACGTGTTTCTGACATGTCGGCTTTTTTGTTGTTGTTAAGGAACAAGGAAAAAAAGTGGTTGGGTTGCCTCTGGAAACAGAAAACACTTGCTATTGTTTGTGAAGTGACGTTGATGACGCCACGGACAGGAGCAAGGGCTGGTCAGCTTAAGTGGACACACTACGAAGTAGGTCACTGCGTGTAGTCACGTGGTACGTGGTACACTACTGTTATCTACAATACCAACATTTCGCCACAAGCAAGCTAAAACCACGAGTAACTCAAACCAACCGCTTGGAAGAAAACGTTATGTAGGTCGCTGCTAATCGACCTTTTCCCGGAGGAGAGGGCGAGGGGGCTGCTTTCTAGCTGTCTTTTTCTTTTTCAGCCACAAATCCTTTGTTCCCCGTTATCTCAGACGATTTACACACTTCTTCACCGAGATGGTTGCGGATCAGGCGAAAAGTTTTAATTAATTGTTCTCATGAGGTTCGCTACGATTGGTCTTGATTTTCTCTTTCCCGTTGCTGTTCGTATATCATAGAGT
>OY757541.1:1600082-1658877 GCA_963584105.1 Alviniconcha strummeri
TACGTTCTTGTAGCCAACATATTTCACATATAACCCTCACTCTCTTCCTCTTTTAATCAGCTCATTTACTTCATTAGCTTCACTCTATTTCATTTAGGCCTGCTAAATTTATATTTTATGGGGTGGAGGCTATCATTATTTTGGTGTGTTTGATTTATGCTCCGTTGTATTTCGTTCTGTTTGTTATGCTTTATATATATGACTTGATTTGATTTTGTTCTGTTGTGTACTTTTGCCACACAAGCACAATACAGGATTACAGAACTAAGGAATGTCACTGGTTCATGATGGTGTTTACTGATGCGTTAGTTCGTGAACATGTCGGTGTTCCGCGGTCTGTATGGGGAAAATATATGTAGGTTTCTATACGTGACGTGTCCAGAATAGGCTTAAATACACTCCAGACATGTGTCATGGACTGCCCATACCCACAGAGCACATCGCCAGTGCTGTTAACTCCACCAGAGAAGGTCAGTTTATCACGCTCCTGCCCCCCCCCCCATCAGTGTGCAGTAAGAAAGAAAGGGAAGAGGGGGCATGAATCCCAGGAGGAAAGTGGACTATTTCCCAATTTCCCAAATGATGCCTGAGGAGAGGTGGGGGGCGTGGACAGTCACGGGCCAGTACCGCTGTGGGCTTTCCATGGGCTTAGCCAGGTAAATGAAAGAGTTGAGCACGTGGACAATTCAGAGTTAGTTCTCTTCAAAGAAAAACCATGACATCAACTACGGCCGGCAACAAGCAAATAATGCCAGAAAGTGGCATGATCTGACCGAAACCATGTCACTATGGAAAGTGGCATGATCTGACCGAAACCATGTCACTATGGAAAGTGGCATGATCTGACCGAAACCATGTCACTATGGAAAGTGGCATGATCTGACCGAAACCATGTCACTATGGAAAGTGGCATGATCTGACCGAAACCATGTCACTATGGAAAGTGGCATGATCTGACCGAAACCATGTCACTATTGAAAGTGGCATGATCTGACCGAAACCATGTCACTATGGAAAGCATGACATCTGCATCAATAAGAAATTAAATAATTGTTGCATCATGTTCATGGTGGAGATCTGAGCTAACTCCAGCAGTTAACGAACAGTTATCGCGCTCGTGACCAATACAAATTTCGCTCCTGATCAGTCTGTCACGAGGCAAGATAGCGTCACGTAAAGCCCACCACTCAGGTTGCCTGGCAACTGTATGTAAATCTCCTTGCATAATAATAATAATGTACATTTATCATAACCTCATCAACGCCCTTAGCTCTCACACGATACGTATTAACCTAAATAACGATATTCTATACACACGTAGTGCACAGTCCTACCAAAACAAGTCACATAAGGCATTATGTGGAAACACACACACACACACACACACACACACACACACACACACACACACACACACGTTCAATGACTATAGCAGAAACTGGGTATTGATATTAGTTGGTGTGGAAATGCTGTGAGAAGAGGACGGTTTTCAGCACGTGATTATTGTGTGGAGAAGGAGAGGTAGACGACCTGCTGGTTGTGTCCTTCGCCTCCTCTCTCCGGGTTCAGTGGACACGTCTCTTTGGTCATTCCAGAAAACTCCGGATCAGAATTGTGCACACTGTACGAGTGTGACGCGCATTTTAAGTATTTATTCATTCTGCACCCTGACCACAAAAACAACGGCTCTTTTGTTCCCCTTGCCCCAGTTCTCAGTAGCATAAAACACAGATGGCTGGCTCGTCACTGAAACTGCTGCTACTGTGACACTTCCCCTGCACGTGCACCCCGATACAGTTATGGCCGTTACCCTCACGTTCTACTTTATTTTGCTGGTGTGTGACATAGGTTTTGAATGTGATAATAAAACACATGGGAGAAAAAGCCGGAGTTGAGACTTGGTTTTGTGGTGGACGGGCAGAGTGTCGTGCAAACACGGCGAATAAACTGGGGCCTGAGGTCACTGTCGTTGTTCCTGTTGTTGTTGGGTGTGGTGGGTGGGGGTTGTGATGGAGAGGACTGAAGGTGGTGGAATGTCACAGAAGGGGGGGGGGGGGGGGGGCAACAGTGTGTGTGTGCGCGCGTGCGTGCGTGTGCGAGCACACGTCTTCAGACCATCAGCGTGTTATCAAACCACCAACACACATCACCAGACAACCAGCACACGTCGTCAGACCACCAACACACGTCATCAGACCACCAGCACACGTCATCAGACCACCAACACACGTCATCAGACCACCAGCACACGTCATCAGACCACCAACACACGTCATCAGACCACCAGCACACGTCATCAGACCACCAGCACACGGCATCAGACCACCAGCACACATCATCAGACCGCCAACACACGGCGTCAGACCACCAACACTCGTCATCAGATCACCAACACACATCATCAGACCACCAGCACACGTCATCAGATCACCAACACACATCATCAGACCACCAGCACACGTCATCAGATCACCAACACACATCATCAGACCACCAGCACACGGCATCAGACCACCAGCACACGGCATCAGACCGCCAACACACGGCGTCAGACCACCAGCACACGTCATCAGACCACCAGCACACGTCATCAGACCACCAGTAGCAGTCTACGGCACTGCTTATGCAACATGTCAGTCTACGCTTGAGAACATGGGGGGGGGGGGGGGGGGGGGGGAGGGGGGGAATCGGGGGAGAGTAGAAGTTAGACTGAAAGGCAGAACTCCTGGCAGAAAGGGAAGTGCGTCACATTCAATCCTTCACATAACTCCTCCTCTCTTTACAGATTTGTCAGACGTGTCCATCAGAGTGGGCGGAGTCAAGTTTCCTGGCAACCCGGTAATCGTACCGAGCCTGGCTTTTCACAATAGCTACAGCACACGGACAGAATCCAAGCACGCAGGCAGACAGACAGATGTGATTCCGGTATATCCTCACATCACTTCTAGAGAGAGAGAGAGACAGACAGACAGACAGAGACACAGAGAGACAGCGACACAGAGAGAGGGAGGGAGGGATGCACCCATACACACTTTGCACATAAAACACTGAACGGCTGGTACAAAAATAGTAGTATTTTAATGTAAAAACCAAACTCGAAGTCTTTCAACAAACACTATTTACCCCCCTGAAAAAAAAACGAGTTAGTCATAGTTAAGTGTAAGGCCTTTTAGTTATGATGAACTGTTTGTTATAGGCTGAACAGGACATACACAAATTGGTTTGATGGATAACAATGCAATGACTCCACAAAATGACAGCCTATGGCTTTTAATGAAGAAGCTAAAGCGAAGTGTAATAGTGAAGAGGGGTGACAACTGTTCGCTTTGTTCTTCCACTGAAGTTTACTTAAAGGGCATATTTTGAATCAGCAGCCGCTTTCCTGCACCTGAACATCCGAGTGTACATGCAGTAAACTCTTTGCCGCGTCGGCTGTCGCCTGCAGTTACAGTTACAGCCATGCAGTTACAGAGACGGCCCTGCAGTTAGTTACAGTTATAGCCCTGCAGTTACAGTTACAGCCCTGTAGTCACAGTTACAGCCCTGTAGTCACAGTTACAGCCCTGCAGTTACAGTTACAGTCACAGCCCTGCAGTTACAGTTACAGGCCTGCAGTTACAGTTACAGCCCTGCAGTGTACCCGCACCTTGCCTGAGACACCAGGCAGTGGGGGTAAGGCACTTTATCAACCTGTCTGACCCTCACCCAGACACATCTGTCTCAAGGGAAAAGGAGATAATTATTAAGCTGCAAGAAAACTTGGAAAGCTGAATATCAAATAGATTTGAAAAACGTCAAAAGCTGTAGCACAGAGTTTTATGCCAATTCATTATGCAAGCGGCTGACATTGTGTGTGTGTGTGTGTGTGTGTGTGTGTGTGTGTGTGTGTGTGTGAGAGAGAGAGAGAGAGAGAGAGAGAGAGAGAGAGAGAGAGAGAGAGAGAGAGAGAGAGAGAGAGAGAGAATGCATGCATGCATGCATGTGCAAGCATGTGTGTGTTTTGTAGAGGTCCAAATACGCATACAATACATACATGATTTATTTCACTCAATTTTGTATATTTCACTTTCCTAGTCTACTGAGTGCTAAAGAAACATTTGTTAAGTAAAAAATGCTTCAAAACAAATTAAAATGCACATTTCTGTGAAAAAACACTGTTGGTTTAAACAGTAACACAAAAATGCAGTAAACCAAAGTCAATGTAAGTTTAAATGCTTTTGACTCACAATCAAGATACACCTCATTGTTTTTGAAACACTCTTTTGACCTTAAAAATTGGTCAAAACTCAATAACACCAGTATGAATATGTCAATCTCAACAGAGGATATCATTTAGAATTTCCAGGTTTCATTGAAACAGCTCCTGAAACAACACACCACCATCCAAGTTTTGTGAAGTCCCTATGCATAACAGACATCAGCTTTCTCGCTCAAAGCTTTCTGGTGTGAAACAGCTCCTAAAACAACACACCACCATCCAAGTTTTGTGAAGTCCCTATGCATAACAGACATCAGCTTTCTCGCTCAAAAACATGGCCGCCACCAAGAGCAGTTCTGTGCAGCGTTGTCTTCAGAGAGTCTAACCATACAAAGTCTGAACTCAACCAAATCTGAATTGTTAACGAAAATACTTATTTCATCTTCACTTTTCGCAAAACACAGTGACCTTGTAAGTAAACCGAGAGCATCTAAATCAGCGCCAGTGAAGAGTACAAAGGTCATCCAAAGGTGATGGATGGATTGAAACGATGCTGCTTGGTGCGCGACGCAGGCTGCGCACACTGTCAAACAGCCCTGCAGCGTAGCCTCAGAGAAAACTGCAACACTGCTGCAGCTAGCTGCACACTGGTAAGGAGCCTGTTGCGTCCTAAGTATCAGCAGTCACAAGAAGCATCTCATGCACAACAGAATACATGCCCCAGGCAACTGTACACAATGCAACCTGAATAAGGAGGAGAAAATTCAACTTGCAGTCTGCTCCTTTAAATGCTGCTATCATCCTGAAGTTAGGTCAGGTCACTGAAACCACTGTAGGGTGCTGATCATGCAAACTTTGCAAGATGTGGCTTTGATAGCCAGTGAAAAAACTCCACCCAAGCTTTCTGCCAGGACCAGCTCCTAGCGGGACCGCCGGCTCTGTCCAGTGAACACCTACACTGATAATTACACACACTCACAGGGCCTTTCTAATGCTCCTAGCGGGACAGCCGGCTCTGTCCAGTGAACACCTACACTGATAATTACACACACTCACATGGCCTTTCTAATGCTCATCGAAAAATGCGACCTAAAAGCTGAGGTTATGAACCTCAAAGCAGTTTGATATTATGCTCAGTGTCACCACTGGAACTGAGACAAAAGCATATTCAGCTCAGCTGATGACCAACCCATTCTGCAGGAACACAAAATACCAAACAAAATATAAAATGAACAGTCTGGACTCCATTTGTGAAAATCTTGACACAAGATCAGATATAAAAACCATTTAACTCACATGTAGATTTACAAGTTGTATCCATGGCTGAAATTAGGGCATGAACTCAGAAGCAAAACAAAAAAAGCAGAAAAAATCTGCCCCTTCAAGAACACTCCTGAAGTTCTTTTTTCTTTCATTGTAATGGTAAATATTTGTTCAAAATGCGTTACATGATTAACTACCCCAACCCCATGATCGAAAGGCAACATGTATGACAAACTGGCTAAATATCAAGTCTATGGAGACAATATCAACACACACTGACAAACACACCCAACTGCAATACCTAGGAGGCACGCACCTGGCAGGGCAGGTAACCAACATTTCAGGCGATCAACAGTTCAATTTTACATGACATATATATATATCAATTTCAGATTATCTTGTAACTAAAAACATCAAATAAAAAAATCAACAGTTCAACAATAATTAGATGATATACTAATCTGAGACTACTTTGTGTCAATAAATTAGTTATCAAACTGTTTGGAACATATCACAGACAAGACAGGGTTTGCCTGCATGAAATGCTCAGGCAAAACCCTAGTATCACACGGAAATGGATGTCTAAGATTCATTCATTGAATGTTCACTATAATCAGGACACCAGAACTGTATCATTCAGCTGGTATCTAAGAGGCTGAGGCAGAAACAAGATAGGCATGAAGCAATCACTGTGACTTTGGTGTGAGCCGGTTTGGCCTAATGGTACGGCATTAGGCTGGTAAGTAAAGGCCCTCAGTGAAAATCACACATCCACTTTCCTTTCTCTGCTAACGTCTTTTCAACTTTCCCCCTCACAGTGAATAAAACATTAAAATCGCTTCCACTGTTGCTCACCTTAATGCCGAGTCACTGTGGTGGCGACAGTGCAGTGTTAGGTACAGTCTCCCTCTTCACCCACCTCCTGGGATCTCAGTCCCTGCCACTACCTCTTTGTACAGTCTCCCTCTTCCTCCACCTCCTGGGGTCTCAGTCCCTGCCACTACCTCTTTGTACAGTCTCCCTCTTCCTCCACCTCCTGGGATCTCAGTCCCTGCCACTACCTCTTTGTACAGTCTCCCTCTTCCTCCACCTCCTGGGGTCTCAGTCCCTGCCACTACCTCTTTGTACAGTCTCCCTCTTCCTCCACCTCCTGGGATCTCAGTCCCTGCCACTACCTCTTTGTACAGTCTCCCTCTTCCTCCACCTCCTGGGGTCTCAGTCCCTGCCACTACCTCTTTGTACAGTCTCCCTCTTCACCCACCTCCTGGGATCTCAGTCCCTGCCACTACCTCTTCGGAGACAACTCGGCATTAAGCAAGCAAACCAATGTGATTTTGGCGTTTAACCCATTCCCTGCTAAAACACGACACCAGCTGCTGCTACAATGTCTGTCCCATGCTGTTGACAGGACCTCAAAGCCTGGTTACCAGCTAACCAACCCTCCTGCAGTTTCATAGCTAACCAACCCTCCTGCAGTTACACAGCTAACCAACCCTCCTGCAGTTACACAGCTAACCAACCCTCCTGCAGCTACACAGCTAACCAACCCTCCAGCAGTTACACAGCTAACCAACCCTCCTGCAGTTACACAGCTAACCAACCAACCCTCCAGCAGTTACACAGCTAACCAACCCTCCAGCAGTTTCACAGCTAACCAACCCTCCAGCAGTTACACAGCTAACCAACCCTCCAGCAGTTTCATAGCTAACCAACCCTCCTGCAGTTTCACAACTTTCATCTGCAGGACAATGCATGAGCAGTTGGAGTCTGTAAAAGTCAGAATTCAGTTGGGACAACAGGCGCTTGTCTACAGGCCAGTGTGTAGCACTTTGCTGAGGAAAGCATCTGACATCCCAACGGCTGGGAACACATTACAAAATGCAAGAGGCACACAAAAATATCCATAAACAGAGTGAAAAAAACGAAAAATGCAAGAGGCAAACAGAAAAGTATATAAACTGAGTGAAAAAATAAAATAAAAAATGCAAGAGGCACACAAAAAGTATATAAACAGAGTGAAGAAAAGAATGAAAAATGCAAGAGGCACACAAAAACGTATATAAACAGAGTGAAGAAATGAAATCTGAAACAAAGCTGACTGGCAGCATTCTGGATCATCAAATACACAAATGTTTAAAAGAATGCTTGTTTGACGAAACTGACCACTGCATGTTTTGTACTGTCAGATTAAAATAACCATTCTTTTCCACCCTTTGTGTGGACCAACAAAAGAGTAAACCTTGCAAAATCAAAAAGGGAAAAAAAAGATTAATTTTTTTTTCACCAAGCAAAGGTCACTAAAATCATCAGTAAATAATTGATTTTTAATGTTCAATCTTGTAGGTGACATCAGTGATTTAAAATCACGTAGAGGTCAGTAAGATGAAGCCCAACAACCCTCTCCTTAACCACTAAAAATCCCAAGCAACAACATCAGCAAACCACTCCCTGGTTTTGCAGGAACCAAAATGGGAGATTTTAAAAATAAAATCCTATGAACTATATCAAGCACACAAGAAAGAAACAGAGAAAAGGAGATAAATGTAAGAGGTACAAAACCCTTTGGGACTGGCAGCAAAATAAAACACTGTTCAGAAACAGATGACTCTTGGGGTCCATTTCCTAGTTCCTGAAAATGCCTGGCTCATGTCCATCAATGCCAGAACATTTGTACCTGACAAGACACAGCGCTGAGGGGCCTGGAAACAGTGGTATGTATGACCTTATCACAGCAGTACCTGACAAGACACTGCACTGAAGGCCCTGGAAACAGAGGTATACATGTATGACCGATCACAGCAGTACCTGACAAGACACAGCGCTGAGGGCCCTGAAAGCAGTGGTATGTATGACCGATCACAACAGTACCTAACAAGACACAGCACTGAGGGCCCTGGAAACAGAGGTATGGATGACCGATCACAGCAGTACCTGACAAGACACAGCACTGAGGGGCCTGGAAACAGAGGTATACATGTATGACCAATCACAGCAGTACATGACAAGACACAGCGCTGAGGGCCCTGAAAACAGTGGTATGTATGACCGATCACAGCAGTACCTGACAAGACACAGCACTGAGGGCCCTGGAAACAGAGGTATGGATGACCGATCACAGCAGTACCTGACTATGTGGCTCCTTAGCAGTGTACTGGTCCTTGTCACAATCACGTTGTTCGTGGTCAACACTCAGCATGGACTAGCTTGAAGCCTTCAGTGGAGCCTACATCCTTTGTCTGACTGGTTATGTTTGTGTCTCACACACATGTACACATTCCTGGCTGCAGCGTGCATCCTTTGTCTGACTGGTTATGTTCATGTCTCACATGTATAAATTATTGGGTGGAATATGCATCCTTTGACTGGTTATGAGGTTTGTGTCTCACGTGTAAAAGCAAAACAAAATACTGGGTGAAGCATGCATCCTTTGTGACTGGTTATGTTTGTGTCTCAGATGTACAACTCACTGGCCTCTGTCTCACTGGCTATGAGGTTTGTGTCTCACATGTACAAATTACTGGCTGGAGCATGCTTCCTTTGTCTCACTGGTTTGGAGGTTTGTGTCTCACATGTACAAATTACTGGTTTGGAGGTTTGTGTCTCACATGTACAAATTACTGGTTTGGAGGTTTGTGTCTCACATGTACAAATTACTGGTTTGGAGGTTTGTGTCTCACATGTACAAATTACTGGTTTGGAGGTTTGTGTCTCACATGTACAAATTACTGGTTTGGAGGTTTGTGTCTCACATGTACAAATTACTGGTTTGGAGGTTTGTGTCTCACATGTACAAATTACTGGCTGGAGCGTGCATCATTTGTCTGACTGAGAAAAAAAGCCAAAACACTGCAGAAAGTCCCCATCAGAAAACTGCACTTCAACCTTTCAAGTTCCCACATCATAGTAAAGCAGTTAATCAAGTACATTACGTGGCTTTCACACACTAATCACTGATGTTAATCAGCCCTGACTAACAGAGTTGACAAGCTTTCACCCTCTGATTACCTATGCTTACAGTGGCTAACACACTTAATCAGCCAGTAGGTAAAGTGCCACAATGTTCCAAATTGTTTCGTCAACTAGATTATGTCAGGTTTAGTAAATGCACTGTGCACTTCGTTGAACAAATGAGCAAATGGGTCACTATTGACCGCACAAGCAACTTTGATTTTCTACCAAACAAAATCTAAAATCTCTCACAGAAACGTGAATGCTAAGTTGGCTCACAACCAAAAGCAGAAAAACTCATTTATTTCAAATTACCTGTGATCAGTGTGACCATGAAATGGGCCAAGCTGCCAAGACTGCTAGGATGTGCAAAGCTCAAATGAAAAACTACACTTTCAGGCGGATCCTGCTGGAACCACTGTGACCTTGAAATAAAGTCAACATCATAAACTTTGAAAAAGCACACAACTGGTATGAGTAAGTAAAACTCGTCGGAGGTTATGATCATAAAAAGTTGGAAAGTTGCATTTACACTGGCTGAAGCAAGTGCAGTGTGAAGTTTTTGCCAGACAAATGACTGGCTAGATTATTGCTGACCGTAACAAAAGCTTGCACAACTACCATGTTGTCAAAAACCACAGCCACTCCCATAATTTACATAAAACAACCCACCAACCAAAATGCACAGACACAAGAGTCCAGACAGGAGGAGATGCTGCAGAATTCTGCTTGTGTGTTGTCTTCTCTTCAGCAACAGTTTCCGTCTTAGCCAAGCAATGTTAACAAACAAAAACACGCACACACACATTTTGTCAAAAGAGCAGCCAGGAAGAGACAGCACTCTTCCCCAGTAGTGCTATGGACTATCTTCCTCAGTAGTGCTACTCTCTTCCCCAATAGTGCTATGGACTATCTTCATCAATATTGCTATATTCCCCAGTAGTGCTATGGACTATCTTCCTCAGTATTGCTATCTTCCCCAGTAGAGCTATGGACTATCTTCCTCAGTAGTGCTATCTTCCCCAGTAGTGCTATGGACTATCTTCCTCAGTATTGCTATCTTCCCAATAGTGCTATGGACTATCTTCCTCAGTATTGCTATCTTCCCCAGTAGTGCTATGGACTATCTTCCTCAGTATTGCTATCTTCCCCAGTAGTGCTATGGACTATCTTCCCCAGTAGTACTATCTTCCTCAGCAGTGCTACTATCTTCCTCAGTAGTGCTACAGGCTGACTATCTTCCTCAGTAGTGCTATCTTCCCCAGTAGTGCTATGGACTATCTTCCCCAGTAGTACTATCTTCCTCAGCAGTGCTACTATCTTCCTCAGTAGTGCTACAGGCTGACTGTCTTCCTCAGTAGTGCTATCTTCCCCAGTAGTGCTATGGACTATCTTCCCCAGTAGTACTATCTTCCTCAGCAGTGCTACTATCTTCCTCAGTAGTGCTACAGGCTGACTGTCTTCCTCAGTAGTGCTATCTTCCCCAGTAGTGCTATGGACTATCTTCCCCAGTAGTACTATCTTCCTCAGCAGTGCTACTATCTTCCTCAGTAGTGCTACAGGCTGACTGTCTTCCTCAGTAGTGCTGCAGGCTGACAGCTGACACCACCACTCTTTTGTCAGGTCACCTGATTTGGTTTGCACACAGGCAATCCTCACTGAACTTGATCATGACAGTCAATGGATGGCTCTCGACGTCTGCAGGAAGAGCGGCGTTTGAAGGACAACTCACTTTGCCTGTCTAACTACTTTGACATTCAGTGCAGGGTTGGTGCACCGGGGCCTAGTCCAAAGGGCACCCAGTGAGCGCAGGCAGTCTGGCCATTGCTGCACACAGCCTGCTGCCAGAAGGCAGGTCTGGAAGCGTCCAAAGGGGCAATCAACTTCACCAGCAACACTCACACTATTTTCCTTTTCAAGTTTGCTGATGCTCTTATACCTCCCTGCCCCCCACACCCCCAAAACAACAACAACACACACACAAAAAAAACAATGACCATAACTTTGTGGCAACCAGTCCTTTCAGTGGTGCCAAGTACATTGTACACAGTACGTTGCAGCTCTCATGTTTTCCTCTCAGTAAATCAAGCATTTCCTGAGAGGAGAACTGGATTTTATATGATCGTCAATAATCCTCGACTGCTCTTTTCAGCTGTGATTGATTATATGCTCTTGTGACCAGAGCACCTCATTAATCCAAAAACCATGGTCCTCAGTGAACATTTCTGGACCACTGAGTCTTTCACTGGGAGGAATTGTGCAAAGAAATGAACAGTGAAAAGACAGATCCTATGTCTACCTGTCTCACGGTCCATGGTGATATGTTATGACTGTGATTAATTTATAGCAACTCTTACTTTATGAATGATAGAATCAGTCACATTTTCCAATGTGTAAAAGAAAATGAACTAGCTGAAAGGTATGTATGGTGTGTTCAATAGCATTCAGTGCACTGGCATTGCTGAGCAACGGTTTGATTAATGTTACTGCTTTGTACTTGAATCTGGCTTCCAAATCCTGAATAATAATTACTGGAAATTGTGCTGCTGTAGAATTATAACTGGATTCCAAGCTTTCTGTGTGACCATGTCCAGATTAATGAGTCTCCCCCATTACCACACATGCCACTGTAAGCAGCCGTCACCTCTTTCCCTCTCTCTCCTCCAACTCCCTCTCTCCTCACGTCAGCCACACCTTGGTGCCAACCGCTCGTCAATCGCTGCCCGCTGCCCCTCAGTAGGGGTCAAGGCTGGAGGATCCACCAATGGGCATGATGCGATTCCTGTGCTGGACAAGCTCCTGGTTGCGTGGCGACATCAGCGGTGGCAGTCGACGCGGAGCCTTGCTGCGTGGAGTCTGCAGCATCCACTCCGCTTCACCCAGCACCTGAGGCCGGGCTATTCTGCGTCCATCCTCATCATATAAAAAATCACGGTCCTGAAAAGGTCAATGTCTGTGTCAGAATAGAGCAAGGGGATGGACAAAGCCAAAGCCAAGAGACAGGGTCAAACAGCCTCCAACACTGAACACAAACTGTGAGGTCATCATTCATGATAAGGAGAAAATTACAAAATGGGGTCCAAAAACTCAAATATGTTATAACAGTAATCTCAGTGATAATGCTGATGATGATAAGGGCAAGACTATTAACCATAAACAGGAAAAATATACTAAACAACACTAGAAATGAAACCCAGTATACTGACAGGTTACATTTTCTGCAAAGAATTTTATCAAACATAAGAGAGTATATGCTCTGGCATAGTTCATCCAACTCCATTTAATGTCAGAATGTCATGTTATTTTTAACTTAATCATAATCTTGGAACAAGAAAAGTACTGTGTACAAGTACTAGAATATAAATCATTAACAGAATAAATATGCCTAATGGAAGTATAGGTTGAAAAGAACCACCCTGTGATAGCAAGAAGGGCAAACACTGTGGACTCACAGTCAGGAATGGCAACTAGACACATAACCCTCATTATTCATCACTCTCGCATAACACTGAAAATGTGTGAAAGTTACTTGTAGTGAAGAATATCATCAGGCCAAGCTCTACAGATCTGTTACATCACATCTCCCCAAGACATTATTATCAAGATTTCTGCAGAGTTCACACATGCACTGATTCTTGCACTTAAACACTTGCCAAGATTATGAAAAGCATTTTCCGCTTCATCTTTCTTTTTATGTATGTTGCCAGTACTTACTAAAGTCTGAACTGAACTACACTGTCCCCCAACACTTTTCTGGTGACAGTGTAATCTTGAGAACAGGTCAAGGTATAAATAACAGTAGTAAAGTGTGAAGCTCACTGGAGATTATCATCATGAAAAGTACAATCTGAAGTTTACTGACTGACGTGAAAAAGCCAATATCAAAGTTTCAGTCATGACCTCTCAATTACAGGAGTCTGGAAAGAATAACTGTGCACAGGAGAGTGTGTGTGGATGTAACAACTGTATTGTCTGAACTCATTCGAAAAGATGATGAAAGACAAGAAATGGCAACCTTCAGGATGGCCTTCAAAGGGTTGCTGGCACTTTGAAGGAGAGTCATTAAAACTAGGTCATTAAAACTGGAATGAAAGAGTGAATCTGAAGAGAGTTGTTCTCATGATAAAAAAAGTCAAAGACACTGCTTTGCCAGGGGCTCAGAAAGGTGCAGTCTTGAGGGTTGTGTGTCAGTCTGGCACTGACCATTCATCACACAGACCCACAGTCACAGCATGGTATGGTAGTCCATGCTAGTCAAAAGAGTAATGGGACTGATGAAATTGAAAAGGAGGACCTCAGTCTGAACAGTATTAGAAACAACAGTGGATCATATCAAGTGCAACAACTCTTGGTGACTCTGACAGTGCAAGTGCACAACATTTCAAAACTGGAAAAGCTTTTGGAACCTATCCTCCTGCCCCCCTCCCAACATGGTTTTACTGGATCGGCAGATGTCAGTACATATGCCTGGACATAGACCCAAATATTATAACTGGGACTAACATTACAATATTTGAATAGAAGCAGATGACTTAAATTGCCACAAGAATTGCTTCACACAGTAGCCTAAACACCTGTTGTTTATGAATGAAAGCATCAGTGGGAAATGAGAATACTGAGGTTTGCTAAACCAACTAGACTAACATCTCAAAATCAGTTAAAAACTGAATCCGACATGGTGGCTGTGAGTGACAAACTAGCAGGTACAACTACACTGGTCCTTCGCCATGAAACAAGGCCACCAGCTACTTGTGGTGTTTGCAGAGCTGCACATGCAGAGCTCACAGGGAGATCCAGTGCAGCAGTTCTCTTCACAGGCTTTTCCATCCAAACACCAGCTGAGCTCAGATCTGAAGCTCCATCCAAACACCAGCTGGGCTCAGAACTGAAGCTCCATCCAAACACCAGCTGGGCTCAGAACTGAAGCTCCATCCAAACACCAGCTGGGCTCAGAACTGAAGCTATCACACTGAGTGAGTGCCCACAAGGGACGCTCTCCCTTCAACCAATCCCAGCTTTTATCATTTGATCTGTTGCATTTTTGTGAGTCTGTCCGGTTTTTCATTTTGTTGGGTTGTTTACTTCTAAAAAGCAAAGATTTTTTTCCACCAAGTAATTGGATGCCAGAACCCAATTCCCATTGGTGGATTTCTGGTCTTTGGTATGCCCTTAACTACCCTGCATTGGACTGAAAAGTTCACAAAGAAGGAACCTGTCACTGAGGGAACACAGAAGTTCCAGCTACAGTAACTGCTTTCACTAGCCGCATTTCTCCTCCTTTTCCTCTCCTCTTTCAGGACACTTCCACTCCACTCAAAGGGGAAAGGTGCATAAGCAGTGAAAGGAACATTCTGATTCACCCACCGCTGCTTTTGACGCTCTTCACTAGCCTGTAATCTGCCCCCCCCCCCCCAACACACACACACTGAACCTTTATTTACTTGCTTATTGAATTATTTTTGTTGTGCTCTGTTTCTGGAACCTACCATCCTCAGAAAATGAAAAAGTCAATCCTGTCAATTTCCATCTGATGAACAATCAGGAAAACAGAATATGCAGTCTGTGACTGATTGTCTCAATTTTCTCACTGACTTGGGACTGCCTGATGCATCTCTTTTTGAGGACACTGCCTGAAGTACTGCAGTCCTGAAAGTCACTATTGGTGTTGGGATGAACCAGACTGAAAAATGACACTGTGGCTATGGTTACAAATGAAACTCTGCTGACAAAGTTTAAGAGTAATTACAGAAACACCTGCACACAGCACAGGCAGTGAAATGACAGTTCCCTGTCCGCCGCAGTCTGTTTCATGGTGAGGGGCCACAGCAGAAAGTACAACCTGATTCAACAGCCTGTCCACACCTTACTGTGAGGGGCCACAGCAGAAAGTACAACCTGATTCAACAGCCTGTCCACACCTTACTGTGAGGGGCCACAGCAGAAAGTACAACCTGATTCAACAGCCTGTCCACACCTTACTGTGAGGGGCCACAGCAGAAAGTACAACCTGATTCAACAGCCTGTCCACACCTTACTGTGAGGGGCCACAGCAGAAAGTACAACCTGATTCAACAGCCTGTCCACACCTTACTGTGAGGGGCCACAGCAGAAAGTACAACCTGATTCAACAGCCTGTCCACACCTTACTGTGAGGGGCCACAGCAGAAAGTACAACCTGATTCAACAGCCTGTCCACACCTTACTGTCTTACTCAAACATAGCACCACTACAGCATGACAAACACTACTACTGTGCAGATACCTACTCAGATAAAGAACGTTAGTTAACCAGATTAGTTATGCAGCGTTAGAAACCAAGTCTAGCCAATCGCCCCAGTTAAAGCGGATGATGTGCAGACACTGTTCAGTCAGTGAGTCACATTGCCCACAGGCCTAAGGGGACAGTTGAAGTGGAACTAGTACACTGGTGACTAACTGAAAGGTGGGAAATAACGGCCACAAAGCATGCACTGCTCTCCTCATACTCCTACAGCTACATGGTGAGAGAAGCGACAAAGCATGCAACAACATCATCCTCAGAAACAGTTAAAATGTGGATTAGGGTGTGCGCACCACGACACTGCACACTGTCACTGCATCCACTAGATGGGCAGCCGGGTCTGTGCGCAAGCCAAAGCAACAAGCAGTGGTGAGAGAGCGGAAACAAAGCAAGCAAATTAGACACATCTACCTCAGTACAACTCTTTCAAGCTTTAGGCCTGATTTCACAATTTTGGAAACAAACTGTTGTAATTCATTAAAGCAATGAACAAAAACAAGTACACAACAACACTGAACAACAGCAACTGTGTGCACTGAAACAGAACAGAAAAGACAGGGGCGTGCAAAGGCCGTGGTAGTGGAGGGGGAGGGGGGTGGGGGTGGCAGGGAGGAGGGGGGTGGCAGGGGGAGGGGGGTGGCTGGGAGGAGGGGGGTGGCAGGGTGGGGATGGGAGGGGGTGGGGGAGCACAACAACCAGTTTAAACCATCTTCACAAATCTGAAAATGTTTCACTCTTCACATAAAGCAACAATAAAGCCCGCTGAGAATAAAACCACTTTGGGGTTCTGATCTGCAGCCAAAGAATGAGAGAATTATACTGAGGGTTTGTGGCAAAATGTCAGTGTTAGCCTGCTTTCAACAAAACATGCTTAGGACAAACTCATTTCTATCAAACTACTGTTGTGTGCAAACACTATCTGAAAATGCATAAATAATTTAAATAATCATGCTGTGCTACGCATGTGTCACTGCAATGCACAAATAATATAATCATGCTATGCTACACGTGTAACTATAATGCACAAATAATTAAAACAATCATGCTATGCTACATAATTATGTGTTACTACACATTTCCTATCCAACATAAGAACAACTAATCAGACAGAAAGATTGAAAGCACAACTTAGAGTCTGATGACATTTCTCATGTCAGATTTACTCAAACATTAATGCTGGGCTGTGGAACAGTCCCCTTGCCCAAGATGATGAAGATAATGAAGCACAGAGTGCATGAAACATTTACATGTGATGATCAGTAGGGCGGTCTGAATACTGTAACACATTTACATGTGATGATCAGTAGGGCGGTCTGAATACTGTAACACATTTACATGTGATGATCAGTAGGGTGGTCTGAACACTGTAACACATTTATATATGATGACCAGCAGGGGTGTCGGAATACTGTAACACATTTATATATGATGACCAGTAGGGGTGTCGGAACACTGTAACACATTGATATATGATGACCAGTAGGGGTGTCGGAATACTGTAACAGTATGACATCAGCCACAAAGGCTGGCTAGCCAAGCCTAACAAATTACTCACTGCAAGGCCAGATGAGTGACGACCTTAGCCAAGCCTAACAAACTGCTAAGTTTCGGCCAGCCCTGGGCCAGCCACCTGCTGATCTTACAGTGGATGTTATTGACTGGTCTGTCAGAACTGTAAAAATAAAAGTGTGGAGACACACAGTAGCACGCCATCTATACAACTCATTTGACACCAGGCATAGAGAACTGAAAGTTAAAGGTCATTCCATGGAAACTGGTCCCTGAAGGCACTGAAACCACAACTCTGGGGCACTGACGTCGTCACTTCTACTACCGAGTGCTTTCCCTTTATCGCTGGCTATTTCTGTCAGAGTGGTGCCACAGCTGCAATTGCTAACCGGCAGCTCCCTTGGAAGGGTGATCTGGGAGTGAACTGTATGATTAACCAAAGGATGCTCTCATTTTCTAACCGTGACATGGCTGACAGCAGGGGAAGAAAGAAAAAAACAGACTAAATGTTGCTCAAGTCCTGTGTTGTTTTGATGTCCAGTGCTTGGAAGAAACAAGCACTGCCCAGGAAAACAACGCAGCTCAAGCAAAAACAGATAAGTGGCTTAGCTCTCCATCTCATTTTGGATCATTTTGCACCCTATCACTGTTGTTTAAATAACATTTTGTAGTTTGATAAAGGGGATTACTCTGAAAATTTGCATGTTGTGTTTTGTCCTAATAAATAGAGTTCTTTGAGCTTTTTATGTGTTTGGACCTTGTTTCAGAACGTCAGCAGTCATTCTTGTTGCAGATTTTCTGCTTCTACTCTTTTCTGGCACAGTGCAATTCTGACACCAACTTAAGTTTCTATCCTTATGGCATTGTGCAAATCTGACACCAACTTAAGTTTCTATCCTTATGGCACAGTGCAAATCCAACACGGTGCAAATCCAACACCTATGTAAGTTACTATCCTTATGTCACAGTGCAAATCTGACACCAACTTAAGTTTCTATCCTTATGGCACAGTGCAAATCTGACACCAACTTAAGTTTCTATCCTTATGTCACAGTGCAAATCTGACACCAACTTAAGTTTCTATCCTTATGTTACAGTGCAAATCTGACACCAACTTAAGTTTCTATCCTTATGGCACAGTGCAAATCTGACACCAACTTAAGTTTCTATCCTTATGGCACAGTGCAAATCTGACACCAACTTATGTTTCTATCCTTATGTCACAGTGCAAATCTGACACCAACTTAAGTTTCTATCATTATGGCACAGTGCAAATCTGACACCAACCTAAGTTTCTATCTTATGGCATGGTGCAAATCCAACACCTATGTAAGTTACTATCCTTATGGTACAGTGCAAATCTGACACCAACTTAACCTTCTATCATTATGGCATGGTGTGAATCCAACACCTATGTAAGTTTCTATCCTTATGGCACAGTGTAAATCTGACACCAACTTAAGTTTATATCATTATGGCATGGTGTGAATCCAACACCTATGTAAGTTCTATCCTTATGGCACAGTGTAAATCTGACATCAACTTAAGTTTCTATCTTAATGGCACGGTGCAAAAGGTGAGTGAAACCGACAAACACAAAACTGTCCATGCTATGGCAATCAAAACCAGATACATTCTCAAAGCACTCAACTCAATAAGCAGTAAACATTAAGACTACCACTGTAAAGCATGCATGGCCCTACTCATAGAGGCTACAGTTTGGGTTTTAACACTGCCTTGCTACATGGTTCTGTTGTGTACGCCCTGGACTACATTGTGTGTTTGGTATACATCCGTGACACATGCTTTGTATAAAACAGGCTAGCAGCGAAGGGGCATAAGCATACACGACAAGGCGTTCTCCATTGAAAAGGAAACAAAGAAAGATAAGTACCTAGTCTATGCTTGTAACACTGAACTGAAAGAAAAGACAGGATGAAATGGAAAGCCTGCGTCAACACCAAAATCAAACAGACAGCACAACTAAGCTTTGTGCATCTTTCACTCATAGGACCAAGCCTTGGCCATCTTCAACCACACGTACTGCTACCAAAGTCTCAGGTTCAGTTTCCACACTCTCCAACAATGTAAGACACAGCCCAGGACTGCCAAACCTACACCAGCACTGGTCTCTGTCTTTATGGCGCTGAGCGACAGAATGCTGTGGTTATTTAAACTACAAAGTGATGCTTCTTCACAAAATATGCGCCCTGCACATTGCTGTTGGTTTTCATCTCTCTTTGAGCAGCAATACTCATGCTGTTGATCTTTGATGAACGATACTGCAGACCAGAATCAGATCAATTCAGACTTTCTATTTGGTGGTATTATTGAAAACTGTGGTTATACAGTGCTCATTTTCTCTGACAAAAATCATTTCTGAACACTTGATGGTCAACATTGTGGGTTTTTTGCTGAACAGTTCCAGAATGTTGACTTGCTATGTCCTGCTGTTTATGCTTCTTGGCCAGCTGTGAAAGGCCATTTGGTGTGAACCAAGTATTTTACAAATAGCCTCAGGCACCCAAACCAAGAGGGAGGGTGAGCAGCAGACAGCGAGAAACAAAAAGCAAAAACCACACCTGGTTTTACACCTTAATTCTCTTTCAAATCTATCACGCTTTTTTCTTCTTCCAAAAAACACAATCTTCAACCATAGTCTGTGACCATGGGCATTTGTGGAAAGTGCTGCGCCAAGCCCGTGACTTTGGTTACGCCCAGCTGAAGACTACCTAGACCGGCCCGATTCTTTTGTCACAGTTCTCACTGAGCTCTTGCTGAGGGTTTGTTCAATCAGAAGGATGTCATCATGATGGAGGTAAATCACTTAACCATTCAAAGACATACCTGCAAGAAAAGAATATCACAAAATACAACTTTCATAACTAGCTTTGGAATCACTTCCCAAAAGTGACCTTACAATAAGGTCAAGGTCAGTAACACTAGTGTCACTCTCTGGACAGAGCCGGCTTCAGACTATCATCAGGCAAAGTTCAAAAGGCCTCCATGAAATGATGTTAAAGAAAATGGTCACTGAGATCACTCTTTTCCAGTGAACTGAGCTAATTAATGGCCTAACACAAACCGTGAGACAATCTCGAACTTTTTTGGCAAGTTGGTGCTAGGCAATCCTTCCCACTGGGTGAATGTCTGTATACAAAATGTTGTTGTTGTTTTAAATCGCAGCTCCCGGCACTTCAAGTCTGACATGCAGACATGCTGCCAGCACTGCCCGCTTCACAAGTCTGACATGCAGACATGCTGCCAGCACTGCCTGCTTCACAAGTCTGACATGCAGACATGCTGCCAGCACTGCCTGCTTCACAAGCCACTTGTTTATTTCTGCCTAGTCAGTCTTCACACTAACAGCAATACAGCAAACCACACAGCTTGTTACGCATGAACTCCAGGAGGTCATTCGTTTGACATTCAGCAAGTCAAGAAAGGAGAAGTCCTGCCAAGGTTTGCCTAAGAAAAAACTTACAGGAGAGGAAACCAATGGCATTCTGCTAATGAAATATTCCTAAACCCTCTCAGCAAAAGCCCAAAATGATCTGAAACAATAAATGCTGCAGACAACACCACTTTCACACACAAGGGCCAACTGTTATCATACAATTTAAACAACAGAAAAAGAACATTTGCTCAGCTGACTCACATTCAAACCTGTGACATGCTGTTTCTCTCTCTCCCTTAAAATAAGCCAGTGTCACAAACTGCTTAAAAAGCATCTGACAAAAGTCAGCGTTATGCAGATGCAAGAACAGCTGCAGTTCACATCAACATGTTAAAGTGACATCTGACAAAAGTCAGCGTTATGCAGATGCAAGAACAGCTGCAGTTCACATCAACATGTTAAAGTCACATCAACATGTTAAAGTCACATCAACATGTTAAAGTCACATCAACATGTTAAAGTGACTTCAGCACTACGTTCACACAGTACAAATACGAAGTCTGAACTCAAGCGGGTAAGAACTTTTTGAGCAACCCATCATTTTCATTCACTATTGACAAATCTGTGAGCCTGAAATCAGATCAACATGGCAAAATCTTGTCTGATTGTGTCCAGGTTATCTGGTCTGATTGTGTCCAGGTTATCTGGTCTGATTGTGTCCAGGTTATCTGGTCTGATTGTGTCAAGGTTATCAGCAGGCAAAAGTCTGAAAGATCGTACTTAAACTTTTTTCATGAAAAATGCAATATTTGCCCATTTGTGCTGTCTAGAACTGCATCGCTTGCCTGATTTCCTTAAGTGCAGACTAAATGCTGGGAAAGCACTTTGTCCATGATTATGTCCCTGTATGGAACATGGTCATGTGTAGTTTGCACTTGACTGTACTGGAACTTACAAAGCAACAAAGAAAGAACTAACCAGTTGCTTTGCCTCGATGCACCAGTGACCCTGACAGTCACTCACAACCGATATCAAAGTGTGAAGCTCAATGGAGGTCATCAACTTTGTCCTGCAAAATCTGGCAGGTCTACTTACACAGCCCGTGTTAACAGGTTTGCCGAGCAGGACCAGACAGCCCGACATATGAAGCTGATCATAACACAGACTTGCAGCATGTCTTTATCAGTTCATAACCACACTTGGCAGATGGGGCAGTTGACAAAAATAAGTGTGTGCATGGAAACAACTGACAACTGACAAATTAATCAATGATCAGAGTATTGAAACTTTTCAGCACCATTGCAAAAGCAAAAGTAAAAATAATGATAATAAAAATAAAATAAACAAAATAAACCACTGATCAAAAAGTTGACATCAAAACAGAAAGTGATTAACATAAAACCTCTACACCATTTTTGATTCAGCCCAACTTAAAATTCTGAACTCCACGCCTAAATTGCCCCCTGTCTCCCACCCAAAAAAGAAAAAGAAAAAAGAAAAAACAACCCCGAAACACACACCAAGAAACAGGCTAGCAAGAGACTGTATGAGACTGCACCCTAGACATTTAGAGGTATCAAATGATGTTCCATTACATGATGACTATAAATATAATTAATACAAAGCATGAAAGCTCAACAAAACCAAACTGAGTTACTTTTGTAAATAATTATTTCTCAAATGAAATCAGCATTAATAGGTCAACAACAAAACAACCTGTGGCTCCACTTCATGTTATCAAAACCACAAAGTTTTCTTACCTCACGTAAATCAACGAACGCCTCCCGCTTGAGGCCTCTACGTTGTCTGCGGTCCTGAAAATTATGGCAATTGTCATGATGCTCATAGATGTCATGCCAAAAATAAACACAATGACAACATTCTTAACATCAATAACAAAATGCTTTGACATTGGCACTGACATGTTTTCTTTTGTATCCTGCTTTAAGTAAAAAAGCAACCATTTGGATAATTTACACTGGCGTCCATGTCAATAAGCCCAAGCAAACACAAGTTTCAGTCTCACCTTTCAAAATACCCTTCAGATTCAACCACATCACCAAACCTGGCATGAAAATGCAAAGCACCACAGCAGGTATCCACCATGCAAAATCTGAAAGTCTGTTTATGTAGTCGCTGAGAAAACACCGAAACCAGTGCTTAAGTGAATGAGTGAACAGTTGATTTAGTAAGTGAGTGCATGTGTATGTGTGCGCATGTTTGAGTATGTGTGTCTGTGTGTGTATACATATGTGTGTGTGTGTGTGTGTGTGTGTGTGTGTGTGTGTGTGTGTGTGTGTGTGTGTGTGTGTGTGTATGTGTTTGTATTTTCTGCAGAATTTTGCCAGGACAGTGCTTTCCCATCAATTTGGCATCACAGCTCTCCCCATACAACCCATCCATCAATCAGTGAGTCAACCAGTCAATGAGTTGATCAACCAGTCTAGCTGCACCAGTTGACAGGTGGGGAAGAGCGCCATCAGCTCACCTTGTAGGAGATGCAGCAGCTGATGGGGATCCACAGGATGAGACTGAACACCATGATCACGCCCACAAGGTTGTTGCGGAAAAACTCCACTGTAACCAAGGCAGCATTAAATAAGAGGAAGAAACAAACCATGATCATCAGACCTTAGGAGCAAACTGGGGACGACCCCCTTCAACCCCCTCCCAAAGAACTGTGTGAACCACCTCACCTGTAATAAAGCGAGTGGAGACGTGACTGTGACGGCTGAAGTTGCTCAAGGAAGGGCTGGGCATTGTCTGTGTGATGGTGGTGACGGGTGAGGGGAATGCAGGGGAGGGGTGAAGAGCAGGGAAGGTTGAGGGGGTAAGGACAACGGGGTAAGGATGCAGGGGGAAGAGCAGGGAAGGTTGAGGGGGTAAGGACAATGGGGTAAGGATGCGGGGGAAGAGCAGGGAAGGTTGAGGGGGTAAGGACAACGGGGTAAGGATGCGGGGGGGAAGAGCAGGGAAGGTTGAGGGGGTAAGGACAACGGGGTAAGGATGAGGGGGGAAGAGCAGGGAAGGTTGAGGGGGTAAGGACAATGGGGTAAGGATGCGGGGGGAAGAGCAGGGAAGGTTGAGGGGGTAAGGACAACGGGGTAAGGATGCGGGGGGAAGAGCAGGGAAGGTTGAGGGGGTAAGGACAACGGGGTAAGGATGAGGGGGGAAGAGCAGGGAAGGTTGAGGGGGTAAGGACAACGGGGTAAGGATGCGGGGGGGAAGAGCAGGGAAGGTTGAGGGGGTAAGGACAACGGGGTAAGGATGCGGGGGGAAGAGCAGGGAAGGATGAGGGGGGAAGAGCAGGGAAGGTTGAGGGGGTAAGGACAATGGGGTAAGGATGAGGGGGGGAAGAGCAGGGAAGGTTGAGGGGGTAAGGATGAGGGGGGAAGAGCAGGGAAGGATGAGGGGGGAAGAGCAGGGAAATACTAGACAGGGGTGGTTGCTGCTGTATGCAAGCTTGCGTGTGTGTGTGTGTGTGTGTGTGTGTGTGTGTGTGTGTGTGTGGTGTGGTGTGGTGTGGTGTGGTGTGGTGTGGTGTGGTGTGGTGTGGTGTGGTGTGGTGTGGTGTGGCGTGGCATGGTGTGTGTGTACATGCATGCTTGTGTGCATGCGTACATGTGTGTGTGTGTAATGAAGTGTGTTGGGAAGGAGGCAATAGAAGGAAAGGGGAGGTGGGGAAGATTAGCGAATGAAGCACGTTAATAATGTTTAGACAAGAGAAAAATGCAATGAAAAATCATTTTTACAAACAAAACTTGTTAATTAGCTGAATTCTTTCATTCATTACCTGATCTGAGTAATTGTTATTTTACAATTCCTACAGGTAAACATACAAACTTCTTTGTATTCAACAAAAAGCTTATTTTGGAGTGAGAAAAAATACAGCACAATACTTCTACAATGGAAAAAGCTGGATCCACTCACAGACTCCATCGATGCTGAGAGAATCGAAGATGTTAAACAGCCGCTGTACCAAGGAGTTTTCACTCTTCTGACACACACCCTGAAAAACAGACCAGCATGACCCACACCTGAAACTGTCTGGTACACACCTGAAACTGTCTGGTAATCCTCCAGGACATACTTGCTAGTACAGTACTACAGCAAACACTCTGCAGTCTACAATCAGCACCCAAGGGGGTTCATTAGCGCTTGAAAGACGTCACACAAGTACAACAACAAAGAACTGAGTCACTTACAGTAACTCTCACCTGGCATGCATATAAATACAAGGTCCATAAATTGCACCAGAGATATATCCTCTGTTTTTCCTTTTTTTATTCTACAGACTACACTTACCAGGCTCCAGCCACACTGGATTACAAAAATGTTGTTTGTGGTCAGTGTTGTAACAGGTCTAGTAAGTCTTCTATGTTTGTGATCAGTGTTGTAACAGGTCTGGTAAGGATTCTATGTTTGTGATCAGTGTTGTAACAGGTCTAGTAAGTATTGTATGTTTGTGGTCAGTGTTGTAGCAGGTCTAGTGAACATTCTATGTTTGTGGTCAGTGTTGTAGCAGGTCTAGTGAACATTCTACGTTTGTGGTCAGTGTTGTAACAGGTCTAGTAAGTATTGTATGTTTGTGGTCAGTGTTGTAGCAGGTCTAGTGAACATTCTACGTTTGTGGTCAGTGTTGTAACAGGTCTAGTAAGTATTGTATGTTTGTGGTCAGTGTTGTAACAGGTCTGGTAAACCTTCTATGTTTGTGGTCAGTGTTGTAACAGGTCTAGTGAACATTCTATGTTTGTGGTCAGTGTTGTAACAGGTCTGGTAAGTATTCTGTTTGTGCATGCTGCCCATTGTAAAATTTGTGCAATGGGCCTAATGAAAACTGGACAGAAAAATTAGACTGATTAACATGACAGAGCACTTACATACTCCACTAATCATTATAAATCCAGCACTGGCTTCATGTGTGTGACATGAATGTAACAATTCTTTTTGTAACATGGCATTCCCTCTCTCTCTCACACACACACATAAACACACTCTGACAAAGGACAAACACAAGGAGGAGAAAGAGAGGGAGGGAGAGAGACACACAGAAGAGAGACAGACAGACAGACAGACAGAGACAGACAGACAGAAAGAAGACAGAGAGTGGGAGAGAGAGAGAGAGGGGGGGGGGGGAGAACTCGAACTTGAAAACATTATTTTACAAGGATTGTAGTTTAGGTTCAGTCAAAAACCTAACAACTAGTCCTTGCTAAGCTACTGATGAGGAGATATCAAATTACAGGCATTATTTATATACATATAGGCATAAATGAGTGAGTGAAAGAGAGAGAGAGAGAGAGAGAGAGAGAGAGAGAGAGAGAGAGAGAGAGAGAGAGAGAGAGAGAGAGAATACTTTATTACACAAGGATAAAGATTTAAGCACAAGTCAGATTTTATACAAATCTGTCCCTGACGACAAACACAGCAACACTCAATACATCGAGAGAGAGAGAGAGAGAGAGAGAGAGAGAGAGAGAGAGAGAGAGAGATGCCGCTTGCTGTAATACATAAACTAGAACTGACCCCAAAGGTCAAGTCACAGACACAGGATGGCAGAGAGCAACTCACGTTCAGACAGTACCCCACCACACAAGGTCGACTGTTGGGCAGCGGGTGGTTGTTGTCATACGGCCTGCATTCTGAGGTGGCGTTGTCACGACAACACCTCTGGCATGACTCCGCCTCTGCAACGGGAAGGTTGCGTATCAACACTGCCAGCCTCTGAAACACTGCATGCTCTTTGAATAACAATGACGATAATAAAAAGGATTTTCAGTTTTTACCTCTTCTGCGTTTTGATTCCTTTTCACAACTGAAAAGCGGTCTCTCTCTGAGTAATTCACCAACACAAACCTGGAGTATGGCGTCAATCAATTTGTTTGTCATTTCTTGCACATTATTATTTGAACATGTTAGACACTCCTCGAAGCACTTCACTGGCTGCCAGTCAAAGAAAAGATAATTATTAAGATAGCCACCTTTGTTTTCCATTTCTCCATTTCTATTTTACACCCATCATGTCTCTCTGTATAGAATGGGAGAGAGAGAGGGAAGCAAGACTGTATATTCCAGACTCAACATTACTTTATTATCTCATCAGAGAAATTAAAACGTGTGTGTTTTGTGTGTGTGTGTGCGTGAGTGTACATGTGTGTGTATGTGTGTGTGTGCGTGGATGCGGGGGGAGAGTGAGAGATAGAGTGATATATGTAATGCACTATTCAATGAGGTTGTGTACTGTTGTAATGTTTCATGTATAGTGCTTTGAGCCTCGCACATGTATCAAAGAAGGATCTGGCCCATTAAAAATGCATTGATTATTTACTATTGTTATGAGTAGCATTGCAAGCCTGTCTGCCTGTGTGCATGGGGTCCACTGCTTTCACAACCTGCCTGTCTGCCTGCTTGTCAGTCTGTCTACCTGCCTGTCTGTCTGCTTGTCAGTCTGTCTACCTGCCTGTCTGTCTGCTTGTCAGTCTGTCTACCTGCCTGTCTGTCTGCTTGTCAGTCTGTCTGCCTGCCTGCCTGCCTGTCTGTCTGTTTGTCAATCTGTCTGCCTGCCTGTCTGTTTGCAAGGTGTACACTAATTCACTCAAGCTGTTTCTCATCAATGTTTAGGTCACAATGCTGGCTGGCCTTCCTGTCTGTCTGTATGGTGTTTACCAGTTCTGTACAGCTGTTTCACATCAATGTCTGTATGGTGTTTACCAGTGCTGTACAGCTGTTTCACATCAATGTCTGTATGGTGTTTACCAGTGCTGTACAGCTGTTTCACATCAATGTCTGTATGGTGTTTACCAGTTCTGTACAGCTGTTTCACATCAATGTCTGTATGGTGTTTACCAGTGCTGTACAGCTGTTTTACATCAATGTCTGTATGGTGTTTACCAGTGCTGTACAGCTGTTTCACATCAATGTCTGTATGGTGTTTACCAGTGCTGTACAGCTGTTTCACATCAATGTCTGTATGGTGTTTACCAGTGCTGTACAGCTGTTTTACATCAATGTCTGTATGGTGTTTACCAGTGCTGTACAGCTGTTTTACATCAATGTCTGTATGGTGTTTACCAGTGCTGTACAGCTGTTTCACATCAATGTCTGTATGGTGTTTACCAGTGCTGTACAGCTGTTTCACATCAATGTCTGTATGGTGTTTACCAGTGCTGTACAGCTGTTTCACATCAATGTCTGTATGGTGTTTACCAGTGCTGTACAGCTGTTTCACATCAATGTCTGTATGGTGTTTACCAGTGCTGTACAGCTGTTTCACATCAATGTCTGTATGGTGTTTACCAGTGCTGTACAGCTGTTTTACATCAATGTCTGTATGGTGTTTACCAGTGCTGTACAGCTGTTTCACATCAATGTCTGTATGGTGTTTACCAGTGCTGTACAGCTGTTTTACATCAATGTCTGTATGGTGTTTACCAGTGCTGTACAGCTGTTTTACATCAATGTCTGTATGGTGTTTACCAGTGCTGTACAGCTGTTTCACATCAATGTCTGTATGGTGTTTACCAGTGCTGTACAGCTGTTTCACATCAATGTCTGTATGGTGTTTACCAGTGCTGTACAGCTGTTTCACATCAATGTCTGTATGGTGTTTACCAGTGCTGTACAGCTGTTTTACATCAATGTCTGTATGGTGTTTACCAGTGCTGTACAGCTGTTTTACATCAATGTCTGTATGGTGTTTACCAGTGCTGTACAGCTGTTTCACATCAATGTCTGTATGGTGTTTACCAGTGCTGTACAGCTGTTTCACATCAATGTCTGTATGGTGTTTACCAGTGCTGTACAGCTGTTTCACATCAATGTCTGTATGGTGTTTACCAGTTCTGTACAGCTGTTTCACATCAATGTCTGTATGGTGTTTACCAGTTCTGTACAGCTGTTTCACATCAATGTCTTTATGGTGTTTACCAGTGCTCTACAGCTGTTTCACATCAATGTCTGTATGGTGTTTACCAGTGCTGTACAGCTGTTTCACATCAATGTTCAGGCTGCAGGGCCTGCCTGCCAGTGTGTCCCCACCTCTGCCTGATGCATGGTGTTTGTAAAATCTGTACAGTTGACGGACACCAACTGGCAACACTCTGCCTGCCTGTTAGTTCACGCAGCACTGCCGCTGTACCCACCTAAATCACACGTGCAGGACAACTTGCCCCGAGCTTCGCAGAATGGGTTGCACACCCCGTTGCCATCACACAGACCCCTGCAACATCACATGGCCTCGCATGACACATCACATCATGGACCACACTCAAACAGTGTCACCGCACACAATGACACATCACATCATGGACCACACTGCAACAAGGTGCTCAGTGTCACCGCACACAATGACACATCACATCATGGACCACACTGCAACAACGTGCTCAGTGTCACCGCACACAATGACACATCACATCATACAGCACACTGCAACAAAGTAAGTCACTACATATGCCATGAAACTATGTAAGTACACTACATATGCCATCAAGCTATGTAAGCATGCTACATATGCCATCAAGCTATGTAAAGTACACTACATATGCCATCAAGCTATGTAAGTATGCTACATATATCATCAAGCTATGTAAAGTACACTACATATGCCATCAAGCTATGTAAAGTACACTACATATGCCATCAAGCTATGTAAGTATGCTACATATGCCATCAAGCTATGTAAAGTACACTACATATGCCATCAAGCTATGTAAAGTACACTACATATGCCACCAAGCTATGTAAAGTACACTACATATGCCATCAAGCTATGTACACTACATATGCCATCAAGCTATGTAAAGTACACTACATATGCCATCAAGCTATGTAAAGTACACTGCATATGCCATCAAGCTATGTAAAGTACACTACATATGCCATCAAGCTATGTACACTACATATGCCATCAAACCATGTAAAGTACACTACATATGCCATCAAGCCATATAAAGTACACTACATATGCCATCAAGCCATGTAAAGTACACTACATATGCCATCAAGCCATGTAAAGTACACTACATATGCCATCAAGCCATGTAAAGTACACTACATATGCCATCAAGCCATGTAAAGTACACTACATATGCCATCAAGCCATGTAAAGTACACTACATATGCCATCAAGCCATGTAAAGTACACTCTATATGCCATCAAGCCATGTAAAGTACACTCTATATGCCATCAAGCCATGTAAAGTACACTCTATATGCCATCAAGCCATGTAAAGTACACTCTATATGCCATCAAGCCATGTAAAGTACACTCTATATGCCATCAAGCCATGTAAAGTACACTCTATATGCCATCAAGCCATGTAAAGTACATTGCACTGCAGACTGTCACATCACTTAACAGGGACCAGAGGCAAAAACCATTATGAACACTACCAAAAGGAACGGACCAAAACTAGATATACAACAGTTTGTCACTTGGTTTTCACTCAGAAAAGAAAAAGAAAAAAGCTTTAGAGTTGCAAAAAAGACAAGTATGAGTGCTGCCAATTCCTGCCCTGCAGTGTGTACCCGTGATGTCATCAACAAGTTCAGCACGTACAGCAAAAGTGAAAAGTATCATACGTCGCAAGTCAAACCTGAGGATCTAAAACTTGAAGTAAAAGAAAGAAAAAGAAATGAAACGTACTTTCATCAAACATTTCACAAAACAACCACTTAAATCAGCAGATTAAATGTTTCGCTAACTGCACATGCTGTTTTCATGCCATCTTGTGTTTGCTGCTACTCACAGGTCTAGACAGGAGGAGCCCTGCGCCTTGTTGGGTGGCGTGGGACAGGCCAGGCTGACGCCGCTGCGCTTTGTCAAAGAAAACAATTCCAAGCTGTGTGCATTTCTCTGCTTTCTAAACTGCCTTACACATTCAGACACAACCACACTGAGCAGTCAACTGTAATAATAACAGTGGCTATTTCTACAGAGACAGTTTGAAATCACCTGTTGTGGTATTATTTGTAGAGGACTGCCTTAACGCAGTTTTGAAGGCATGCAAGGACTGAATGCGAAGGATGTCAGAAGGGAGAGAATTCCATTACTTTGGAACACAGTATGAGAAAGAGTGTTAGCTAAAGGTTTTGTTTTAACATGGGGATGTAAACTATGTCTGTTTTTGTTTTAACATGGGCATGTGAAGTATACACGAGTCTGTATCTGTTTTAACATGGGGGATGTGAAGTATGCCTGTGTCTCTTTCTGTTTTAACATGGGGATGTGAAGTACGCGGGTGTGTGCAGAAGAACTAAGTGAGTGCATTTCTGCAGTCCCGACTGTGAGCTCTGATGCCGAGACCTTCCGTCTTGACATGCACAGTGTAAAGGATCCAAACACAGGAGGTGTAAAGTAATGCTTATTTTAACTAGAAAATACAAAACGTGCGCACACTTTCAGTGAAACACCCTTTTCAAGTAAGAAACAGATGGTTAGCACACTAACAAATGATGCTAGGCATCCAAATGAAATCCCACCTACTTAGCTTTCAGTCGCGGGAGACTTGGGAAATGCTCTGGCTGTTTCCTGCTTGGAAAAGGTGTTTTCACTTAAAATGTGCCCATGTTTGGTGCTGGCTGGTCAAAATAAGGTTATTTCTGACTTTGACGTTTGGTCAGGTTTCAGAGCGCTGTTTGCAGTTTGCGTGTGCAAAGGATACTCGCAGAAGGAGGCGTTGACACATGAGACCTCGTTGTCCCCCAGACACTGTCTCCCAGCAGGTGCCAACCTGCAGTTCTCACAGCACTCGTGGTTCACCGGGCTGTGGACGAGACAAACAGCCAGCACACAATGCAGTCCATCCAACCATACAGCTGCACTACACACCTCATCTCTCATCAACACAGTGGCGTGAGCTCAAGGGAGATAGCTTTTCGCTGAATTCCTTCCGAGAGTTTTGCAGGCAAAACGATCAGTCTCAAATATCCAGTTCACAAAATGAATTGTGCACTTCAAAATCAGGGACTGGAAATTGCGCCCTGAGAACCAGACAAGCTAAAATGTAAACAAAAATGTTGGTTTGAAAAGTTGCAAGGCTTGGAGTTCTTCAAGTGAAGTAATTGTGGGGAAGAGGATTTCAACCAGTACAAATTATTTCCCACAGAAGTGGGTAGGGTTTGATGAAAGGTAAAGTACAAATCAGTGACCAAAGACTAAAAGGTTATTGTCTGAGGATGTAAGGTCAAATGACTGAAAATACAAAACATCAACAACAGACATAATGTCAACACCTAAGGGTGTAAGGTCAATGATTTAAGACTTAAGGTCAACTGCTAAAGACACAGGTCAACACCTCAAGATGTGTGGTCAATGACAAAAGGCATAATGTCAACTACTGAAGACATAAGGTCAAGGACTAAAGATGTAAGGTCAACGAAAATGTGAGGTCAACAACTTCAAGTCGTAAAGTCAATGATAAAAGACTTAAGGTCAACTCCTGTTACTAAAAATGCAAAGTAAATGACTTAAGTTGTAATGACCAAATATGTATACAAAGATGTAAGGTCAGCAACTAAAAGCATGAGGTCAACAACCAAAGACAAGGTCAATGGCCAAAGACAAGGTCAATGGCCAAACACAAGACCAATGACGAAAGAGGTATAAGGTCAATGAACAAAGGCCTTGAGTCAAGATATTCAGTCAACAATTCAGGATGCAAGGTCGATCATTAAAAATGCAACGTCAATGACTATGAGGTCAGACTAAAGAACTAAAGCCAACAACCCAAGATGTAAGCAGGACTGGGCATGTGCGGTCAACAACGAGGATCCTACCTGCAGGTAGCGGAGCCACGCAGCATACACTGAGCACTGCAGCAGGGGTCAAGGTTAAATGTGCCCAGGTAGCCAGCATCGCACTGCTCCTCAAGTTCAATCAGTCCGTTTCCACATGTTCGGTCCTGCGACGGTGTTTCTGTTCACCACAAACAGTTTACCTCAGTGTCAATGGGATGCAAACAAAATCCATGAACTACATCCGAAACAAGGCTTCATTGTTCAGTCCTGCATTAGTGTTTCTCTTCACCACACACAGTTTACCAGTAGTGTCAAGAGGACAAAAACAGAGTCCATGACCTATATCCCAAACAAAACTTCATTGACTGAACTGTTTGCAAGTTTAGTGTGTTAATCCCATCCCCGTCTTTAATCTCTTAACTCCAGCACAAAAGTAAGAAAATTAGAGTCAGGGTGTGATATTTGTGTCATCAAGGTGTGGTTTAGTGCCTTCTTACACTCCTGAGATATTTGTGTCACCAAGAAGATATAGTTTAGTGCCTTGGCTGGTCAGGCCCTGGTAACTCTTGAGGCTGGCTGAGCATCCCTTCTTTCTGTGAGCCAACACCAAGTCCACAAGGCTCACCTGTGCGGTTATCTAAGTACACATACGATTTTGCTGACCTCAGGCCATCAAGAGATGTAATCGGCACTAGCATGTAAGCCAGTGAGGTGGACTGACAGAAGCCTAGGTGAGTCAGACAGACAACACAGTGAGGTGGACAGACAACACAGTGAGGTGGATAGACAACACAGTGAGGTAGACTGGCAGAAGCCTAGGTGAGTCAGACAACACAGTGAGGTGGACAGACAACACAGTGAGGTAGACTGGCAGAAGCCTAGGTGAGTCAGACAACACAGTGAGGTAGACTGGCAGAAGCCTAGGTGAGTCAGACAACACAGTGAGGTAGACTGGCAGAAGCCTAGGTGAGTCAGACAACACAGTGAGGTGGACAGACAACACAGTGAGGTAGACTGGCAGAAGCCTAGGTGAGTCAGACAACACAGTGAGGTGGACACAGACAACACAGTGAGGTAGACAGGCAGAAGCCTAGGTGAGTCAGATGGACAACACAAGATGGACGATACTGACCACTAAAGCAGTCCTGTCCCTTACTGGCCAGCACAAAACCAATGTCCTTGCGACTGCATGGGGAAAATCTCTACAGAAGAAAAAACAAAACAAAAAACATACATATTTATACCCACACACACCAACAAAAACATCACTTTGCTACAAGCCGTGCTGATTTCCCACGCCAGAGGTACCCACTGCAGACGGCCTGACTGGCACCAGACCCTCTGCCTGCTGTGGGACATGGTATGACAGCCCTGGCAAAATGGTTCCCATACACATACCAGCTGCTCCCTGCTGTGGGACATGGTATGACAGCCCTGGCAAAATGGTTCCCATACACATACCAGCTGGCACCAGACCCTCTGCCTGCTGTGGGACATGGTATGACAGCCCTGGCAAAATGGTTCCCATACACATACCAGCTGGCACCAGACCCTCTCCCTGAACTCAAGCATTAAATCATTGTGTAGGTATGTGGAATTCACTTAATTCAGACATTAAATCTTTGTGTAGGTGTGTGGTGTTCACTTAATTCAAGTAAGAAATTGTTGGGTATGTGTGCGGGAATCATTTTACCAAGGCTGCCATGCAATGAATGTCCCAGAGCAGGGAGAGGGTCTGGTGCCAGCTGGTATTTACTTAAGCATTAAATTGTTGTGTATGTGTACAGGAACCATTTTGCCAACACTGTGATAACTGATCACATACCTACAGAACATTGAATGATCACATACCTACAGAACATTAAACAATCACATACCTACAGAATATTAAACAATCACATACCTACAGAACATTAAACAATCACATACCTACAGAACATTAAACAATCACATACCTACAGAACATTAAACAATCACATACCTACAGAACATTAAATGATGTCATGATTGTGAATTCTTACACGATTCCCACATACCTACAATCACTGTCAGGTGACTCCCACATACCTACAGAACACTGTCAGGTGGTTCCCACATACCTACATAACACTGTCAGGTGGTTCCCACATACCTACAGAACACTGTCAAGTGATTCCCACATACCTACAGAACACTGTCAAGTGATTCCCACATACCTACAGAACACTGTCAAGTGATTCCCACATACCTACAGAACACTGTCAAGTGATTCCCACATACCTACAGAACACTGTCAAGTGATTCCCACATACCTACAGAACACTGTCAAGTGATTCCCACATACCTACAGAACACTGTTAAGTGATTTCCACATACCTACAGAACACTGTCAAGTGGTTCCCACATACCTACAATCACTGTCAGGTGATTCCCACATACCTACAGAACACTGTCAAGTGATTCCCACATACCTACAGAACACTGTCAAGTGATTCCCACATACCTACAGAACACTGTCAAGTGATTCCCACATACCTACAGAACACTGTCAGGTGATTCCCACATACCTACAGAACACTGTCAGGTGGTTCCCACATACCTACAGAACACTGTCAAGTGATTTCCACATACCTACAGAACACTGTCAGGTGGTTCCCACATACCTACAATCACTGTCAGGTGGTTCCCACATACCTACAGAACACTGTCAAGTGATTCCCACATACCTACAGAACACTGTCAAGTGATTCCCACATACCTACAGAACACTGTCAAGTGATTCCCACATACCTACAGAACACTGTCAAGTGATTTCCACATACCTACAGAACACTGTCAAGTGATTTCCACATACCTACAGAACACTGTCAAGTGATTTCCACATACCTACAGAACACTGTCAAGTGATTTCCACATACCTACAGAACACTGTCAAGTGATTTCCACATACCTACAGAACACTGTCAAGTGATTCCCACATACCTACAGAACACTGTCAAGTGATTCCCACATACCTACAGAACACTGTCAAGTGATTCCCACATACCTACAGAACACTGTCAGGTCATTCCCACATACCTACAGATGTAATGCCTAAATTGTAAAGTGATTCCCAAACACCCACAGAACTGTAATTAACTTACTGTATTTCTTATCTAGAGCAAGCCTCTCAAAATGACCCTTTCTGATCAGCCAGACTTCTTTTCCAGACATGTTCATCAGAAAACAGTACCTAAGTGGAAAATTATTTGGCACAGAAAGGGTTGAAAGTATTTCTAATTAAACAGAATTTGTGTAAAGAAAATTGATAGGATGAGAAAAAGTACTCTTCATGCTTTACTATTAAATTCCACAATACATATGATATACAAATTAATTAGAAGTTTAGAGGTAAGTAAGTAGGTTGGTGACTGGGCATAAAACACCAACTTACTTACTTACCTCTAAAGTTGTAATTAATTTGTATATGATATGTACATATGTACATACATGCAGAAAGTAAAGAACAGAGGTCAACTCACGTTATTATTTGCATCATAACCACTGACGGAGTAGGCATACATGAGGTATTTGCCGCTGCCAAACAGTGAGGATGGAGAACAGGAATCAGTGTCTGGGTCATGCTCTGCACCCCAATTGTGACCTGTAACAATGACCTATCAGTGAGGATCAAGAACAACAATAATGCACCCCAACTGTAACCTGCAACAATGACCTATCAGTGAGGATGGTGAACAACAATAATGCACCCAATTGTGACCTGCAACAATGCCCTATCAGTGAGGATGGTGAACAACAATAATGCACCCAATTGTGACCTGCAACAATGCCCTATCAGTGAGGATGGTGAACAACAATAATGCACCCAATCGTGACCTGCAACAATGACCTATCAGTGAGGATGGTGAACAACAATAATGCACCCAATCGTGACCTGCAACAACGCCCTATCAGTGAGGATGGTGAACAACAATAATGCACCCAATTGTGACCTGCAACAACGCCCTATCAGTGAGGATGGTGAACAACAATAATGCACCCAATTGTGACCTGCAACAATGACCTATCAGTGAGGATGGTGAACAACAATAATGCACCCAATTGTGACCTGCAACAATGACCTATCAGTGAGGATGGTGAACAACAATAATGCACCCAATTGTGACCTGCAACAATGACATATGAATGAGGGAACAGAAATAATTTAGGTAGCGGCAGCCAAAATTTAAATTTTACAACAGCAATTTAATTTATGCATTTTCAGACAGGCCATATTGATACAAGAAAATGATGGAAAAAAAGTAGCTGTTTATCTTAATTAGTTCCAAAGATATAGCCATTCGAAAACACAGTTTTGCATGACAATAAACAGTTTATTACATTTTCTCAAATTTACCCCCCCCCCCCCCCCATAGTGGTTCTCATGAACATGGGAGAATCCAAATACTTACACTTTTCAAAAGTATACCTTGGTTGCACTTTGTCACAGCTAAATCATATGGTCAGCAAAGAAAGATGAAACAGAGGCAGAGGGCTGAAGTTGCTCCAAAAAGCAATTCCGAGCTTGCCAATTTGCATGAAACAGCACTTTTGACACCACACAGTGGGTAACATATGGCAATGACAGCTTTCCCAATGGATTTCCAAGCAGGGTTTATCACAGTCTTTGCACTTATTTTTTTCTAAGCAGCTCTGACTCTTACGTTTAAAGTTACAGGGTCTTAAAGTTGGCAAAATCTTCAATTTGCACAGTGGAAAAAACACAAATATGTCGGTTGCCACACTTTAACTGGTAATAACTTGAAAACCACTACAGATACAGCAATGAAACTTGGCATGTCCATTAAACTAAGTGTGAAGTACACTTGCAGCAACATTTGCAGTTATTCTGAGAATGATAGATCTTAAAGCCTGCAAAAACTTCACTTTTCACAGTGGAAAAAAGGACAAATCTAATGGGTTTCATACTTTAACTCATAACTTGAAAACCACTACAGATACAGCCCTGAAACTTTGCATGTACATTAAACTAAGTGTGAAGTACACTTGCAGCAGCATTTGCACTTATTTTGAGTGTTAGAGTCTTAAAGTCTGCAAAATCTTCACTTTTCACAGCAGAAAAAGGACATGTATGCTAAAGAAAACATGGTACAGCAGTATCACCTTTATCATCCATGAACATACAGGCCTACAAGGCTGTGATTTGGAGTCAGTTGACACGGTCTACAGGTGATTTTCCTGTAAATATCATCTGTGTGCTTGATATCTGCCAAATAAATTCCTGTGAGATTCAACAAAGAACGAATGTCCCTGGAGACAATGATGAAGGTGCAAGTTGCAGATTCCTGGCAAACACAACTGCGGAGGAGATTTGAGAATTAAGTGTAATCTTCAGAGCATGGCCACCTGTACACAACAACTCCATCTTTACTGCTGCCTTCTCCAAGAAATTGACTATTGCCTCTTCCTCACTGATGACCCTGGTGACTTTGCTGATAAAGAAATCTTCTACATTGTAGACTGCCACAATGTCACCCTCCTGTTGAAATCTGCAGCTGGTTTCAAACTCAGGTTCATCTTGTTCTGATTCATCTTCTGGTTCCGTCGACATCTCCTGGGTCAGATTCCTCTTCCACTTGTTGACATCTCTGCTGGCAGCTGCCATGGCCGTGAAGAGGTGGAAGTTCTGGAAGTGGCTCACCTCCAAACAGCTCCTTCAGTCTGTTGACCATAAATACCGCAGATGAGAAAGCAGCACTGTCTTGACCAGATCTGGCTTGAGAAGTTGCTGGAAGAATGCAGTCTCATCCAAAGTCTTGGATCCCTCATCTTTCAGGAGAAGCAGCTGCACTAACAGTCGGTTGTCCACTTCAACCAGAGGAAGGTCTTGCCGGCATCCTCTCCCAGTTGCCAGGAAAACAGCCTTCAATTTGGAAAACTGGTCATCATCTGCAGGAAAACAACAACACAGTTTTGTTGTTTCTGTTGATCTTGATTGAGAGAATGATCTACGGCCTACAGCATAATTAATAATAATCATTATCACTCAGGCCTTAACTCTTATCTGTTATGATTTTATCATCACTTATCACAATATCAGACTGGCTACCATTAGCAAAGCAGAAATCCACTTTTAATTTTGAACTAGAAATGCTGGTCAGCATCCTATTATAGAATTAAAGTTTGAGAATTTAATTACGATCGTTGAAAAATGAAAAAGACTTTTAACCGAGTTCAAGTGCAGAAGTTATTATGATGTCGACTGTGTTTTCTCAGCATCTTAGTTACCTCCCCTGATGAAGAATTTCGATCACGAAAACAGCCATTGCCACGAATTTACGTCAAAGGTTCGTCCCCCCCAAATAATACTGTTCCAGAAGACATCAAGAATGTATTTCAATGACTATTTTTGTGAAAATTTGGCATATTTTGGCAATATTTAGGAGAACAAGCGAGTGATCGACAACTTCCGGTGAGTCGTATTTGTAAACAAAGACAGAACTATGAGTTGGTCAAGAAAATCGTAAGATTTTAGGCAATCCTGCAAGAATGAATCAAAATATCATATAAAAATGCTAAATTATGAGACAAACTATCACCAAATTCAGTAAACTGGAGCCAGGCGAAGAGAATACTCACGAATCATGTGCCAAAACTCGGCAATCAAGTCACAAAAACTCCACACGGTCGATGCCATCTTGGATGAACTCAATTTGAAAAAAGCGCCTTTACTGCGGTCTTTTATTGGCTTGTGAAAGACCCACCAGTCATCAATCCATTAGCCCCATACCTCATTCGAAAGGGTACGAATTCAGCTTCATTTTGAGAGGGGATATTTTAGACATTTGAGGGCGTTTTGCGGTTTAAAATTGAGTTTTTTTCTGAGTTTCCTACTAAAATGCATTCTAGCGACCAGAGATGTTTGTAAACGACCATGGCGTTTACACCACTGGAATCGGCATTCAATTTCCGATCCAGTGATACCACATACTGCTGTGTACAACGCATATCGCTTTTTCACCGAGCGGATAAACACATTGACTGTTTTCGTTCATGTCTCAGACCGCGTGATCGGCACCGGACAAACGGCAAATACCTCCCGTAGAAAATCAACTGCCGATTTTTCGAGGTACATTGCATGCAAACATAAAAACAACCATAAGAATGCGAAGAAAACGTTCTTTTTATTCATATAATTTCCAAGAGGATACATTCAGAGACTGTGGAGAAATTAGTGACTGAAATACAGTAAAATTGAGCAAAATTCCGATGTTCCCGCATAGGCGATGAGAGGCTGCCGCTACCTAAATAATGCACCCCAATTGTGATCTGCAACAATGACCTATCAGTGAGGATGGAGAACAATAATGCACCCCAATTGTGACCTGCAACAATGACCTATCAGTGAGGATGGAGAACAATAATGCACCCCAACTGTGACCTGCAACAATGACCTATCAGTGAGGATGGAGAACAATAAAGCACCCCAATAGTGACCTGCAACAATGACCTATCAGTGAGGACAGGGACCAGAAATAATGCACCCCAATTGGGACCGGCAACAATGACCTATCAGTGAGGACAGGGACCAGAAATAATGCACCCCAACAGGGACCGGCAACAATGACCTATCAATGAGGACAGGGACCCAATTGTTTTCTCCCAGTCTCTTTCTCTACATGCCTGATGAGGCCCCCTATTCCATGGGTTGCTTTTTGCAGGGAAGCAGGAGAGGAGAAGGAAGGAAGGAAGGAAGAAAGAAGCATGAGATGGAGTCAAAGAACAGACAGACAGAGACTTACCTAATTCTGTAGGCAGCAGCACAGCATGAAAAAAAAAAGAAAACAATAAATCAGTCATACAAACAAATTCGCTATAAACAAATATGGTCAATTTCACAACTAAATGAGTAAATTTTAATCAAGTCTCAATATCTTACAGAAAGCGAAATAAAAATGACATTCAAATACAGCATCTACTCTTCATCAATTTTAGCACACTCTGCATCTGAAGATAACATTAAGAACTGAAAAGGTATAAAAACAAAAAGTATTTTGGTTAAAAAAACAGCACACGCACACTCAGCCTAAAAAACACAGTCTAAAGACTCCACGTTATCAATCAAGTATATGGAATGCTTGGACAATACCATCCAAAGTAATGGAGGGAAAACCTCACTGAGATAACTGCACATCCACATAAACCATTGTGGCAGACAGCGGAAGTGGTGTAGCTCCATGGTCAAGCATCTATACTCAAGATGAAAAGATTGTGGGTTTAAATCCAACTGCTTCAGGCAGTAACCCCCCCCCCCCCCATTGTCGTTAATCTCAATTCCTCATTTAATTTTGTATTCTTGTCCTATATATCTTTTAGGAAATTTTCATTGCTATTGGGTGATTCAGGCAGGGTTAACTCCCTTGACTTTTGCCTGGCATCGCTTAAGTCCCTTGGTTGCTTTCACTTCCGGTGCGTACTTTCTTCACGGTGGAAGGTGGTGACAGTGAATTTGCGAATTTTACACTGCCAACTATAAAGGCATTTTTTGAGGCCCGTAGTCATAATGTGTTTGGAAATAAGCAATAACTTGTTGCTCGTGCTATAGGATGTCCCAAAACGCATTTTTTCTATGAACCCACGATCTTCTGGGCAGCCAAACAACAATGCAAAGACACTTTTTTTCCTCCCTCCATCCCCTTTTCACGGTAATTTTTGCAACTGCAAGTCTTGGCATTTGTACTGCTTCGCGATTCTAGGTTCAACTTCCACTGTTATACACAGCGTGAAGCCACACCTACTCAGAAATCGGCCCAGAAGTGTGCTGCGACCTCTCGTGACTTCTTGCGTGAAAGATTACAAAGCGCATTCACTCTAGCAAACCAGCTTCACTGAATCACCCAATACCTGGGTACAGCTACAGCAGTTACAAGAGCAGCGCTACCTATTCCTATCAATGTGTGCAGCATTTTTGTGCATCCAAAATGCAACTACAAATCCACTGTTACAGTGGTTCCACAATTTCCCCCAACATATTTAAATTTTAGAACTCCAAAACACCACAAAATTGGGACCATATGCACAACAAGCTTCTACATCATCAACTGCATCCCTGATCATGTGATTGGGGAAGTCCCTGGGTTTCCTGAATGCTGCTCAGACTGGGTTGTTAAGAATCTAAGCCAGAATGTGCTGCGGGGAGTGAAAGTCTAAAGACATTTTTCTGTCACCTTGCCTTTCAGTGTCCAGGTAACTGAACCCTTCATCAAGGGCTTCCCTGCTTTAAGGCCATTGGTTTTCATGATGGTCTTGTATCAACAACTACACTCACCATGAGCAGTGACCAGCTGAGCTTGCTGAGCGAGGACTGTGTCACCGTTGCTGTTGAGAGTTGTGCTCCAGCCGGTGTTGAGCGTTGTGATATTGCCATCAATGCTGCGTGCTAAACACCATGTCAACACACAGCAGTTATTCAGTCATAGCGCTAAACACCATGTCAATATTCAGCAGTTAATCAGTCATAGCGCTAAACACCATGTCAATATTCAGCAGTTAATCAGTCATAGTGCTAAACACCATGTCAACACACAGCAATTATTCAGTCATAGAGCTAAACACTGTGTCAATATTCAGCAGTTAATCAGTCATAGCGCTAAACACCATGTCAGCACCCAGCAGTTATTCAGTCATAGTACTAAACACCATGTCAACACTCAGCAGTTAATCAGTCATAGTGCTAACCACCATGTCAACACACAGCAGTTAATCATAGTGCTAAACACCATGTCAACAAACAGCAGTTAATCAGTCATAGTACTAAACACCATGTCAGCACTCAGCAGTTAATCAGTCATAGTGCTAAACACCATGTCAACACTGCAGTTAATCAGTGACAGTGCTATGGATTATAACACATACTGAAGTCAGATGCACACAGCTCAGCTGAGACAGGGTTCTGTACAAATCACCTGTGTAATAAGATGGTCATTAGCTGAGACAGGGTTCTGTACAAATCACCTGTGTAATAAGATGGTCATTAGCTGAGACAGGGTTCTGTACAAATCACCTGTGTAATAAGATGGTCATTAGCTGAGACAGGGTTCTGTACAAATCACCTGTGTAATAAGATGGTCATTTACTGCCATCACCAAAAGAGACAATGATTCACATGCTGGCTTTATCAGCAGGATCCAGTGTAGTTGACAAATTAATATTTAATTAATAGTTAATAATTAATTAGTTGCGTGTATGGTTTTGTGTGCATGTCTTGGAAAGGATGAAAAAGATGTTATATTGTATACGTGTTCATATACCTAGTAGGGGTTCAGTGTCATCTTGATTTTGCACACTTTTGTTGACCCTATTGGTTTGTATGATGTGCTTTGGGCTCACGTTAGGTGTAGGCGCTTTATTAAATGTTTTACATCATATGATAACTGTCACTAAGCAAAAGCCATGTTTAACCGTACTGGGAGAGCAGATGCCTCCAGCAGACCCCTGGTCTGCTGAAGCGATGTAGGCCAGTCCCAGAACATTGCCTGAAAACTGCTGGTGGGTGAACAGGTGAGCCACGCAGAAGTCTTTGAAGTACAGGTCACGCCCAAACATCTGAAACATGCAATCAGTAAACAGGTGAGCCACGCAGAAGTCTTTGATGTACAGGTCACACCCAAACACCTGAAACATGCAATCAGTAAGCAGGTGAGCCACACAGATGTCTTTGAAGTACAGGTCATGCCCAAACATCTGAAACATGCAATCACTAAACAGGTGAGCCATGCAGAAGTCTTTGAAGTACAGGTCGTACCCAAACATCTGAAACATGCAATCAGTGAACAGGTGAGCCACACACAGGTCTTTGAAGTACAGGTCATACCTAAACATCTGAAACATGCAATCAGTGAACAAGTGAGCCATGCAATCAGTGAACAGGTGAGACACACAGAAAACAAGAAAGTACAAAAGTATATATTTGATCAAGCACACAGAAAGTAAACTGGTCAGCCATTAAGAGTTGTGAGCTGTACGTCCTGCAACAAGATGTGTTAAAACTCATACACACAGACACACATACACATTATGCACGCATGTAAATACCCATACACAAACACATGCGCGCACGTGCACACACACACACATACACACACACACAGACACGCACACACATCCATACACACACATAGACTCACACACACACACGTACACATACACAGAGCACAGACAGGCAGCCATACCTGCAACAGCTTGAGTGGTTCCCAGCTGGCCTGGTCAGCATTGTAACCAGTCGTTGGATTCACACTGATCTGCATCTGTTCAGACCAAGCACACTTTCTTCTCACTACTTGTATATAAAAATAATACAAACACACACACAAAACACACAACTGTTGCAAATTGTCAGAGAAAACCTTTCCTGTACAACCTCAGTTTTCAAAACCACAAGGATTCAGACTTGCATTGGTTCCAAATACCCACACCATGTTCACATCAATCTTTTTTTTCTTTTTCTTTTTTATTAATTTATAATCAATGCACTGAAAACAAAAATGCAAATCTTAAGAGAACACCCTTCTTTTTGTTGACCAACCACACTTTCTCAAACTCCTCTCTTCCAAACGACACAAATCCTTCACCAAAGATCCTTCTCCTGAGACCAGCGTTTGGAAACTGGTCTTTTCTGTACAATAAGCCCCTGTCTTTATAAGGTTTATCTCCCATGAATGCAGTTGTTCATTGTTTCTAATCCCATGTGGTCTAGGGACTTCACAAATATACCAGCTATTTAAATACACCAGCTATTTAAATACACCGGCTATTTCAATACTGTCTAGGGACTTCACAAACACACCTCAGCTATTTCAAAGCCCATGCCTGTGATGTCATAGCCAACGTTGAACACAGTGCCACGATAGATGGAGTCTACTTGCTCCATCACAGATCCCTGGTAACAAAAAATACAGACAAGCTGTCAGAGCATGGTGTCAGGAAACACAGATTTTCCCTGTCACAGGACGTTAATGACAGGATGATGATGACGACAATGAAGATGATGGTGATGATGAAGATGATAACAATGAAGACGATGATGATGGAGGTGCACTGGGGAGCGGGAGAGGGAGAGGGTGCCTGTTTTGGGATATCATTATGTTTTTTTGTGTCTCCAAAACCACAGATCTTCCAGGCCTTTCTTAATGCCAGCTTTGAGCTTCTTTCTTTCAAGCTATCGTCTCAGGACTGAACTGCACTGAAATGAAGCATGGAAGTCAGACTGAGACGCAGACTGAAAGCGTATCAGAGTGAAAGCTTGGTTCCTTAAAACTGCAGGTCTGTGTACAAAGCTCTTTGAGTCTCTGGAACCAATAAGGGCTTTTTATTATGAATCATCAAATCAGTGTGAGAATACAACACCAAGGGCAAAGCATTTAAAAGGCCATGAAAGAGCAAACCACTGATGTGGGATTTGGATGTTCACAGTACAACATTGGACTCACAATGGTTTGTCACAACCTGAGGATACAACATTAAGAATAAAGCATTTCAAAGAGCAAACCACTGATGTGGGATTTGGATGTTCACAGTACAACATTGGACTCACAATGGTTTGTCACAACCTGAGGATACAACATTAATAATAAAGCATTTCAAAGAGCAAACCACTGATGTGGGATTTGGATGTTCACAGTACAACATTGGACTCACAATGGTTTGTCACAACCTGAGGATACAACATTAAGAATAAAGCATTTCAAAGAGCAAAACACTGATGTGGGATTTGGATGTTCACAGTACAACATTGGACTCACAATGTAGGCAGCAGTGTTGTAGATGCTGTTGCGCCCAATGAAGCGATAGAACTTGTAGTCGGCCACCGCGATCACTCGGCAGGTGCTCCAGGCATATGGTTCTGATGCACGCTTCTCTCGAGAGGCAGAACCTGCAGGTCACCAGACAAGCAACAAAGATAACAAACAGTGGCAGATTTGTCCGGGCATGCAAGGATTAAGGGGGAAGGTCGGTCGACCATTTCTGCCTGTGCTTCAAAAAACAAACCCGTTTGTCAACACCAGCTCACACACACCAGTTCCACCCCAGCTGGCCACAGATCAGTCCACAATGGTGCAGCAAGCTTAGACAAGTGTGGACAAGTGTTCCCTAACAAGCTGTGAGGAAGCTCATTTCCCTGAGGCGTTCCCACACAACGCCTGGACAGCAGTCAACCCGCTCCAACTTTGTTCAGCCAAAGGTGAATGTGTGTTTACCTGAAACATGCCACCTTTACTTTTGACCAAATGACTGGGTCTTTACATGCTACAGCTGTAATACAGGGTTGGAACAGATACCAAAACGGCAGTCAGCACAGAGACCCTGGAGATGAACCTACCACATTTTCCTCACAATCCCAGTGCTCTAACCACTGAGCTATCCCTGCTCCCTGCTGTCCTCGCATGTGTGTCACAAGTGTCTATTGTGTCACATGTGTGGGACAAGTGTCTACTGTGTCACATGTGTGGGACAAGTGTCTTTTGTGTCACATGTGTGTCACAAGTGTCTGTTGTGTCACATGTGTCTATTGTGTCACATGTGTGTCACAAGTGTCTGTTGTGTCACATGTGTCACAAGTGTCTATTGTGTCACATGTGTGGGATAAGTGTCTGTTGTGTCACATGTGTCACAAGTGTCTGTTGTGTCACATGTGTGTCACAAGTGTCTACTGTGTCACATGTGTGGGACAAGTGTCTATTGTGTCACATGTGTGGGATAAGTGTCTGTTGTATCACATGTGTGTCACAAGTGTCTATTGTGTCACATGTGTGGGACAAGTGTCTATTGTGTCACATGTGTGGGACAAGTGTCTGTTGTGTCACATGTGTGGGACAAGTGTCTGTTGTGTCACATGTGTGTCACAAGTGTCTGTTGTGTCACATGTGTGGGAGAAGTGTCTGTTGTGTCCCATGTGTGTCACAAGTGTCTGTTGTGTCAGGAGCCAACCTTTTTCTGCTCTTCACAGCCAAAAGGCAAACCAAGCTGGCTGAGCCCCAGGAAGCTTGAATGGAACGAAGGGAAATACTTGCGTTGCATGACTAATCACACAGCTAGCGTGAGAAGCCTGCAGACGGAAAGAAGAAAGTACCTGTGTTGCATGACTAATCACACAGCTAGCGTGAGAAGCCTGCAGACGGAAAGAAGAAAGTACCTGTGTTGCATGACTAATCACACAACTAGTGTGTGAAGCCAGTGGATGGAAAGAAGGAAGTACCTGTGTTGCATGACTAATCATACAACTAGCATGTGAAGCCAGTGGATGGAAAGAAGGAAGTACTTGTGTTGCAAGACGAGTCACACAGCTATCGTGTGAAGCCTGCAGATGTAAAACTAGACCCACTTCCTATCTTAAGGTCAGCTTGCCTCTTTGGGGGGCCCTTTAACAAGCCAATAACCTCTAAAAAGAATTTTTAAAAGCAACAAATCAAAGAAACTGTGTCAATCATAGAAGCAGCTTTAACATTCTCTAACAAAAATGCATCTCTTGGGTTTTTCACAAAAGTAGCTTTTTAAATGCTCCAACAAACATGCATCTCTTTGCACAGGTTATTAATAAAAGTAGCTTTTACATGCTCCAACAAACATGCATCTGTCTGCATAAAAGTAGCCTTTACATGCTCTAAGAAACATGTGTCTGACTGCATGTGTTATTTAATTTATAAAAGTACCTTTCACATGCTCTAGCAGGTGTCTGTTTGCACTGGTTATTTATAAAAGTAGCTTTTACATACTCCAACAAACATGCGTCTGTTTGCACAGTTTATTTATAAAAGTAGATTTTACATACTCCAACAAACACACTTTCTTCTGACACTTACCTTCTACTCTCTCTGCTTTCATCCCAAAGTGAGCATGCTCCTGAACATCGTCAATGTGGCTGGCACCACAGAATGCTGGCCTGTGAAGAAACCCAAAGAATTCTTCATGGTCTGAATTTAAGGTTACAGGCTGTACCTCTGGTGGAGTTATGTACCTTGTATTTAGTCGCATGCCAGGTGAGAGTTACCGGAGGTGACTCAAGTCTTTGTTGTTGTGTTTGTGTGATGTCTTCTGAGCGCTAATTAACTCCTTGTGCTTTGATTATTCAAGGCTTGACTTGAGACTGAATATAACATGCAATCTGCTTAAGACGTAACAAGAAATTGACGGAATCCATTGCCTTGTGGTTAGAAATGTTACCAACTGCAGTGTGTGTGCGTTGAATTTTGACAATATGTATTTGTAAAGAACGTGCAAGCGCTTAGGGCCTGTGCGGGTTAGGCACTCTAAATATTCATTATTATTATTATATCTGTACAATAGTCTTGTACACTGTGATGCTGAACTTGCAAAGCAACACTCATCGCATTACTCCTCCCTAGGGTGGCAGCACTGCGCTCCCTCAGTGACCTCAAAAGAGCAGAAACGCTCCTTGGCTAGCCAAGACCCCAAACCACAAGCACATCAGGCAAGTCGCAGTTTCATCTTTTGTGATCTGCATTTTTTTCATTTTTTTCAACTTTTAAATGACCTCAGAAGCAATCTGAATGCTGTCATCGGCACTCCAAACTTGTTGCCATTTTAATTAAAAGTGGGGAAATGAGGCCAAGTCTGGAAATACCCAGCCATCTTTGCTCTTTTCCTTCCATGATGGACAGTGCAGTCCTCCAAAGACACCTGCGTGAAGCATGTATATATATTGAAGCACATCATTGTGATGTGTTGTTGTAAATGTCGTCTGCTCAGCAAGTGGAAGTATTTTACGAATCATTCCCCGAACAGCACACCATTTTATTTCTGAACAGTACAACATTTTATTCCTGAACAGTACACCATTTTATTCCTGAACAGCACACCATTTTATTTCTGAACAACACACCATTTTATTCCTGAACAGTATACCATTTTATTCCTGAACAGTATACCATTTTATTCCTGAACAGTAACCATTTTATTCCTGAACAGCACACCATTTTATTTCTGAACAGTACACCATTTCCCTCTTCTATTAACATTTCCTCACAACTACAGTTGTTTCAAAATATAAAATGCATGCTTTATAAGAGTATGGTACTGAGCATGAAATGAAAAGACATCCTTCATAAAATTGTATCTTGGGTCAGTGATCATTTCTGTGGGCTAGTGTTTTATATAAACACACATGTGGTTATATTAAAGTAATAACAAACATACATGCATTTATATAATGCATGGTACATATATTTATAAAGAGATATGAAACAATATACACATGCATGCATAAATGTGGGTACACCCACACACACACAAACAGACACACACACAAACACACTCAAACACACACGAACAGACACACACACACACACAAATAGACACACATACACACACACACACACACACACACACACACACACACACACACACACACACAAACACATGCAAACACACACAATGTGTACCCTTTTCCTTTCTTGTTTTGGTCCCATATGATGTCTGAGGCTCGATACACAATCATCTTCCCATGATGCTCTCCTTTTTGTTTCTCCACAAAGTGTCGCTTTGCATCCTTACAAGCAGCACATACACACTCAAAACAGGTACTGCGGATTTACCAGCAAAGACCTCCTAACTGATATGTAAATATATATCATCATATTTCAAGTGGCTTCATCAACTACTGTAAGAGTACACGAGTCCATTCAGTAAGGTCATTTGTAAGTCAGTAAACCTGTCATGACTCTGTCTGAACTAAGTATACATCATACTTGAATCATAGTGAAAATATTTAATGTGTACAGTACATATACACCAACAGCAGTGAGACACAATAAATCAACACATCACATATTATATTAACTTCTAGCTATAAAATATAAAAAAGCATAGCAGTTAGCATACTTTCGTTGGAGCCATTTTGTTGGAATAGATGATGCAGGTTTAAAATGATACATGTTTTATTCTGCATACTGTGCCTTAGAGTTGGCTAGGGATCATGCGCCATAGATATGTCCATTATTATTATTATAACGCTGACAGAAATACTGTAACAGTGTTGCCACACAGAATGGTCTGAAGGTTTCAAAGAAAAGAAGAAAAAAAGCTTGTAATGTTAATAGTGCTTTTTTAAAAACTGTGACTTATTGTTGAGGTGATGAAGAAGGGATGCTAAACAATGAAGTGCTGACCTCTATTCCGTACACAATCCCCTTGTATTTGATCGACCCTTCAAAGATTCCATCAGCAAAGTAGCCATGGACATCCGAGGCACCATCACCTGCACAGCAATCCAAGTTATATAAAGAACTGACCACAAACTGCTCCTGTTGTTAATTATGCTTGGCTTTTTCCCCATAATCTACCATCAGCAAGAACCTAACATGTCTTCTTTCCATAACAAAATACAGTGAACCTAATATGTCTTGTTTCCATAACAAAATACAGTGAACCTAATGTGTCATGTTTCCATAACAAAATACAGTGAACCTAACATGTCTTGTTTCCATAACAAAATACAGTGAACCTAATATGTCTTGTTTCCATAACAAAATACAGTGAACCTAACATGTCTTTTGTTTCCATAACAAAATACAGTGAACCTAACATGTCTTCTTTCCATAACAAAATACAGTGAACCTAACGTGTCTTTTTCCATAATACAATGAACCTACTGTGTCTTGTTTCCATAACAAAATACAGTAAACCTACCATGTCTTGCTTCCATAACAAAATACAGTAAACCTAATGTGTCTCGTTTCCATAACAAAATACAGTGAACCTAACATGTCTTGTTCCCATAACAAAATACAGTGAACCTAACATATCTTGTCCGTAACAAAATACAGTGAACCTAACGTGTCTTCTTTCCATAACAAAATACAGTGAACCTAATGTGTCTTCTTTCCATAACAAAATACAGTGAACCGAATGTGTCTTCTTCTGTGATAAAATACAATGAACCTAATGTGTTTTGTTTCCATAACAAAATACAGTGAACCGAATGTGTCTTCTTCTGTGATAAAATACAATGAACCTAATGTGTCTTGTTTCCATAACAAAATACAGTAAACCTAATGTGTCTTGTTTCCATAATACAATGAACCTAATGTGTCTTGTTTCCATAACAATACAGTGAATCTAATGCATGTTTCCATAACAAAATACAATGAACCTAAAGTGTTATGTTGCCATAACAATACAGTGAACCTAATGTGTGTTGTTTCCATAACAAAATACAGTGGACCTAATGTGTCTTGTTTCCATAACAAAAGACAATGAACCTAATGTGTCTTCTTTCCATAACAAAATGCAGTAAACCTAATGTGTCTTGTTTCTATAACAAAAGTACAACGAACCTAATGCATGTTGCTTCCATAACAAAATACAATGAACCTAATGTGTTATGTTGCCATAACAATACAGTGAACCTAATGCAATGGATCTAATCTGTTGTTCGGAACACAGCACAACACAGACAAGCCATAACAATACAGTGAACCTAATGTGTGTCATTTCCATTTATAACAAAATGCAATGAACCTAATGCATATTGTTTGCACAATAGACCTAATCTGTTGTTTGGAACACAGACAAGCTTTACCTTCACAGGAGCCCACCAAAAACTGTTCCTGGTTGAAGTCATTCACCACAGATTTCTTGTTGCCGTCAATGACAACAATACGGAATGTCTGTGTGAACAGACCCTTTCGCGGATACAGGTGACACAGTAGCGTCCTGCAGAATAATATACATGTGGACACAGCAAATTATACAAAAGACACAGGGAAATCGACTAGGTACAAACGAGTACAGAAAAGAAAAGATTTTTTTTTTATTATCCAGCAATCATTAATCAATATAAATTAATTTAAGCTTTAAATAATTCAATTGTTAAATATAGTTAAAAGTATAAATGATGAATAAAGGTGTTCTTCAAAACTGACATTTATTGCAGCTATAAAATTTCAGCCACAATCAGAATGTTTTCAATCTGAAGTGCACATATAATTTATAATATATAAATGTGAATTCATAATGCATAATTTGTGCTGAGCATGTAAACTGAACAGTGAATAGATGCATGTAACATCATTCAGTCCAAAACTAAATACTGACTCACTGAGAAGAGAGAAAAAACAAAAAACTAAAACATGTGCACACACACTGTAATTTGTATAATAATCAGATTATTATACATGAATGACATATATATATGTCACACAGTCACATCCACACCAGACCATACTGTTACTCATTATGCATAAACAGGAGTATCTGACACTCTAAACTGTAGCTGAGTGCATTACACTTCTGACTCATATTATTTACTACCATCAGTAATTCCTAATGGTATTATAATACTGATCACCCTCTTGGACTTCAGCAAGCCAGCTTACACTGTTACAGTTAAAGTGACCCTCTTGGACTTCAGCAAGCCAGCTTACACTGTTACAGTTAAAGTGACCCTCTGGGACTTCAGCAACCAAGCTTACACTGTTACAGTTAAAGTGACCCTCTGGGACTTCAGCAACCAAGCTTACACTGTTACAGTTAAAGTGACCCTCTGGGACTTCAGCAACCAAGCTTACACTGTTACAGTTAAAGTGACCCTCTGGGACTTCAGCAACCAAGCTTACACTGTTACAGTTAAAGTGACCCTCTGGGTGGACTTCAGCAACCAAGCTTACACTGTTACAGTTAAAGTCTTAAAAGTGACCCTCTGGGGGGACTTCATCAATCAAGCTTACACTGTTACTGTTACAGTTAAAGTGACCCTCTGGGACTTCAGCAATAAAACTTACACTGTTACTGTTAAAGTAATCCCAACTTGGACCCCCTTAAACTTAAAATGTAATCATTACCGCACATACACAAGCTGACAAAACCAAAAAATGCATTGTCCAGTTACAAAACACTAAATTCAGTTGGTGCTGTGGTCAATGGTTGAGTCAAAACCTAGGAAACAGTTGACTCACATGTTGAAGAAGGTGATGGTCATCTCACGTCCAGCACGAGGGGCGTTCCCGGAGTCAAGGCTGCGTCGGGCTCGCGTGTGAACATCTCGCACATGCAGCACTTCATAGTAGGTGACCTTGTCTTCAAGGGCACCTGAAACAAACAACACAAGGCTTTCCTCAACCTGGTCCTGTGCTTGTGCATGACAACTGACACGTCATGGTACATTTGTAAGTCGCAACAGTTAAAAAATCTGTAGCATTAATGATTAACATTGCCTTCTGGCTTCAGCTCTCTCTCTCTCTCTCTCTCTCTCTCTGTATATAATATATGTATAATATATAAAATTGCAAAATAAGAACTAAGCTTGCTGTTCATACGCAGAATCAGAGGCCTTCAGTACATGTTGCTCTTGTGACTTGTAAGTGGTATAATTAATATTGTTTTATAATATATTGTGCTAAATCTACTGTGTGGTATATTTATTATATATTATAATTATGTTGCAAACTTGCATTAAAAAAAGAAGAAAAAAGAAAGAAAAAAGAACTAAGCATCCAGTTCATATTATGATAATTTACATAACAATTAGCATGCTGATGCTCTGTCTCTCTCTGGACAACTTCAGTTATATTCTCCTTAGTCAAAAAATGTGATATATAATTTATAATATAACAGTATCATCAAACCTAGCAGGTTGTAAAAGTTATTGCAAATGTGCATTAATCTGCTACTTCCTTCAGGTGATGCTTAATGTCCTCGGATGTCGGTTGACATATTAGTGACAAGCTGAGACCAATGCTTTAGCATGGTTCAATATTGCTTTATGTCCACGGAAACCAGAAGGCTCATTAGTACGGATAGCCCAGGACGGCCACCTCGACTCTCACACAGCTCCTGGACTATGATTAATCTGCTAATGAGTAATGTGCTATGTAGGCATTGTTACACTGTTAAATTCCTCTGGTCATTTGACTAACAACAGAACATGTTGCAACAGAGCAAGTTTTTAAGGACAGGCTACAACACTATACAGATTATTACAAAGCTTTGTCCAAAATTGTTTGCCAATAATATAAATTCTGTTCTCTCTCTATACTCTATATAAAATTATATGAGTGTACAAAATTTGGCACAAACATAGTAGGGGAGATGTGCACTAATAGTGTGACTTGATTTTGTGCATACTTGTGCAAAACTGAAGACACAATGAACTATGCATGTTGTAATATCTGATGTACAACATGCAGCCTTTTATGACCTTTGTCAGCAAATATCTCCAAAAGTGTGCAAGTTTTTATCTTTTGCTTTTTAAGAAATATTTCCTAGCATTGTGCACATTCTAAAAACACAACTAGTTTCAATGTATCATCAACTTTATTTTCTACCCCCTTTGTCCTGTTTTCATGCACACCTTTTGGCACTAAGTCATATATATATCATAATTTATTCCTATCTCTTTTTTTTAGCCCCCTCACCCCCCCCCCCCCTTTTTTTCTTTTTTTTATCATCATGGTCATGACCACAGGATGGCAGGTCATATTATTATCTCACATACTAGTTATCCAAACACTGTAACTGTAACTAGTATCAACTTTGGCTCACAGCCAAATCAGGCAAGAGGGGAAATCTACAAATGTTTATGTGGCATCAGCCTTTACTATATTTAGATATGCTGCAATCCCTCACTACTTGAAGCTGGGCTAGGAACAGGGGAGGCAATTCACAGTTTAACTAAAGCACAAAAACCAGAGCCTTTGGCAGTTTTTACATCATCACACTTTTGACAGTTCTGTGGTACGATAGGTAAATTACGAAAAGAAATAAGGTTGTACAAATATGACACATGAAAACATATGGTATTTATATTGCATTTTAGATTTATAATTGTAATTTGTACGGAACTAGTTTCATCTGAATCATGAAATGTGAAACTGATAAAATTAGAGTTTAAACACATTCAGTCAGCCATTATATTTAAAACCACTTTGAACACCCATCTGTTTAAAAGCTGCCAAAGTTACTGCTGCAGTGCTTACAAATTCTCTACCTACCTCTGCCACACCCCAAACATGTTCTTAACTTTATTTCAGTTGACTCTTGTGTGTGTGTGTGTGTGTGTGTGTGTGTGTGTGTGTGTGTGTGTGTGTGTGTGTGTGTGTTGCTGTTTAGCTTTCTATGAATTGTATGTTATAGTTATGTACAGTCATTCTGTTTTTATAGTCTTTCAATATAGGTGTAGTTTATGTGTAAAAGCTATACAACACTCAGCATTGTGAGCTCAATAACTTTGGGGGAAAATATTGTTTATAGGTTTGCACTTTGCACAAATACATGATTAATTGTTAAATTATTAATCTTGTATATTTGTCATTGTTTCATGATACATAATATAAAAAGGTCAGTGTGTAAACTGAACTGCACAGAAATATTTCATATATAGTTTTTACAGCAGTTATATTTAAACTAAAACTGAACACCTGAAACAGTCCAACTCCAAGTGAAATGTTAGAAAACCTAGTGCAGTGGTAGTTTTTCAGCAGAGGTTCACATGCTTGGTTTTATTAGCACATGATTCCTACAGTGAGCTCTCATTAATGACAGTGGACCCTGTGTTGAACTAAGCAGGAGAATGAAGAATTATCATAGTTACAGTCACATATATTGATATAATTTATACTAATCATCTGGTGCTCATAATAAAGGGGAAATGACCTCTTGCCCTTTCAACACCACTAATGAAAACCCATTACTCACAAAAGAACTACTTTCAAAAGACAAGGTAGTTCTTAACACTCCATCTGTTTAAAGTGAATCTGCGGCAGTGATGTCAGCAGGATATAAATTTATAACGGCTATTCCTTCTTCACTTGTTGACGAATGTCCCAATCCCATGCAAGGAATGGAACGGAAACTAAATTTAGACCGATTTAGAGTACGTTATGCTCATTAAGTCGTACTGTCAGTGAGTATACAGGATGAACAATGTTCCATTCAAACATCACTGCAAAATTTACATCTTTGGCTTGTCCGCGATTTTTAAACAAAAGTGGGTCTGGAGACACCACGAATTCAAAACCGCTTACATAATCTGCCTTGCCAACAAACTACTGGACACAAACGCTCGGTCAACGAAGCGAAACTTACCTAGAGAAGGAACCACTAAAAAGACCGTCGCGAGCACAACAAACGACAGTATAGTCGACATTCTTTTCCAATATGGAGCCACCGGCGACAAGACTGTCCTAGCTGCTGAGAGAACGGGAAAGGCAGCTTCAAACTTCCATCCTGTTGTGTCCCGGCTCGCTACTTTTGTTGTCGAGCGTGTCGCGACTGATTTGAGTGTGGCACTTCCGCAGTCAAGCAAGCACTTGTTCCAAATCACAGGCCAAGTTGACCACCACACAATTGCAATTGCGCACAGAAAATATTACTTTGTTAGTTTGAATTACAATTAATCTTTCCAGTTCAGGTCATTTCCTATTTTAGTGCCCAAAGTTACTTCCTGATTTCATTTCCATTGTTGTTCATTTCTGGGTTGCACTTGCTGTTTGAAAAGCCGTTTGGACTTAGGACACAGGCCGGCTTTTAGTCAGTCCGTAATTGTACGGCTGTGTTAAATTTATTGAACGCCCATTTCATGCCTGCACCAGCCCCGATTCGGTAAATCACCCGTTTTTCAGGGACAACACAAAATGGCACATTCTCAAGGACTGATAAAGGAAGAAATCTTAAAGTTCCGCAAAGTCAATACAGTGAAATAGAGAAAACACTGTCCGAGGCCACTGAATGGCATTTCAAACCACAAATTTTCACCGTTTATTGTTGTCCAAGTGTTGTTTTGTCGCTTGAAAAAGGAGCTTACCCCCACCCCCGCCCCACAATTTTATGTTGTACGTTTTGTACTGTTAGGTAAGCGTTCTTTTTAACCTCTTCAGTGTGTTTGGCATTCCGGCCAAACTGACCTGCAATAAGTGTGACCCGAAAGTGGAGAAAAAATGGACTTAGCATGAAAGCAATAATTTAGGACTCCTTTCTGATCACAATATTGCTATGTTTTTAATGGCTGATTATTACTCAAGCTCGAGTAGCTGCATCAGATCAATTTGCCTCAACACTGGTCTCGTGTTTGTAGACGGTAATGTTTGTTTCGCTTTTAAAAGTAAAAATATGGCATGGAAAGTAAGTGGTCTAAATAAAAACTTTCGGTTAATTTTAATCAATTCGCTCTTCTGCGCAATATTATATAGGTATAACCAATATTTTAAATAAATATGTATCCATAACTTACCACAAATAAATTTTTAGTTGCTACGCAAGGAATTTTTATGTGGATTATTTATTTCGTAGGAAGGGAGGCAACAAAACAGTACATAGTGTCCAGGTTTAACCCTTGCTACCTCCCTTCCTCTATACGCCGTTTCAGGGTTTTCCGGCAAACGAACATGTAAGTTTCCTGACCCATGACATTGAATAAAGATATTGCATTGAATAATGGGTTAAAAAAGAAAAGAAAAAAAGAAAGTCGGTGCAGCTGAACAAGATTGGTACTCGCTCTCGAAATCCGAAGTTAATTTAACCACGGCACTGAGTCGGGTATGGTCACCAGACGATGGGTAGGCCGGTGATCGTCACTGACCTGCTGGGCTTTTCGTACCGGCCCTGAGATTTCTCCGGAGTCAGTCACTGACATTTTGTGAAGCCTCTGCAAAAGTCCTTCGGACATGAGACGTTAACTGAGGTTCCCCGCGTGTACTTTTGCAAGTAAGTAGGCCGCATGGTGCTTAACTAGTCCACACTGAGACTGATGAAACCATAAAGCTTATTAGGGACGGGGGGGAAGGTGGGGATGGGGTATGGAGGTGGGGGGAGAGGGAGATTATATACCTATCGCTACACTGTCACAACCAGAATGACTCCTGCATTAAGATGGGCAGCGATGAGAGCCATTTTAATGTCACCAGTGGGAAGTGTTGGACTGACAAAGTCACTACAAGACGGTGTCCACAAACCACAACCTTTTTGAAGAGAAAGGAGAGCCGAAGCGGTATCGAACCGAGGTCCTTCCGCTTACCAGTCTAACGCCTTACCGCTAGGCCAAACCGGCTCACAGTAAACGCTTCCATCTCGTATTTTTCCACAGCGCGAATTCGATTCTAAACTGATATGCCCCAGCGTGATGTCATAATTCCACTGCCGGCAAACTTTCCATCTAGCGTGTGCCACCGGCCCGTCAGAGATTGTGCTCTCTTCGCTGGTCTGATAGAGGGCTATGTGTAACAGGGTAACCTTCAGACCGGCTCTCAAAAAAAAAAAAAAAAAAAAAAGTCACGCACTCCGGCCTCTTCCACCACTCCAATATCATCCCGACAGGCGGCTTCGGGGCACGTGCTTTACGTGCGACATTTATCACGAGGCACGAGCCCCTCGTCTGACGGACTGGTCCACCGTCCGGCGAGGGGGGAGACACGTCTGTCACCTCAGCTGGACGCCAGGGCTGGCCAAGAGGGGTGTGCGGCTGATGGTGGACACGGGGATCCCCCCTCTTCCACTCCCCCCCAACCACCCCTACCCCCAGCGGGACGGATAAGGTGTGCGACATGTGGTGGGCACACAGGGTTCCAGGCGAGATCCTTGAAAAGATCAAGAGATCTTAGAGGAGGGAGGTGGAGCTGGACCCTCACTTTTGCCCAGAAGAGATCATGAGTAGGGAGGTGGAGCTGGGCTGAGCAAGTTGGACGTCTTTTGCTTCGAGTTGTCCAAGTTGTTCGTCAACAGCGGTGCAACGGACATTGTCTTAGTGACTCTGTCCAGCACAGCAGTTGAAAGAGCAATTGCACAGTGCACAAGTCGCTGGGCAATGGCGAGGGGACACCGCCTTAACACTTCCATTGTTCTGGCGGCGGTCTACGGTCTCTCCGGTCTTTTTCGGGCGGTTTCCGCGGTCGAGCCAATCACCCTGTCTCCTTTCCCACTCTGTCCCCGTCCCTAATAGGTCATCCCGCCTCCGTGGACGTTAAGCAACATAAAAGAAAGTGGGCACGACACAGGGTTCCCTCTCCCTCCACCTCCATGCCCCCTTCCCCCCCCTTCTCCCCGTTCCTAATAAGCCTTATGGTTTCTGTGGACGTTAAGCACCATGTTTACTTACTTACTTACAGGGTTCAGGAGCTGTGTGAAAGTCCAGGTGGCCGTCTTCTCTCTCTCTCTCTCTCTCTCTCTCTCTCTCTCTCTCTCTCTCTCTCTCTCTCTCTCTCTCTCTCTCTCTCTCTCTCTCTCTCTCTCTCTCTCTCACGCCGGTGAGCCGCGGTTTGGCCTAGCGGTACGGCGTAAGGTAAGCAGAGGGACCTCGGTTCGAATCCGCTCTGGCTCTCCTTTCTCTTAGAAAAATTGTAGTCTCTGGACACTGTCTTGTGACTTTGTCCCTCACAATTAATGAAACATTAAAATGGCTCTCATCGCAGCCCACCTTATTGCAGGAGTCATTCTGGTGGTGACAATGTAGCGATAGGTATATAATCTCCCTCTCCCCA
>OY757541.1:1664077-1679077 GCA_963584105.1 Alviniconcha strummeri
GCTAGTACTGAGTTAGCCGATGAGCCAGTCATAAAGGCATTGCATACACTGCCTTCGTGTGGTCGGGTTAACCGCTGAGCCAGTTACGAAGGGAGGTAACTCCCAATGCCGGTGATTTGCGCTGTGTAAGCATGGACCATGATTATAAGTAGGTCCATGACTAGGTCCATGACTAGGTCCATGACTAGGTCCATGACCATGACTGTCTCTTGTTTCACGAGCTGGTTACCGCGTCCTGCGCTCTTTTCCCTGCCCGTCCTTTGACGTCACCAAAGTGTCCTAATCGTCAGCGATAGAACACCAGAAGCTCTCACTTTTGACCAGTCCATGGAAAAAATGCATGTGGATTGCAGTCATTTCTGTGATCGATTGTTTTTATCTCTGTGAACTTGAGGCGTTCGAGAGAGAGAGAGATAGAGAGAGAGAGAGAGAGAGAGAGAGAGAGAGAGAGAGAGAGAGAGAGAGAGAGAGAGAGAGAGAGAGAGATGAATCCGCGAGAAAAAACGTGGCCTATTGGGTTTTACCCCAATCTGCTTTTAACTCATAATGATTGTTGTTGTTGTTTGTGTGCGATTTTTTTTTTTTTGGGGGGGGGGGGGGGGGAGCGTGGGAGGGAGGGGGGATTATCCGGCAGATGAAAAAAGAATTCAACACACTGACTAAATCATGACTAAAATAACAAAAATTCATACAAAAATCGTTTTTTTGTTTGTTTTTGTTTTTTGCCAAACCTGGAAGGATAGTTCCTTTAAAGGTGCGTGTCTATTGACAACAGAGAGATAGACATTGTGTCACATCGGCAAGGATTTGTCCTGAGCAGCACAGTTCAGAGAGAGCATAACTGACTTTAATGTTGATTGTGATGACACCCCACTCATAAACTCGTGACTCGACGACTTGGCACGCTTGAGCTTACACGCAAATTCCAAATTAACCAGTTTATACAATAACCATGAACCGAAGTATACATAAGACATAAGAACTTTAAGTCGATATAAAAACTTGATTTTCACCAAGTAAAAACAGCTCCTTGTGCTGGACGGAAACACATAGCATGGGCAAACGAAACTAGTTCTGCAATGTTCAGTGTGTCTGAAATAAATGCTTTCATCTTCCTACTGGTTTTTGAGATGATGGATGCGTTAAAAGAAGAAGAAAAACAGCAGGCAGGAAAGAGAGAGAGAGAATTACGAATGGAAATTGAGTGATTCGTTCTCTGATAATATATGGAAGTTTTGAACAAAAAAGAGACGACCTGAAACCCTGAATCGAAATAGATCCGTTTGCTTTTAGGGAAACTACTTGTATACGTTGGGTTACTCTCAAAACGTGTTAGAACATCAACGTGCGTCATACGTGTTTCCACAACTAACTCGTATTACTTATTCTCTGTCTCGCTGTCTGTCTCTGTCTCTGTGTCTCTCTGTGCCTCTTTCCCTCTCTCTCGTTACCATCTTGATGTCGAAGCTAACCGTAAATGAGATTCACACAAAGATGTGATATAGAGCGCTAATGGAAGACCAAACTAACTGAAAGTATCGACACAATTGAATCACGGCCCTGAAACAAGGAGAAAAATACGAGTTTCTTTCATCGATCTCCCAGATACGTGGAATGACATCAGCCATTGATTTGGTGTCGATGTGCGTCCGGTGGGGCAGTGGGTACGGCCCAGACCCACAGCTGATGAGCTGGACTGCTGTGGTCGCTAGAGACGGTAGATTTTACTTTTTTTCTCCCGGAAGAGGGGTCGTGTGTGTGTGTGTGTGTGTGTGTGTGTGTGTGTGTGTGTGTGTGTGTGTGTGTGTGTGTGTGTGTGTGTGTGTGCGTGCGTGCGTGCATACGTGCGTTCGTGTGGGGGGGGGGAGGGGGTGCTGGGGGGAGGGGGGTGCATTGCAATGAACGGATTTTACCGCTGGTCACCAACTCATTTTTTTCTTTTTCTTTTTTCCTTTTTCTCTCTCCTGAGGCTGCTGTGTAATGCAGTATAGACCTGGGTGCTTACGGGCGGGGAGGGAGTGGGGAGAGGAAGCTGGGGGGTGGAGGGGTGGGGGGTACATGGAAGACGTTGTCTCTGCCACGGCAGACGCCTTGGGCGCTTCCTGCATGGTTTCCTGCTCCATGTCCTGTGGCGGAGTCTCCTTTCCTTGTGTTCGAGTCTTCATCGGTGACCTTAATTGATACGGCTCAAGAACCGCCGGCAAATTCCACGAACACAGCCCTCGTGGAATGCAAAGCTTGCTTGCTCATGTCGTCGACAGTGCGACCAACACTCAAATCGATACAGAACAGTAGAACAGATTCAGGCCTCGATGATCAGAGTCTCCACATTGTCACGAAGAAAGAAAGAAAGAAAGTAGAGCAGGTTTAAGGCAATTGTACAGGAGCGGTTTTAACGAAGGAGTTGTACAGGAGCGGTTAGTTGTACAGGATCGGTTTTAACGAAGGCGTTGTACAGGAGTGGTTTTAACGAAGGAGTTGTACAGGATCGGTTTTAACGAAGGCGTTGTACAGGAGCGGTTTTAACGGAGTTGTACAGGAGCGGTTTTAACGAATGAGCTGTACAGGAGCGGTTTTAACGAAAGAGTTGTACAGGAGCGGTTTTAACGGGGTTGTACAGGTTCGGTTTTAACTAAGGAGTTATACAGGAGCGTTTTTAGCGGAGTTGTACAGGTACGGTTATAACGGAGCTGTACAGGAGCGGTTTTAACGAAGGAGTTGTACATCTGCATCATCCCCGGTGCCGGAGCTGAGCCGCTGGGAGCCGCTGGTCTGTAAGGCAATGGCCGGATAGTCGGCTGGTTAGTTAGTCTTCTGGGCCCGTATGCATGGGTCCAAGGTAGACGCGCTACCTCCAAGTTAACGGCTACCTCCGGGGGTAGACTGACAAATCGCTATGCATGGGTGCCGGGTAGGCCTACCCGCCGCGCCTGCCTTGGGGTTAATTTACCGCTGCGAGTTCCTCCCTGTAAACACTACCCGGAGGAGGTAACGGAATTAAAAATGGCCGTTCTTATTCTGCTACGCTACCGCCAGAGACGACTACTTCGAAGAAATCGGATTTTTCGGGACAGGACAAACCCTTTACACAAATTTAATGATTTGGAACTGTTTTGGCAGTTTAGATTCCGACGAGCGGATATTCTCCAAATGACAAACGAACTGAAAGAGGAGCTCGAACATTTTCACAGGCCGGAGAACAGCGCTGAATCCTTGCCAACAATGAACATCAATAGCTCGTCAAACGGTTTGTCCTGGACGGCTCCAGTTCCCCATTTTTGTTTTGGTTTTTTGTTTGTTTGTTTCTTGTTGTTGTTGTTGTTGTTGTTGTTGTTGTTGTTGTTGTTTCGTTTTGTTGTTGTTGTTTTTTCTCTCTGAACAAGTCTTTCTTACTGCGGTGTGTGCGTTCGAATGCCAGACTAAGTTCGTGAAAAGCTGAGTCTTCCCATTTGCATTCATCGCGTCCACTTTTTTGTTGTTGTTGTTGTTGTTTTGGCCGTGCGGGCAGAAAAGACTGAATTATCTGACGCGCATGCGTAGAGGCTCTAATAACAGGGAAACCCCAAAAGGAGTTCCATCATCTAAAAATAACCGACAGTTAGTTACCTGCCGGCCCTTCCGTGACTCATGCATGCGAACCAAACCAAATTCTTACCGCCACGGTAGCTACCGCCTGGGTAGCGTTTACCGGCAGGGTAGCAAAACCCTTTTCCATGCATACGGGCCCTGGTCTTTTGATGGGGTTTGATGAAACGGGGGGAGAGGCAAGAGTATGACTACACTATGGTAAACCTTAAAATGCCCCCCCCCCCCCCCCCCCCCCCATTTCCCAGCCACCCCTAGGTTTTTAGGGCAGAAAATGATGTTGGTCCTGAGGGCCGGCCAAGAGAAAGATCCTGATGTTCGTGGTCTCCCATAGCGTGGTGGCACTGAGGGCCGGCCAAGAGAAAGATCCTGATGTTCGTGGTCTCCCATAGCGTGGTGGCCCTGAAGTCCGGAAGGCGGCTGGAGTGAAGGATTTTAGCGTTTCAACTCCATCCCCGCGTGACGCCTGCTGGGGGCCGGGCAGACTCCATCAGCACGGAAGATCGCTATCTTCTCCGGGAGAAAATGGTATGCTTTTCTTTTTACTGTCTAACACAGCGAGGGGAGAAATATAACTGAACAGGAGAGAGAGCCACGAGTAGATAAAAAAGAAGCGATGGTTTCACTGGTGATCGACTGCCTAGCACTGTCGAAGAGAGAGGCGGATTTATAGCGTGAACTTCCTGCAACGGTGGCATTGATGAATCGGAAACCTCTTACGCAAACCACTATTTTGTGAGGAATCTTGCGAGAGAAAGTCGCGACCCTACTTTCGCCTTTCGTGTTCTGCTACAAGCTGATGGGAGTGTTGGAGCTGCGCAGCTCACTCGCTTACAACCCGATTAGTCTCGGCAAACTTGCATCACTCTCAACGCTCAACCGATGCTGGGTCGAAGTGGATGAAAATTTACGGTAATTTTGACAGTAATGCTCCCGCCCCGATATGAAATTGCTCGATCAATTTTTGTTGACAACATGATTACAAAATTTAGGCAGATGACGCCGTGAGATCACACAGATAGACACCCCCCCCCCCCCCCTCTCTATCTCTCTCTCTCTTTTTTTCTTTTTTTTTCTTTCTATTTTCAATTCGGCCGGTGGGGTGGAGAAGGGACACTATCAGAATCGAACTTCGGACCGCTTGAAGCCCCAACTAAATCAGCAGTTAATCCCGGACAATCCATTTTGGAGTAACATCGGCACAGCCTCTAATGGGTCGTACCAAGCCACTAAAACTGTCCAGTCGCACCGCTGCCTTCAAAAGTCAGCAGTTCTTTCTGTTAGAGGACCCAGAGGGCAGCACGAAGGTAACCGGGCGGAAAAGTCATCAGTTTGAAGACCTCCTCTTTGACATGTTGCTCAGTCAGCCTCGTGATGAGCTGCACGAGACAATCACGTGCCATGGAAGCGCGCGCGCCTTGCCTTCTAATCAGGCTGTGGTTTGCAGGCTGCACGCTGAGTGTCCTGCTTATTTATCGTCGTGTTTACTGACCGTTTCTCTTTCATTTTAATTATCGTCTGCTGGTTGCCGTTGCTCTTTTCTTAAGGTCTGTTTAGTGTTTATTTTAACCTTGCTTCTCTTTCTGTTCTAAGAAATTCGTTTGCTTACATTGTTCTGCCTTCCATTTCTAGGCCTGTTCATCCTCTGGCGTGACATTGTTCTGCCTTCCATTCTAGTCTGGTGTGACATTGTTCTGCCTTCCATTCTAGTCTGGTGTGACATTGTTCTGCCTTCCACTCTAGGCCTATTTATCCTGTGGTGTGACATTGTTCTGCCTTCCGCTCTAGTCTGGTGTGACATTGTTCTGCCTTCTAGTCTGGTGTGACACTGTTCTGCCTTCCATTCTATGCCTGTTTATCCACTGGTGTGACATTGTTCTGCCTTCCATTCCAGTCTGGTGTGACATTATTCTGCCTTCCATTCTAGTCTGATGTGACATTATTCTGCCTTTCATTCTAGTCTGGTGTGACATTGTTCTGCCTTCTACTCTAGTCTGGTGTGACATTGTTCTGCCTTCCATTCTAGGCCTATTTATCCTCTGGTGTTCTGCCTTCCATTCTAGTCCTATTTATCGTTTGATGTAACATTGTTCTGCATTCTATTCTAGGTTTATTTATCGTTTGATGTGACAGTGTTCTGCCTTCCATTCTAGTCTGGTGTGACATTGTTCTGCCTTCCATTCTAGGCCTATTTATCGTTTGATGTAACATTGTTCTGCCTTCTATTCTAGGTTTATTTATCGTTTGATGTGACAGTGTTCTGCCTTCCATTCTAGTCTGGTGTGACATTGTTCTGCCTTCTCATCTCTGGTGTGTCATTGTTCTGCCTTCCATTCTAGTCTGATGTGACATTATTCTGTCTTCCATTCTAGTCTGGTGTGACATTGTTCTGCCTTTTATTCTAATCTGGTGTGACATTATTCTGCCTTCTAGTCTAGTCTGGTGTGACATTGTTCTGCCTTCCATTCTAGTCCTGTTTATCGTTTGTTGTGACATTGTTCTTCCTTCTATTCTAGGCCTGTTTATCGTCTGTTGTGACATTGTTCCTCATTCATTTTTGGTTTGGCTTGTTGTTCCTGTTTGTGTTCTGTTGGGAGTATCGTCTGACTTGGGGCCATGAGTTTCATTGTTCCTGTTTTCACCCTATTAATCGTGTGCATTGCCACCGTTCCGCTGTCTATTTCTTGTCTTCTTTGACACGTTAATTTCCTGTTGTCATTCTGTTTGTCTGCTATGACATTGTTCATCTTAGCTGTTTCCGCTCTATTTACCGTCGGCTCCAGCGGTGTTCCCTTTAAAGAGGCGAATATGTTTCCGCTATCGTCGTCTGCACAATCTGAGATCTTTGCTGATCTTTGCGTGTCCTCGGTGTCTTCGTCAGAGCTGTTGCACTGGAGCGTAAACGCGTATTTTTTGTACAAGTGAATCACTCATAGTGCTTTGCTGTGGACTGTCCGCAGCAGAAAGCTTAGACAAGCAAAATTAATGGTGTTTTGTGTGTGTGTGTGTGGAAATGGTAAAGATGACAGTCTGGGTGAGCTTTGCATGATATAGGGCCTATTGCATGGAGCGTGTTGGAAACAGACCGGCTTTGGTCCCCTGACCCGACGAGCAGCCTGCGTTGTATGGTCTTGACGCTGGTCGCTCTGGTATGACGACAAACTCTAGTCACTGGTTTACGACAGCCTTCCGTGGAGGAAGCTGCCGCAACGCGATGCTGGGAGCGTGGTGTGAGGGATGAGGTGGGCAGGGTCAGAGGCAACTGCAGGTGGCGTTGAGCGCGAAAGACCTCGGGGTGTCTTGCAACGAAAGAACAAAGGCGAGGTGGCGTGGTGTCTTGCAACAAAGAACAAAGGCGAGGTGCCTTACTACGAAAGGACAACGGCACAGCGAACCCACCACTTTTTTTTTTTTTTTTACTATATTGTTTTGTACAATCGCCCTGGTATAACCGCCATGGTTGACTGGGCGTTAAAAATCAATTCATTAGTATCTATGTGTTTTTGCAATGCCTGTGTGGATGAGGCCCTGTTTATGTAGGGCATTTTACTTTTTATGTTGTTGTCCTTGGCAACTGAAAATAAACAAGGAACAAACCAAACACACACACACACACACACACACACACACACACACACACACACACACACACACACACACACAAAAGGATGAGAAAAACAACAACCAAACAGAAACCCCAATGTTACATCTATATTTTTTTTAAACGAAGAAGAAAAAAAGAAAAGAAAAAAAGAAAAGCGAGGACTGTTGTGAGTGAAAAAGCGGCAAAGCTGGCATCGTTTGGCGTTTGGCACTGAGAAGAGCAAGCCGTTCGTCTGAAAATGGCCGGAGTGCCTAGGTGCACGCACCATCACACTCAATGCGCGCATTCATTTCCAAGGACGTGCCAGACTTTTACTGATCAGTCCTCGTGGCCCAGAAGAGGCCAAGTCGTGGAGTCACCCACAGCAAGCCATGCTGGGTCTTTGTGGGAGTAAGTTGGTGTTTTACCCCCAGTCCCCCACAGCAAGCCATGCTGGGTCTTTGTGGGAGTAAGTTGGTGTTTTACCCCCAGTCACCCACAGCAAGCCATGCTGGGTCTTTGTGGGAGTAAGTTGGTGTTTTACCCCCAGTCACCCACAGCAAGCCATGCTGGGTCTTTGTGGGAGTAAGTTGGTGTTTTACCCCCAGTCACCCACAGCAAGCCATGCTGGGTCTTTGTGGGAGTAAGTTATTTTTATTATTTATTTATTTTTCTCTCAGTTTTTACAACGTTTAATTTTGCTCGACGGCCAAGTTTTAGTAGACTCGGCGTGCTGATTTCACAAATAAAAACAGCTGGTTATTTATGCAACATTACTCTGACAAAAATGCAATCAACTGAACGTGGGTGTATATATTTGGTGAGGCAGGCGCAGTTCCGTTTACGATACTATCGCTGAGGTAGCTGTGACCCATATATCCTATGTGAACAAATTAAATAGGCTGTATAAACAACATCACCATGACAAAAATGCAGTCAACTGAACGTGGGTGTATATATTTGGCAAGGTAGGCGAAGTTTCGGTTACGATACTATCGCTGAGGCACCTGTGACCCATATATCCTATGTGAACAAATCAAACAGGCTATATAAACAACATCACAATGACAAAAGTGCAATAAACTGAACGTGGGTGTATATATCTGGTAAGGTAGGCGCAGTTTGGTTTACGATACTATCGCTGAAGCAGCTGTGACCCATATATCCTATGTGAACAAATCAAACAGGCTGTATAAACATCACCTTGACAAAAATGCAATCAGCCGAACGTGGATGTATATATTTTGGCAAGGTAGGCGCAGTTGTTGTTTTTGTTGTTGTTTTTATATTATTTTTTATTCAATATAACAAATATAACACAATAATAGAACATATCAGTACACCCGTTCCAACAGTGCATAACATACGTATACAGATATACATGCTCATGTTATACATACATAATAGACAAAAAAGATACATCCATACAGACAAAGAGTTGGACAAAGTACTTCATAGACAGATATTTGCCTTGCACAAAGAGTGATTGACTGCCTGTCACATATGTGCATATATTCTAAATCTAACTACATATGCCCTGAGGTTATCAGTTTTCTGTTTTCAAAATAGGCTTATAACAGAGCCAGCTCACGATAAAGGTGGGCAGTTCGCCGCTGATCTTTGCATTGTATTCATCTATTTTGTATTTCAGCATCAGTTGTTGAAGGAAGCAGGAGAGAGTTGGCAAGCACTTGTCGAGTTTGCAAAAACAGGCCAGATACTTTTCCAAATTTAATTGCATCTATTGATTTTTCAAATGATTTTTTTCTCCCCATTGTTCATTAGTTGTGTGTCATCTGCGAATTGAGATATTTTGTGTTCTACTTTGTTTATCCAGATTCCCTTGATATCACTATCTTCTCGAATCATGACTGCAAAAATTTCAACACACAAAATAAATATGTATGGTGATATCGGGTTGCCCTGTCGGCACCCACGCTCTACTGTAAACCATTGGGTTGTCTGTCCATTCACTATTACCGTTGATTTTATGTTTTTTGTAAAAAGTATCTATCCATCTACAAAGGTCTTTTCCAAAACCAAATGCTCGAAGAGCCCTAAGCATGAACCGCCAATCAAGAGAGTCAAACGCTTTCTCAAAGTCGAGGCATAGCAACAATCCAGGCTCATTTTTTGTATTTAAATAGTTTATCAAGTCATAAATCAACCGAACGTTATCACCCATGTATCTGTTGGAAATGAAACCTGTCTGATCATCATCAATTAATGATGGTAGTACTCTTTTAATTCTGTTAGCGATACAGGAAGATTCAATTTTGTATATATGACATTAAGGAGAGAGATTGATCTCCAGTTTTTAATGTTATCTCTAGGTTTATCGCCCTTGGGAATACAAGTAATAATGCCTTCCTTTTGAGTGGTGGATAGTTCGCCATCTTCAAATGCCTTATTTAAAACTCTAACAACAAATGGTCCAAGCTGCTTCCAAAGGCACTTGAAAAATTCTGCCCCCAAACCATCCGTACCAGGGCTTTTTTTCATGTTTCATATTTTTCAACGCTGTTCCTGCCTCCTCAATTGTTATTTTCCCTTCTAATGATCTTGATTCCTCCTCAGATAGTTTGGGAATTTCCGTTACCAATTGTTCAATCTCACACTCTTCTAGGTCCTTGGCTTTATACAAATTACTATAAAAATTGTTAACTTCTTTATTTATGTCAAGTGGTTCTTTAATTTCCTCACCTTTTGCGTCAATTAGTTTGAGCATTTGTTTACTAACATAGCGCCTTTTCTCCAGGTTACAAGAGTATTTTGATATCTTTTCTCCTTCTGCCATCCACCTCGCTTTTGATCGCAGTAGTACACCCTCCATTGTTTTCTTCCGTAGTGAAACTAGTTCTTTCTTTTTCTCTGCAATATGCTTAATATCCGTCTCTGTTTACTTTCTTTCTCTTCAAATAATTTAATGTCTCTTAACAAACTTTCTTCTTTCTCTCGTGTTTTTTTCTTTTTCATTGTCGCATAAGAAATTGTTCGTGCTCTTATTTTCATGAGCAAAAAATCTAGAAAAACCTTGTCAGAAACTGTAAGTTCAAGGTCAGATTTGGCAATGCCCGAGATACTTGCTTTATCATAGTGGGGGGCTGCATATTGTTCTATAACATTATATTTATTTCATCATTTATTTCATCAATGTACTTTTTATCTTTCAATAGTGAGCAATTAAATTTCCAGAAGGTATTTCGTTTCATTTTTTTTCCAAAGCGAAGTTTAAGGGTAACCATTGAATGGTCAGACCGATATCCAGGAAGAATGTCTGTATCTTCAAAACTGGAGACTAAGTAGTCAGAGAGTAGAAAAAAATCAAGCCTACTGTGCGTAAGTGGTTTCGTTTTTCTCCACGTATAACGTTTGCAGTCAGGATTAGCTTCTCTCCAAATGTCAGTTAAACTTAGTTCTAACATCATATTTTCAACGGACTCTTTGGCTTTTGGGTTGTTTATATGTTTATAATTATAACTGTCTAACTGGGGGTCTAACACTAAATTCCAATCGCCTACTAGAATTATATTATGATGATGATGAGTTGATGCTTAATGTCCTCAGATGTCAGTTGACATATTAGGGACAAGCTGAGACCAGTACCGAAGCACGGTGCAATAAATCTTTACGTCCACGGAAACCAGAAGGCTCGTTAGGACGGACAGCCCAGGACGTCCACCTCGACTCTCACACAGCTCCTGAACTATGTTTATATTATGGTTTTGGTATTCTTTAACCATTTCCGTTAGCTCTTCATAAAAAGCAGGTGTATCCCGGTTCGGTCCGTAAACATTGACAAGCAAAATATCTGTATCCTTCATTGAGAAGGAAATAATAATGAAATTTTCGTTCCTATCTCGCTTTACATCGTTGATTTTGAATTCAAAATTGTTCATAAATATTACTGCTACTCCCCTTGAATTAGAGCTGTAAGATGCAAAGAAGCAATTATATCCCCATTCAGCTTTGACGTATCTTTCTAATTTGGTACTGAAATGCGTGTCTTGCAAACAGTATATCGAGCAAGATTTTTGCTTCAGATAATGGAAAACGTCTCTTCTCTTTCTAGTATTGCCAAAGCCTTGGCAAGTCAAAGACAATATTGTAATGCTATCTATAATCGACAGTATATAAACACAAAGTTATCAACACATCAGAATTTTGGTAGCTGCTTCGCCAGGTACAACAGTAGTACAACAGACAATAGGTAAACAGTTCCATCTCCCATTCAATACAACACACCCGAACCACATCTAGAGCACGCTGAATCATCACGTGAAAAAACCGGGAATGACATAAAGGCCAAATATGCTGCTTAGGCAGTAGTTCACACGAAATTCCGTTCACGCACGTGCATTTACACATAACCCCAGTGCCAAGCCGAACTGTGACTGTCACAAAGTGCGTGAAAACATGGTCACAGGCACATGAAAACACTCTAATACGCACATACGTTTCCAGGCAAAAAATGTCCAAAGAAGCAAGACGCCAGACAAAGAAGGGGTAGATCAGAAAAATATAAAAACATTACCAGTGCACAAAAAGAACAAAATACCAGAAGTGTTCAAAAAACAAAAGTAAGACACAGATCACTGCAAGAGATATAGCGCAGAAAGAAAGAACAACTGGATCTGCTAGTATACATAAAGACCGACAGTGGGGTAATAGACAGTGGAAGGTCAAGTCAATAAACGGTGGTATTTCGTGAGATCAGTCCCTACATTGTGTGTGTGCGTGCGTGCGCGTGCGTGCGTGCGTGCGTGCGTGCGTGCGTGCGTGCGTGCGCGCACGCACGCGCGTCTTCTCAAATAAGCACAATCGCACTGGACAATCATAGGTATATATATATACACACATACATATTTGTGTTGTTGTCTTTTGTCCTGATTCAAACCAAGAACATGCTGACCATACCGGGGGGAAAAAGGTCACGGGAGCGTGTATTTGCGTGCCCACATGCGTTTTTATGTGTGTGCTTATGTGTGAATGTGTGTATGTACGTGCGCGTACGGGTGCGTATATACCATCGCACACAGTCACATCGCATGAGCACAAGCACTTCCATGTTATTTATATTGATTGTATAATATATGATCTACAATGTGTGTGTGTGTGTGTGTGTGTGTGTGTGTGTGTGTGTGTGTGTGTGTGTGTGTGCGTGCGTGCGTGCGTGTGTGTGTGTGTGTGTGTGTGTGTGTGTATGTGTGTGTGTGTGTGTGTGTGTGTGTGTGTGTGTGTGTGTGTGTGTGTGTGTGTGTGTGTATGTGTCTGTGTGTGTTTGTGCGTGTACTGGAGGTGCACATAATAGCCAAGACATGAGCACATCTTATGTACTGTGTATGGCACATAATTATCAACACTTGAACACATCGTATAACTGCGTCACAAACGTCAGCATATAACACATAGTTCTGCATATGCAGCCGAACACACTCGTACAACTGGCCTCACAAACGTCAGCATATAACACATGGTTCTGCATATGCCACCGAACACACTCGTACAAATGGCGTCACAAACGTCAGCATATAACACATGGTTCTGCATATGCCACCGAACACACTCGTACAACTGGCGTCACAAACGTCAGCATATAACACATGGTTCTGCATATGCAGCCGAACACACTCGTACAACTGGCGTCACAAACGTCAGCATATAACACATGGTTCTGCATATGCCACCGAACACACTCGTACAACTGGCGTCACAAACGTCAGCATATAACACATGGTTCTGCATATGCCACCGAACACACTCGTACAACTGGCGTCACAAACGTCAGCATATAACACATGGTTCTGCATATGCCACCGAACACACTCGTACAACTGGCGTCACAAACGTCAGCATATAACACATGGTTCTGCATATGCCACCGAACACACTCGTACAACTGGCGTCACAAACGTCAGCATATAACACATGGTTCTGCATATGCCACCGAACACACTCGTACAACTGGCGTCACAAACGTCAGCATATAACACAAGGTTCTGCATATGCAGCCGAACACACTCGTACAACTGGCGTCACAAACGTCAGCATATAACACATGGTTCTGCATATGCCACCGAACACACTCGTACAACTGGCGTCACAAACGTCAGCATATAACACATGGTTCTGCATATGCCACCGAACACACTCGTACAACTGGCGTCACAAACGTCAGCATATAACACATGGTTCTGCATATGCCACCGAACACACTCGTACAACTGGCGTCACAAACGTCAGCATATAACACATGGTTCTGCATATGCAGCTAGTTATTTATAATGCTGGTACACAGTAGAATAGTTACAACGTATATATGTGCACACATATAGTGTGTGTGTGTGTGTGTGTGTGTGTGTGTGTGTGTGTGTGTGTGTGTGTGTGTGTGTGTGTGTGTGTGTGTGTGCATAAATGAGCATAACAGCAGTATACAACGTTCAAAATACATGCATACATATATAATACACAAACTAGGCACTTGTGCTGATTCTGCTACTTGGCACAGGTTATCATGAACAGCGTGCACTATGTGTGTGAGTTGTGTGTGCGTGGCGTGTGAGTTTGCATGCAACATCTAATGCAAACTTACTTAACAAAGCGAGCACGCCATACAAAATCAAAAGGAAAAACATACAAACATGGCCATGTGCGTGTACGCCCATATGTACTTACTCTATGAACTGAACTACAGATACATCAATCCACATTACGAGTGTGCCTGCGTGCATGTATGTATGTACGTGTGTGTGGTGTGTGTGCGTGCGTGCGCGTGTGTATGTGTATGTACGTGTGTGTGCGCATGCGTGTATGTGTAGAAATAATCATAACAGCAGTACATAACGTTCAAGAATACATGCATACACATACACACAAGGCCACGCACGTGCATATTGATTCTGCTACTTACAGAGGTTACCATGAACAACGCCTCTGTGTGTGTGTGCGTGTGTGTGTGTGTGTGTGTGTGTGTGTGTGTGTGTGTGTGTGTGTGTGTGTGTGTGTGTGTGAGTGTGATTGTGTGTGTGTGTGTGTGTGTGTGTGTGTGTGTGTGTGTGTGTGTGTGTGTGTGTGTGTGTGTGCATGTGCGTGTGTGTGAGAGAGAGAGAGTTGGGTGTGTCTGTGTTTACGTACCTGCGTTCGTGAGCCAGTGCGCGCGCGCGTATATGCAGCTCTAATGCATACTTAACTGACAAAATGAGCACGTTCATACAGCATCCAAAAGGAAGATAAACATACAGAACCATCTATGTACAAGTACGCCTTGTGTGCGCGTGCCTGCGCGCGCGCACATGCAATAACTGATCTGTAATGCGACAGTACTCTTAGCACCATGTCGCAGTAATGCAGTGTCCGCAGCACAGACAACGTGTAGTGTTTAGATTGATCCTCATCGTTGTGTAACTGGGGCAATGAGGGGAAAAAAAAGGAAAAAAAAAGGAAAAAAAAAGAAAAAAAGAAAGAAAAAACCCCGCCCTGTTGGTCTGACAATTGTCAAGTCCCAAACAAGGTGAAAGGACATACCGGGTGAAGTTTCCATTGTCACTTTCCGGTAACAGAATCATCTTCACTTCCTTTGTGACAGACCTTTCTTAAACACCGCGTTGATGTCCATGTCTATGTCGACACGAATGATTCGGCCGTTTTTGTGTTTTGACAGTATTTTACCATTGGACGACCACGCTGCCAAGGTGGCAGACTGTTTTTCGGCGGCCAGCAGCAGATTGTAGTTGGCTTTGGTCAGATCCTCCCCAACTGCCACTCCCTTGTTCTTGAGTTTTTTGCGGTTTGACACCACCAGGTCCCTGGCCTGCCTGGAAAGGAACCGCACG
>OY757541.1:1685833-1688333 GCA_963584105.1 Alviniconcha strummeri
AAACTGAGAAGGAAGAGAGTGACAGCAAAGTATGAGCAGTTTTTTTGTCTAAGGTTCCCTGTGGAGAATGCAGGAATAGGTTTTGAGTTAGACCCCCCCCCCCCAACCCCTCCCCACCCCCCAACCTCCCTCCCATCCCACATCTTCCTCCCACCCTCTTGGTCTCAGAACATCACCACTGTGTGTGTGTGTGTGTGTGTGTGTGTGTGTGTGTGTGTGTGTGTGTGTGTGTGTGTGTGTGTGTGTGTGTGTGTGTGTATGGTGTGTGTGTGTGTGTGTGTGTGTGTGTGTGTGTGTGTGTGTGTGTTGTGTGTGTGTATGGTGTGTGTGTGTGTGTGTGCTTGTTTATGCGTGTGTGTGTGTGTGTGTGTGTGTGTGTGTGTGTGTGTGTGTGTGTGTGTGTGTGTGCTATTTGACTGCACTGTTGTACACTGCTCTACTGTACTTACAGAAAGTTGAACTAAGGTAATTTAATGACAGAGACAGATAAGAGAGATGCTGACAGAGAGAGATGCAGACAGAGAAGGATGGACACAGACAGACAGACAAACAGGGATCAAGAGAAAAAGACTGCATCCAGAGCTAACAGTGAGTCCAGTTTACAAACTGACTCAGTTGTTTCTGACTTTTTTTGCAGAAGAATGGAGAGGTCATCTAAGAAGAAGAACTGTGTATCGGTGACCGAGGATGACTGTGTAACCTTGTGAAACTGAAGACAAGTTCCAGCAGCTGTTTGGGTTCCACACCAGTGATCTGACCTCATGGGACAGCTTGGTTCGCCTTCTGTCACGCCCCACTGACCCTGCAGGCCTGGCCGTTTTCAGGTTCTGCTATGGTGAGTGACCCTTTTTCCTGGGTCCCCTTTTCAAGGCAACAGAATGATGTCTCCCCCGCCTCCCTTCCACATGACTCCTCTCTCTCTCTCAGTCTGTCTGTCTGTCTGTCTGTCTCTCTTACATACACACATACACACATGTGCATGCACGCACCCATCTATGCACACATGTACACACACATGTATGCACGCACACATGCACGCATGCATGTATGTGTGCACACATGCATACACTTATGTTCATGCAGAACTCCCCCTCGCCACACACATGCAGACAGACTGACCCAGAGAAACAGATTTTTTAAAGGGAAAAATGTTAAGTGTGCAGGCCTAGTTTGGTCAAACCTTTCCTGGAGAGGAAGTGGTTAACATGTTTATTAATATTAGATGACCACAGACATACTTTTGTAAACAACAACAAACCTGTGAAAAGCCTGATTGGCAGCATTGTGAAAAAGGATCAAATGCACAAAAGGTAGACATTTTTCTGAACACTATAAAACAGCTTGCCAGTTTTCAGGGATTTTCATCTTTTCAGGCAGCAAAGGAACAAGTGAACAATTAAGAAAACAATGGAAGAAGTCAAATGACTTAGCTTTCCTTTGTTGGCAAGATGGAGCTCCTCCAATTTGGCAACAATCAAAAGTGAAACCTTTTCAGTTTCACTGTTTTTTCTGAATAATACTGTCTGTTTGTCCATTTGGTGCTTGAAAAAGGCAAATCACCGAACATTTGCGAGTTGGTTTGTACTGTCCAATTAAAAACAGATTCTTTTCAAGCTTTTGTGCTGTTGATACATTTTGCAGTTTTCGTACATGGCCTGGTGTTTGCTTTTGCAGGCCTTTTGATGATCCTGGACACTCTGCAAGAGAGAGGATTGGCGTTGGCTGACATTCGCTGGGGGGACGAGGAACAGTGCCGCTTTCCTCTCTTTGACAGCATGCGCCCTCTGCCGCTCCAGTGGATGGTCATGCTCTATCTGTGCATGTCCATAGGTATGGTGCACATGCCTCTGTCACAGAACAGCGCACACAGTGCACAAAACCCTGTTTACAATACACACACACTGTTTCATTCCCCTTGTAGTCATAACAAAGTTGAGGGGGGTGGGGGTATGTTGGAACCACTTGTCCTAGTCTCTCTGTCCAAGGTTTGTCTGGATGTTTTCTGAACCACTCAGCCATTTGCAACTACGTCTGGTATGGTGGTGCTTCATGAGCTGGGGTGTTGTGTTACTGTTACAAACTTGTTTTGCTATCTTCAAAGTCAAGTTCACATTGAGGGTTTGTAATTTATATGATCAAAATATGGTCTTATTGTCTCTGTGCTGCTTGTTACGTGGCTTGTGTGATTCTGATGCTGCACTGGATCATGGTGTTTTGTTATTGTGGTGTTTGGGGGTGGGTGGGTGGTATTGCTAGGTACTGATGCTGCACTGGATCATGGTGTTTTGTTATTGTGGTGTTTGGGGGTGGGTGGGTGGTATTGCTAGGTACTGATGCTGCACTGGATCATGGTGTTTTGTTATTGTGGTGTTGGGGGTGGGGGGGGGGTATTGCTAGGTACTGATGCTGCACTGGATCATGGTGTTTTGTTATTGTGGTGTTTGGGGGTGGGTGGGTGGTATTGCTAGGTACTGATGCTGCACTGGATCATGGTGTTTTG
>OY757541.1:1690833-1721379 GCA_963584105.1 Alviniconcha strummeri
CAGGGTCATTGTTCCAGTCCTGTTTCAGGGATTGTGTCCTCTGTCGTTTGCCTGGAAAATATCACTCATCAGTCTTTCAATGTGTGCCACTGCTGTTTCAGTCAGACTGAATACAGGTTATGATTTGGGTTCAAAATGGTTATTATTGTACAACGAAGAAGTTCGCTTGCTAGATTTTATTCACAGAGAAAACACCACCAATCGTAAGGTGTTATAAGGCACAGAGGTTAGATCTGAGGAAAAGTTATTGCCTGTGAACTGAAACTTGTGGTACTTTTCAAGTGACAGCAATTTCCGCCATTCTAATTTTCAGCCTTCCTCATTTGTTCGGCTTCTTCCCCCCCCCCCCCCCCCCCCCAAGTTTCTTTTCCAGACATGAAGCAATGTTTCCCAACCAGTGAATTGATTCCCTCTTTCCTCATCAGCCCCCCCCCCCCATGTGACCTTCACCCCCACCCCACCTTTATGTGACCTTCACCCCCCTCCTTTATGTGACCTTCACAGTGATTGTTTATGTTCCTGTGCCAGCATGCACCCAAAAATGTGTGTGTATATATATATAGATGTGATACACATATTTTGGGGGTAGACCTGTTCATAAAACACTTTCTCTCTCTCTTTCTGTACAGATATTCCTGGTGTATTTCTTGGCTGGTCTGAAGAAGCTGGACATTGACTGGGTCAGTGGCTACTCCATGGTCAACCTGTCTGAGCACTGGGTGTTTGATCCTTTCAAGTATGTATCCCATTATTAGTGATTGAGACTGGTGGGTGGGTGGAGGGGATGGGTCAGAGGGAGACAGGAAGGCGGGGGGAGTGGAGTGGGACATACAGGGATTTCACCAAATTGTTCAACTTTCATTTCTTGACACACACATATATATGTATGTATTGTTAGAATTATGTTGGCAGGTGGAAAAAATGTGATATATCTCATATGTATGTATTGTTAGAATTATAATGGCAGGTGGGAAAAATGTGATATATCTCCTACCTGTATTATACTTTTTGTGTTTCAGAGTACTGCTGACTGAAGCTCAGGTTGACTATTTCGTGGTTCATCTGGGTGGCCTGACAATCGACTTGTTTGTGGGATTCCTGCTGTTCTTTGATAAGACACGGCTACTTGGAGCACTCATGTGCTCTTCCTTCCATTTGATGAACTCACAGCTCTTCAGCATAGGTTTGTGGACACACGCTGTGGATAGACTCTTCTTCAGGGCTCTTGTTTGACTTAGTGGGTTGGGTTTGACTTAGTGGGTTGGGTTGACTTAGTGGGTTGGCACCATGCCAAAGGTTGATGTTTGACCATGACTGTCGCTGAACACAGCATTAGGATTACAGGGCACCATGCTATGGCCATAACTGAACACACCGTTGGGATTACAAGGCACCATGCTAAGGCCATAACTGAACACCACATTAGGATTACAGGGCACCATGCTATGGCCATAACTGAACACACCGTTGGGATTACAAGGCACCATGCTAAGGCCATAACTGAACACAGTGTTAGGATTACAGGGCACCATGCTATGGCCATAACTGAACACCACATTAGGATTACAGGGCACCATGCTATGGCCATAACTGAACACAGCGTTAGGATTACAGGACACCATGCTATGGCCATAACTGAACACAGCGTTAGGATTACAGGACACCATGCTATGGCCATAACTGAACACAGCTTTAGGATTACAAACAAAATGGCTTTAATGCTGAGCTCCTCACCATTTTGACAGCTGCACTGCAGTGATGTGCAGCTGTAGTTACAATATGCACTGTGCTTCAAAATGTTTTAAACCTCTGCAGTTGACTGGTAAATGACTTGTAATTATATGTGTCAGTTTACAAGTTTGAAGCCTAAACCAGGCTACTGTTACTTTGTCATTTAGCAACAACAGTCTGTATAATATTAGTAAGGACTGTTAAAAATCCCAAGTGAAAAAGTACAGCTGTAGCAGTTGGAAGTTTAACGGTCATGTTTTTGTGTTGTTGCTTTTGGCAAGTACACCAGTGTGGGGCTTTATTCAGAAGAAGACCCGTCTATCCTTTGCTATATGTATACTTTCACTCACATTCACTTCTTTGCTGAAACGACATAAAATTATTGACTTTCTTTGTTCCACAGGCATGTTCCCTTGGGCAATGCTGGCTACCACTCCTCTCTTCTGCTATCCCAACTGGCCCCGAGCCATATTCCGAGCAGTTCCCAGAGCCATGAGGCTTCTGACACCCGACGATGAGAGTGATGACACCCAGCCTTCTCCACACTGCCTGTACCCCAAGGAATATGTCAAGTCTGAAGAGGTGTGTATTCTCTGTACCCAAGGAATATGTCAAGTCTGAAGAGGTGTGTATTCTCTGTACCCAAGGAATATGTCAAGTCTGAAGAGGTGTGTATTCTCTGTACCCCAAGGAATATGTCAAGTCTGAAGAGGTGTGTATGCTCTGTACCCCAAGGAATATGTCAAGTCTGAAGAGGTGTGTATTCTCTGCACTACCTGTACACCAAGGAATATGACACACATGCACCACCTTTCACACAGTTAGTACTTTTGTCTGAGGACCCTTATGTTGCTGGACCCCATGTGTGAGGAACCTGCAGTGAAACATCTCTCTCTTACAAGACCAGCTTGGGACCTCACATCTCTCTCTTACAAGACCAGCTTGGGACCTCACGTCTCTCTCTTACAAGACCAGCTTGGGACCTCACATCTCTCTCTGACAAGACCAGCTTGGGACCTCACATCTCTCTCTGACAAGACCAACTTGGGACCTCACATCTCTCTCTGACAAGACCAGCTTGGGACCTCACATCTCTCTCTGACAAGACCAACTTGGGACCTCACATCTGTCTCTTACAAGACCAGCTTGGGACCTCACATCTGTCTCTTACAAGACCAGCTTGGGACCTCACATCTCTCTCTTACAAGACCAACTTGGGACCTCACATCTCTCTCTTACAAGACCAACTTGGGACCTCACATCTCTCTCTTACAAGACCAACTTGGGACCTCTTTACAGATGATGTTCATGACAAGTGTTAGGAATATACAATAGCATACTGTGTGTATGTAGAGCAATTGCTTTTAGTTGCAGCATTACTATGTAATATTTCTGCTACTATTATTCATTATCTGCGTGTTTCTATGCTACCGGCTGTGAGGCCTTCTTGGCTTTTTAAAGGGTGGACGTGAGGTCTTTCATGTGCACAACAATCTTAGTGCATGCTGAGAACCCGAGGGCACAGCAGGCACTGACAAGTCTGCCGTAGTGTTGTCTGGGAAAAACTGAAACTGGTCCTTTGCTTTGTCAGGCCTCAAACACTTGATCACTGTTTTCATCACCAGGCCAGTGCAACATGCTAAAACCCCAGTTACACCGTCTTGGTCTACATTCGCAGAGCTGTTTGTCTGTTTGATCAAGAATAATCAGAAGATATGTGCTGCATACTGAACTTATGATGGTCACTTTCTCATACTCCATCAGAAATACTGATAATTTGCATTGTTATTGCAAGCATTGGTTTTCAGTGAGCGTTTCGTTGATCTTTGTTTGACTGTTTGCAGAGGAGTGACTGTGACACGACAGGAAGTGTGCACAAGCAGGAGACGCCCCCTGCTCGCCCCCAACCCCGTCACCATGCTGCAACAGTGTTCAGCATCCTCTTTATCCTCTGGCAACTGTTTCTGCCGCACTCACATTTTATTACCAAGGTACAAGCCTGTGCAAAGTCAGTGGGGAGTTGGGTCTTGTGTTGTGGGTGGGTTTCTTTCTTTCTTTGTGGGTGGTGGGTGGGGGTGTGTAATCTTGTTTGCTTGATTGGTTCAACAGCTAAAAACAGCCGTTTCTGCCTTACTCACTTCATTACTAAACTACTGTAATGTAATCTTGTTTGCAGGAATGGTCAGTAGGTTCAGCAGCTAAAAACAGCTGTTTTTGCCTGAGTCTCACTTAGTCACTAAAATCAGATTCTGTGAAAGGTTGATGGGGCTGGGCCTTTTTAACCCTTTCTGGGTCAGTGGGTTCAACAGCTAAAAACAGCTGCAGTTGCTTCTGTCTTGCCCTCACTTCATTACTAATGTAAAATATGGTTTTAAAAAATCTGAAAGGGAGCTGAGTACTAGAAGTCTCTAAAAAAAAGATTGGTATACACAAACTGTTACTAAGAATGCTGATTTTAACAGGACAATACAAACTGTGCACAGTGTTCAGGGTACACATTTTTTTGATCCATGAAATAACTTTGCTTTTACTTGGTTCACTTGTACCTGACTGTAGCCATCATCTGCAAGTGAACCATCGTAAGGCTTATAAGCGTTATAAGACAGTTTGTTGCTTCCTTCCATTTCAGGGCTACAACAGCTGGACGCAGGGCTTGTACGGCTACTCCTGGGACATGATGGTTCACTCCCGCTCCATGCAGCATGCCAGAATCACATTTGTGGACAAGGACTCGGGCCACCGAGGATATCTGGACCCTGATGTAAAGAACATTGTGTGCATGTTTGCCGCGGACCATTCTTAATGAGAAAGGTCAGAGATTGGATCTGAGGCTGGATTCTGTATTGACATGGGGTCATTCTTAATGAGCCAGGTCACAGTGAGTCACGAGGCTGAAAGTGAGGTTGGATTGTAAGTGTTTTTGCAGATGATAAAATGGCTGAGCGATCACAAACGCCAATGAGAAGATGGAAACTATATGATAACTGCTGTGTAGCGCTTCACTTTTCATATTCAAAGCAAGAAGCAACTAAATACCAGAGAAATGGTTTACATATCCAAAGTGTGTATTTGCTTACAACTGAGTTTGATTGTCTTGGTGACCCTGTTCTGTTAACAGGGTGTTAAAATCCAGTTACTGATGAACCATTCACATGTTGCCTCCGTAAGGTGAGAGGAAGGAGGAGTGGTCATTCACAATTTGGCAAGACAAAGGATTAGGGATTCTGGAACAGAATCTGTCTCATGACCCACTGTGAACTAGCTCAGTAAGTTACTAAGTATGACCCTACATCAATACAAAGCCCAACCTGGCTTCCAGTTTCATAACCCAGCATGACCTCCTGCCTGAACATTCTTGAGAATGGTCCGCTCCTTATGTCTCCAGGCTGCCTGAGTGCACTGTTTGCCCCTGTTTGTTACACGCTGTGTGCATGCAGGAGAATGGTCCGCTCCTTATGTCTCCAGGCTGCCTGAGTGCGCTGTTTGCCCCTGTTTGTTACACGCTGTGTGCATGCAGGGGAATGGTCCGCTCCTTATGTCTCCAGGTTGCCTGAGTGCACTGTTTGCCCCTGTTTGTTACACGCTGTGTGCATGCAGGTGAATGCAGTGAAACCCCTCTTTAAAGGTCTCCCTAGGAAACAAACCAGAGTTGTGACGAAGGAGGGTGATCCTTGGTCAGATTTATGTAGAATTTGGACTTGAAAGGGTCTTGAAAAGTGGTCTCAGAGGACATGGTCCTTGGTTAGGTTCATGTAGAATTTGGACAGGAATGGGTGTTGAAAAGTGGTCTCAGAGGACATGGTCCTTGGTTAGGTTCATGTAGAACTTGGAGTGGAATGGGTCTTGAAAAGTAGTCTTAAAAGAGGAGCAATAGAGCCCTTGTCAGGGAGATCTAATGGAATGAGTGAACCACTGCTGGTGAGGCTGACAAAATAGAACAGCTGTAGGGAAATGTACTCACCAATGCCATGAAATGTAAGGAAACAGTAGTTTTTTTGTTTTGTTTTTGTTGAAAGCGCTTGTGCGTTACTGGCTCCTTGTGTTTCGTGGCATTGGCAAGTACATTTCCCTAGATTGTTCTTGGGAGGTCTAATATTAGGGGCTCCACGGTATAAAAATATTGTTAAAATCCAGCTTGTTTATCATGTACAGTGGAGCACAGGAAACATACACTGGTTCCTGTCTTTGTTTATTGCATAACAAAATCATATTTTCAGGCCCCAAGGTCCTCTTTGTCTCTTGGATTGTACTGGTAAAGATATTCTGTACCAAGGTAACAGTCCTGACAGGAAAAACTATTTTATATTGCTACAGTGAGCCACTCAGTGGGTGTGGATTGCACTATCTTCATACTGCTGAACACAAAATACTGATAATATTTATTTGTGAAAGAGCTTTCTGGTCCTTTCAGTTTTGTCCCAACAGTAAGTACTGCATTGTACAGTAAAATTTGCTCTTGTACATACAAGTCTACTATGACCGATTAATGACCAGGAGAAATGTGTACAGTTCCTAAGTTCATGCAGAAGGGTTAAGGGTGGTACTATAGAGGGATGCATCAGATTACTGGCAGTTATCTCAGCACTCAGACAAAAGCTGTTTAGCACACTGGCAGCCATTTTAATGGGGTAAGCAGCAACAGGTCTGTGAAACATCTGGGATAGAAGTGCTTGCACAGTTAAATGCATCAACTTTTGCCGTGTTGGAGGCCAGTTTTGTACTTGTCTGCTGCTTTGTCCTTGAAACTGCAAGGTATTTTTTAGTGCACTTGTGTCTTGCTCAGTCACAGGATGGATGTGGGATTTTATACAAATTCCCAGAGACGAGGACACTCAGGCCGTTGAGATCCAGAATAATCCAGTGTGTGTACAGACAGTGGTTGTTCTTTCCAGCCACCAGAAAGGACTGGAAGAACCTGCCACATAGTGCAGTGGCCAGAGACACCCCAGACCCATGTGTGTCAACAGTGCCCAAGTGATACCCAAACCCAAACTTTTTTTCCCCCCATGCCAGACCCCCTGTGCAGTGGCAGAGTAATCAGCTGGTTGACTTAGGCAGCTCCTTGCGAAAAAGACCCACAGTCTTGTGCATCGGACACTAGTTCACAGCAGGCTAACCACTGTGCTGGTATACATAGTATACATGAATAGATGCCTGTCAGAACCTCACCTGAGTGCTACATGTAAGTATGGTGTATTGTCAAAACCTCACCTGAATGCTACATGTAAATATGGTGTATTACATACCTTAGTTAAAAACTTAGAATCAGTTACTGAAGCTAAGAATATGCAGTCATTATGCTTCCATTGCTGTCATTGAAATACAGCCTTTCTGCTGGTCAGTCATACAGTTCCTTCTGGTTTGTTGCTGTTTTTCGGTTGTTTGCAACCTGGTGTGATGGTGGTGATGGTGGCAGATGTGGACCACATCCAGACGATGGGGCTCCCACGCGGACATGATGAAGCAGTATGCTCGCTGCATTGCTGACAACCTCCACAAGCACAACGTGACCAATGTGGAACTCTACTTCGATGTCTGGATCTCCCTCAACAAGCGCTTCCAACAGAGGTCAGAGGACTGGTTTGCTGGTTGATTAAGGTTGATTATGGTTGGCTGCTTGGTTGATTTGTTGATTAAGGTTGGGTGGCTGGTTGCCTGAAATAAAAAATAGACACACAGCAATGTTTTCTTCATTTCTGGTCCTCATTCTTAAAACCAGTTTTTGAACATTGCAAAAAAGAGGAAGACGAGTTTTGAAATGTATATTCTGTAAAGTTTGATGGTCTTGGTGAGCCTACTGAGCTGACAGCAAAACTCCAGTTGCTGTTACACTAAGGATCGATCTGTTGCAGGACTGTGGACCCTCGAGTGGACATCTTGACGGCAGAGTGGAGCACCTTCAAGCCAACCCCCTGGATGATGCCACTGCTGGTGGACCTGTCCGACTGGCGCACCAAGCTGGCAGAGATTGAAGACTCCGTTTACAACAGCACGCAGCTGCTGGACGTTGTCTTTGTGGCTGATTTCCCTGGTGAGCTGCCCCCAGAGTTTTTCAGGCATGCTTCTGCCTGCAGGTCAGCCAAGCAGGTTATGACTCGCCTGACAAAATGTGATCTACCTCATGACTGATTAGACCATTGGTGGCTGATAGGTCAGCCAAGCAGGTTATGACTCGCCTGACAAAATGTAATTGACTGATTAGACCATTGGTGGCTGATAGGTCAGCCAAGCAGGTTATGACTCACCCGACAATGTGATCTATGTCATGGCTGATTAGACCATTGGTGGCTGGTAGGTCAGCCAAGCAGGTTATGACTCACCTGACAAAATGTGATCTATGTCATGATGGATTAGACCATTGGTGGCTGGTAGGTCAGCCAAGCAGGTTATGACTGATTAGACCATTGGTGGCTGATGTTTTGCACAGTGTGAGCGTACAGCACAGAGCTCGTCTTTGCTGCGTGGTGAGACCTGCTTGTGTTTGCTGCTGACTCTGTCTCGAGACAGCAAGTGTTGTGTGTGCATGGTGAACTGAATCAGACATATTGCGTGTGATTGTTTTGATCACTTCTCTTTGGCCCAGCTGTGACACACCTAGGTTGAGTTTTTTTTAATCATTTTTTTCAATGCTGCCAAGCATATCAATGTGGGGTGTTTATTTAGAAACATCCGTCCATCATTACAATATCCCTCTCACTCACTCATTCACACGTCTTTGCATGATTAATTTTTTCACATGTTCATCCTGCACTATACTTTTTCCCCTTGGTCACAAGTATCAGGAATCTGTCTGGTCTGCCACAGGCAGCTCATTAGACTTGTCAGGGTGTGGTCTTTGAAAGTTTGGGTAAGATGGTCAATGCCTTGAAAGTATATGGAAAGTGAATAATTCAGCTGAGATCTGTGAAAGTTTGTCAGTTTTGACTTCTGTCAGTTTTGACTTATTCTGTGAAACTGAGATCAGCCAGAGATTTCCTGACTGCCTTTCTAGCTGCACAGCTTCACGCTTTGGCTGATTAGTATTACGTGCAAATTATAATCGTGAAACAGCAACACTTTGACAGCAGAACTGTGAAGTGAAGGTCGTACATGCATCACATGGGAGGCATTGAAGTTGAATAGGTAAGTGATCTGTCAAATTTGGTCTTTGGGTCTGGAGAAGAATGATAAAGGTGTTGAAAGTTTGTTAATAAAACAGTAAATTTTGGATTGAAACGTTTGTAGGACTTCTGCTTGTTTGACATGAAGTTGTCCACAAAGAGATCCAGTGCTACTGGGGAAGCAAACCCCAACTGGTTGGGGAAGAGGGTAACCTATATACCACAGCTATGGTCAGATGGTCAGCAGTGTCTACCCTCCGACCAACCCACCCTATTTTATTTTTGTTTTGTTTTTGTCCCATTTCACTTTGTCTGTTGAATCCACTCCCTGCTTCTGTTGAGCATGCTTCCTCTGTCAGTTCTTTCAACTCTTCTGCTGTCTGAAAGGAGTGAGGTCAATGGTTTAGTGGCAGAGCAGGCGAATGAGTGGTCTTTCAGGAATGAAATAATCACACCATCTATTTGATCATTTCCAGGTCTGTACTTGGAAAACTATGTGCACTCAGACATTGGAAACGCCACCATCTCAGTACTGCAAGGACAAGTGATAGTAGAATTGATTCCAGACGAGGGTAGCCAGTCACAGCCTAAAAACATCACACTCCACCAGGAACAAAAAATGCAGGTAAGTCAGGTGACAACTGGTTCCAGAGAAAGGGTAGCCAGTCACAGCCTAAAAACATCACACTCCACCAGGAACAAAAAATGCAGGTAAGTCAGGTGACAACTGGTTCCAGAGAAAGGGTAGCCTGTCACAGCCTGAAAACATCATTTCCTTGCAGTTAAAATATCCCATGACAGTGTAGTTATACCTTGCAGTTAAAATATCCCATGACAGTATAGTTATACCTTGCAGTTAAAATATCCCATGACAGTATAGTTATACCTTGCAGTTAAAATATCCCATGACAATATAGTTATACCTTGCAGTTAAAATATCCCATGACAGTATAGTTATATCTTGCTTCCCATGACAGTATAGTAATACCTTGCAGTTAAAATACCCCATGACAGTGTAGTTATACCTTGCATTTAAAGCATCCCATGGCAGTATAGTTATACCTTGTGGTTAAAATGTCTCATGACAGTAACACCTTGCATCCCATGACAGTATAGTTATACCTTGCAGTTAAAATATTCCATGACAGTGTAGTTATACCTTGCAGTTAAAATATCCCATGACAGTATAGTTATACCTTGCAGTTAAAATATTCCATGACAGTGTAGTTATACCTTGCAGTTAAAATATCCCATGACAGTATAGTTATACCTTGCAGTTAAAATATCCCATTACAGTATAGAGATACCTTGCAGTTAAGACATCCCATGACAGTATAGTGATACCTTGCAGTTGAAATATCCCATCACAGTGTAGGTATATCTTGCAGTTTGTTGATGATGATTGATTTTATATAGCACTATTCTGTGCTCTCGAGCAGATTCATTGGGCTTTTGTTGCATGTTATTAGTGAATGTAGCATTACATAGCACATTTAATATCCACCAAAGTGGTGTACTTGCAGTGCTGTTTGGTTGTTACATGGCTCATGCTGTGTGAAACTGCTGCCATTTCAGTGTGTTCTGTACAATCATGCACCATGTCATGTCACTTTATGCAAAGCCACATATGCAGGGTGCATGAGTGTTTAGCTGTAACCTGCCACCTGCACATTTGGCAGAATGATCGGGATCTTTGACATGCTACTGTAGTAACACAGAGGTGGAACAGACATCAAAATAAGAGTCAGCACAGAAAGTTTGTAGATGGAAATATCTGCGTTTTCAGGCCAACATGTGTCTTTGGTTTGGTTCCTGTTTGAGCCTTTCACTGTCAGTACTGTTTTAAGTCTGAAGGGGACTGCCTTGTGTCAGTACTGTTTTAAGTCTGAAGGGGACTGCCTTGTGTCAGTACTGTTTTAAGTCTGAAGGGGACTGCCTTGTGTCAGTGCTGTTTTAAGTCTGAAGGAGACTGCCTTGTGTCAGTGCTGTTTTAAGTCTGAAGGGGACTGCCTTGTGTCAGTGCTGAAGTCTGAAGGGGACTGCCTTGTGTCAGTGCTGTTTTAAGTCTGAAGGGGACTGCCTTGTGTCGATACTGTTTTAAGTCTGAAGGGGACTGCCTTGTGTCAATGCGTCTTACGTCTGAATGCAACCACCTTGTGTCAGTACAGTTTTAAGTCTGAAGGGGACTGCCTTGTGTCAGTGCTGAAGTCTGAAGGGGACTGCCTTGTGTCAGTGCTGTTTTAAATCTGAAGGGGACTGCCTTGTGTCAGTGCTGTTTTAAATCTGAAGGGGACTGCCTTGTGTCAGTGCTGTTTTAAGTCTGAAGGGGACTGCCATGTGTCAGTGCTGTTTTAAGTCTGAAGGGGACTGCCTTGTGTCAGTGTTGTTTTAAGTTTGAAGGGGACTGCCATGTGTCAGTGCTGTTTTAAGTCTGAAGGGGACTGCCTTGTGTCTGTACCAGATCCCTGGTGGTCAGTTCCACAATGTGTACACAGTGTCCGAGGGCCCCTCGTGCTACATGTATGTCTTTGTCAACACCACGGAGGCCACCTTCCTGGAGGGACTCAAGGAGTTTGAACTGTCTTTGAATGAATCCTCAGGTACCGGTGTCATCCTATTCATCTTCCTTTGCGGTGTCTGTGGTGTGCATGTGTGTGTGTGTGTGTGTGTGTTTGAGTTGGTGTGCATGTGGATGTGTGTGCATGCATGCTTTTGCGCGCGCGTATGTGTGTGTGTGTGTGAGAGAGAGAGAGAGAGAGAGAGAGAGATCTGAATCCATGATTACTGTGGTGATGACAGTGAAACATTATGTTTAGGTTTTCCCCAACCCCCATTTCCTTAAACCGTTTCCTTCACACTTTGATGTCAATAAACCCCCAACCAAGGACCAGCCCTCTTTAAGGCCGCTGTGGCTGGCTTTTCAGGGGGTCTTATGAGGGGGGTTCCTTCCTGCCATAAACAGTAGCCATCAGACTGCACATTGCCTCCGTGACAAGCTCGACAAGACAACAATTTTGAAATTGATGTAGATTTCAACAGCCATGTAGGTCATTGTAGATGACAACAGCCATTTTCTTGCTAACCATATGTGCTTCTTCCATCTGGTAGACGATTTTGTGTACCTAAATCAAATACAGTCAATAGCATTTCTGAACAGATAAATCTGTTGAAACGTCAAAGTAGTGCGTGTGTGTAAATTACGTAAATTACTAGTTTGTTTATTATGTAACTTTTGTATTTTCAATAACTGTTCTTTGAGTATTAAAATATGTGTTACTGTGTACTGTGATGTGGTTAATGTTCAGCCATGTTTTCATTTCTCTGATGAGATAATAAAGTAATCTTGAATCCTGAATCTTGAATCTTGAACCTGTTCCAGACCTGACAGTGCCGGCCAAGTTTGCCAAGGACCCACGCCTGCCGCAGTTCATGGAGATGGTTCGAGCCAAGGAGGACGGGCGGCGCAGCAGCAAGCAGTCCCTGGTGCAGAAGTTTGCCGCCTTCCTGCGCTCTAAATACCAGTTGTTTCTTCGAGGGTAGCTTGTTTGTCTCTTCATCTTTGATCCTCTTCTTGTTGCTGTTGCTTTCCTTCCCTGTCTGTACTGTCTTCTTTTTCATCACCATCTTCTTCATCATTATTGTCCTCTTCTTCATCATCACCATCTTCTTCATTGGATTTTTTCTTTCTGTCACATCATCATCATTGTCTTCTTCTTCTTCTTCTTCTTTGATGTGTGCTTTGGTTGTTTTGTAAGTTTTTTTAATACTTTATCACAGCTTTGGCAACTGTGAAGAATAGTTTCTGAGAAAAGTCAGTTTCCAAGTTTGTTTATAGACAAAATATTTGTTTAAAAAAAAGGTTGCTTGATTTATTTGTTTGTTTGTTTGTTTTAATTTATTTTTCTTCCTTTATTCATTTGTTTGTTTTTCTTAGTGTGGGCAGCATGCAGGGACATTATTGACTGAAAAGTTTGGGGGGGTTTGGTGGACAGATTCTTGTGCACCTGAGTTCAGACTTATTTTTACTTGTTGTATATGGTTATTATTATTTTGATACTTTTTCAGTGTTTTTTTTTTTTTGGGGGGGGGGGTTGTTGTTGTTGGATGATGTGTGTGTTTGTGATTTTTTTTATTTCTTTTTTTGGGGGGGGGGGGGGGTACATATTGGCTGAACAGTTTTGCTTGAGAGCTTTATAAATGATGCTGTGTATCATCTTCAGAACTCGTCTGATCAAGGGAGCATTGCTGACCATCTTCACCGGCCAGTCTTTTCACACTTTCCTGACTGAGCTTTACAAGGACCAGAACATTCATATCTGATTCTCTTCCTGTCTGAGCTGCACAAGGACCAGGGCATCCATCTCTGATTCTCTTCCTGTCTGAGCTGCACAAGGACCAGGGCATCCATCTCTGATTCTCTTCCTTTCTGAGCTGCACAAGGACCAGGACATTCACATCCGATTCTCTTCACCAGTCACCCCTTAACCACTCACTTGTGCTGGTGTGTGTGGCGGAGGGTGTCTGACATTTTGCTGCACGAAGAGGTCAAGGATGCAAAGGTCAGCTGTCACAAAACAGCTGTCTACAGTACTCTTGTGTCTGGGCTTCTTTGGTGGCCATGAGAATAAACAGTGGGGAGAAGGGTCAGCTGACAAGACAGACGAAATCCAACATGGAGTTTGGTGAAAAAAGTTGCCAAAGTCACAACATCAAGGAACAAAGGGCGTTGATTAGCACCGAAAAGACATTGCAAGAACACAACAAAGACCCAAATCGCTAGGGTAATGCTCACCTGGCATGTGAATAAATACAGGTACATGAACTCCACCAGAGCTACATCCTCGAGGTGACAACCTGTCGGAGAGTTCCTGTAACTTTGCTGGTGTGGAGCCTGGGGGGTAGTAATTAAAATTCATTGGTGTCATCCTCCTCCAGACTGCATCTTCCTGCAGTCTTTGTCAGTGATCTGCCATCATCATTGTCAACATCATCATCATCATTGTAATCATCCTAATCGTATCCTCATCATCCCCTCAGAAGTTATTTATCTGTTTGTTTGTGATCTGCCATCATCATTGTCAACATCATCATCATCATTGTAATCATCCTAATCGTATCCTCATCATCCCCTCAGAAGTTATTTATCTGTTTGTTTGTCTGTGCCGGACTATCTATCTATTTAGATTACAGTATAAAAAACAACAACTAAAAACAAGCAAGTAATTGATTATTAAGGCATTATATTTAGGTCTGGAAAACCTTAAAACAGTAAGACCAGACAAGTATCAAAAATAAAGAGAAGAAAATACTGCTTCCTTCATAAAGAATCTCTGATGCATCCGTCCATCCCTGGAGTCAGATCCAGTTGTTCCACCTCTAAAGCCAAACAGAGCACAGGGGTTTGTTGTCAAAAGTCTGATTCTGGAGAAGCCCATTATTATGTTGGCTGCCTAGGTCGGACATGTTTTGCTACCTGAGTACTTTATCAGTAACCACCAGCAGATAACAATGAGAGGACATGGCATGATACTAGTGAAGAAGAACCACCAATTCAATTCAGTTCTGTTCAAGATGGTATCTCTGTGCTCAGAAAAGCCCATATGTGCTCTGCCCCATCTCTTAGAAGATTCCTCAACATTGTCTTTGAAACAGTTCTGATTTGGACGATGGCCCTTTCTCGTCCTTACAAGGAAGATTATTGAGCACTTCCTCTTTTTATGCCTCTCTCCTCCAGGTGATCGATGGCGTGATGTCCTTGACTCTGTGCCCACATTTAGTGTCTCAAGCTCCTCAACACTTCAGATCTTCTGAAATGAAGCCATTGGTGATGGTTGCTTTGCCTGCTGGGTCAGTTCTCTTCACTCCAGCATGTCCTGGACAGGACATCCACTGAAGTTTTCAAAGGTGGATGTCAACAATTAACACATTCGCATCTGGGCTTCCTGTTCCATGTTTCATTTTTAATTTGTTTTTAGCAGGCTCATTGAATCTGGGAGATGATGGCATGTGTGGTCCGACCATCACCTCTGGAGGCAAGCCAGTGGAAGGCATGGGTGACTGCATCCACCTCCATTGTCAAACTGGAGGTTGAGAGCGTATAGGCTGCACTGTGTTCATGGATGTTAGTAGCACCTTGCTTGACAGCGAAGCTCCTCCCTGACTGGTGTTTGGTGACTGAGCCATCTGTGTACAATGAAATCTAGTAGTCTGCTGTTTGCTTGAATGAACCACCAAGTAAGTGGCAGACTCCTTCTGTGTGGGAAATACTCGTGGCTGACACCAGAACAGTTCTTAATGAAGGGCAGTATTTGTCTAGCTGTCTCATCAACGAAAGGTTTTGCTTGTGTATATAGCAGGCAAAGTGCATCATTCACAGAGTTGTGTATTTAGGAAAGGGTTTGGAAGTAAGGGATATACTGTCAGCATGGGAGAACACTCTTTCCTGACACACCAAAACAGCTCTAAATGAAGGGAAATGTATGTCTGTTTTAGAAGGAATAGACTCTTTATTTTATTTTTGGTGATGCCACGTAATCAGCATCAGAATGATTTCTGCATTAAGAGGGGAAATGATGAGAGCCAGTCTACTGTTTCACTGAATGTGAGTGGTAGAGTCACAAGACAGTGTCAGGGAATGACAACTTTTGAATGTGAGTGGTAGAGTCACAAGACAGTGTCAGGGAATGACAACTTTTGAATGTGAGTGGTAGAGTCACAAGACAGTGTCAGGGAATGACAACTTTTGAATGTGAGTGGTAGAGTCACAAGACAGTGTCAGGGAATGACAACTTTTGAATGTGAGTGGTAGAGTCACAAGACAGTGTCAGGGAATGACAACTTTTGAAGAGAAAGGAGAGCTGAAGTGGGGAATTGAACTGACATCCGCATGCCAGCGGATGCTTACTGCTAGGCCCAAATGGCCCACAAACTTGCAAGGTTTACACTGGAGGCTTTTTATTGACATATGACTGAACAGTATGGGGGGGGGGGGGAAGTCTGCCATTCTCAAGGACAAGTTTACAGAGAGGCTGTTATTTTACATGACAACGATGACAAAGTTAAATCATGTTTCATTTTCATTCATCTCACCAAGAGGATTCAGATGGTTATATAACATGCTTGGATTAACAGTTGTTGCTGGATTTTTTTCTGAAATCATTCATATCTAGTCAGTATGCTTGGATTAACAATTGTTGCTGGATTTTTTCTGAAGTTGTTCATATCTAGTCAGTATTTTGTTATTGTGAGCCAGGTATACATTTGTTGGTGTTTTTGTCTAAATTTGGTTGTTGTTTTTTCCAGCACTGATGTCATAACTGACATGCTGTGATTATGACTATTTTGTATTGTTCATATGGATTTTGTGATTTTCTGTCCTTGATATGGTTGTTCTGTATTGTTGGTGACTGTTATCATTGATATGGCTGTCATATTTTGTTAGGATGTTGGCCACTGAAAGGTGGTCTCTTGTATAGGCAATCCAATGTTCAAGGGACAACTTCACAGTGAATGAAACATGCACGCAACAGGCAATCCAGTGTTCAAGGGACAACTTCACAGTGAATGAAACATGCACGCAACAGGCAATCCAGTGTTCAAGGGACAACTTCACAGTGAATGAAACATGCACACAACAGGCAATCCAATGTTCAAGGGACAACTTCACAGTGTATGAAATGTGCACGCAACAGGTAATCCAACGTTCAAGGGACAACTTCACAGTGTATGAAACATGCACGCAACAGGAAATCCAATGTTCAAGGGACAACTTCACAGTGTATGTTTCAATGCATGCAACAGGCAAGACTGTCTCATTGTCAACGTATCAAAGTGCTCATGGGAGAACCTTACAGTTGCTGTTTTTAGTGCATGCAACTGACAAAGTTGTCTCTCTGATGAAGGATTATGGGGTAACTTAATGATGTCTGTTTTTTGTGCACACAACAGACAAGACTGTCTCTTTAACAAAGGAGTTAAGGGATAACTTGATGATGGATGTTTTTTGTGCACACAACGGACAAGACTGTCTCTTTAACAAAAGACTTAAGGGATAACTTGATGATGGATTTTTTGTGTGTGCATACAATGGACAAGACTGTCTCTTTAACAAAGGAGTTAGGGGATAACTTGATGATGGATTTTGTGTGTGTGCATACAACGGACAAGACTGTCTCTTTAACAAAGGAGTTAAGGGATAACTTGATGATGAATGTTTTTAGGGCAGGCAACTGACAAGACTGTCTTTTTATCAAGGGAGTTAACCGGTCAAGGGCTAACTTCATGGTGGATGTTTTTAGTAATGGTCTTTTTATCAAGGGAGTTAACCAGTCAAGGGCTAACTTCACAGTGGATGTTTTTAGCAACTGTCTGTTTATCAAGGGGGTTAACTGGTCAAAGGCTGTCTTCACAATGGATGTTTTTAGTAACTGTCTTTTTATCAAGGGAGTTAACTGGTCAAGGGTGATCTTCACGGTGGATGTTTTTAGTAATGGTCTTTTTATCAAGGGAGTTAACTGGTCAAGGGCTAACTTCACAGTGGATGTTTTAGTAACTGTCTTTTTACCAAGGGGGTTAATTGGTCAAGGGCTCACTTCACAGGGGGTGTTTTTAGTAACTGTCTTTTTGTCAAGGGAGTTAACTGGTCAAGGGCTGTCTTCACAGTGAATGTTTTTAGTAACTGTCTTTTTGTCAAGGGAGTTAACTGGTCAAGGGCTATCTTCACAGTGAATGTTTTTAGTAACTGTCTTTTTGTCAAGGGAGTTAACTGGTCAAGGGCTCTCTTCACAGTGGATGTTTTTAGTACACACAACTGATGACTGCAGTCTCTTTATGCATGGGGAACTAATGTGACAGTTTTAGAGCTTACGGTTGACTGATGAGGCTGTCCATCTCTTTTATCAAGGGGAAAAGTGGTTCAGAGTGGAATTTGGTTCTGGTCAATGATTTTACGGGTATGTTGAAGGACCAAACAAACATTTCATTTTGTGTTGAAGATTGGAAGTGAATTCCGGCTTGTTTGATGTCTGATACTTTGATTGACAAGTGTTATTAGCATGCAGTTATCTGCTCAGTTTCTTTCCAACATCGAGTTTCAAACCAAGCTGTTTTTAGAATGAAGACATTACAGTTGTGCATCTTGACAACCTTCATGGGTGATTATTCCTGTTGGTCATGTAGCTTGTAACCATGTTTGTTGATGTAATTGGTGATTTCCACAGTTCCTGATGTCTCCACAGGTATGAAAGTGTGGCAAGGATGTCTACCGTCTACCGTACAGTTGTATGTTTGTTTTTTCCAACTGTATGTTTTTTCCAACTGTATTCGCTCATCGCCCATAAGCTCTGAAAGCCTGTTGATGAGCACCCAGTAATTCACTGTGTCTTTAGTTTGTCTGGAATCCTTTTTTTGGTTTAAACCAATGTGTAGCAAGGAGACAGAAAGCTCTGCCCCCACACACAATGGTCCCACCAAAGGTCAGCTGCTGCACTGTTGGGTAACAGCACTTGTGTGTAGGACAGTGTGTACAGGTGTGGGGAAACAACTGCCCACACTGTCTTCTCACCCAACGTTGGCTGAACCTCGGGATTTTAGCTGAGAATGGTAGCAAACAAATGCACCAAATCAACTTTTAGATGGCACACATACAGAGGAGACATAATGTGTAGCAAATTAGTGCATAATTATTTTTTACAACAGACAGTTGATAATCTGTTATCATTGCTGAATGGCGTGATATCTGCTGTCTGCCACAACTGATAGTTGATAGTCTATGATTCTTGTTGAATGGTCTGATTTCTGCTACAACTTGTGGTTGATAGTCTATGATATTTGTTGAATGACATGTTGTCTGATGTCTGCTACAGCTGATGGTTGATAGTCTATGATATTTGTTGAATGACCTGTTGTCTGATGTCTGCTACAACTGATGGTTGATAGTCTATGATCCTTGTTGAATTGTCTGGTGTCTGCTACAGCTGATGTTTGATAGTCTGTGATCCTTGTTGAATTGTCTGATGTCTGCTACAACTGATGGTTGATAGTCTATGATTGGTGCTGAATGACATGCTGTTTCATGTCTATTACAACTGATGGTTGATAGTCTATGATCGGTGTTGAATGGTCTGATGTCTGCTACAACTGGTGGTTGATAGTCTGTGATCGTTGCTGAATGGCCTGATGTCTAATGTCTGCTACAACTGGTGGTTGATAGTCTGTGATCGTTGCTGAATGGCCTGATGTCTTACGTCTGCTACAACTGATGGTTGATACTCATCCTGAATGGCCAGCTGTCTGATGTCTGCTACTGCTGATGGTTGTGCATTCACTCTGATGTGTTCATTCTGAACCTGTATGACGCCTTTGTCTGTTTGACGTTCATTCACTCTGATGTGTTCATTCTGAACCTGTATGATGCCTTTGTCTGTTTGACGTTCATTCACTCTGATGTGTTCATTCTGAACCTGTATGACGCCTTTGTCTGTTTGACGTTCATTCACTCTGATGTGTTCATTCTGAACCTGTATGACGCCTTTGTCTGTTTGACGTTCGTCTCTTGTTGTGTCGCCATGGTGTTGGACTGAGTATGGTTAGCCAAGTTGTTCAACCTGAGAGTAATTATGTGTTTGTTTGTTACTTAAATCACAAGATCAAAAGGTTCTTCTGGCTTACTGATTTACGAATGGATTCAAATGGTGCTTTTCAGTCAATGATCATCTGTGCACTGAATCTACATCCTGACTGCGCAAGTCAACGTTTTGTGTGGAATCATTTTTTGAGTGGTTTGTACCATTGTTTTAGCAGCAATTTTTGTGTTATTGTTTTGACTGTTGAGCAGTTTGGCCAGCCATACAGAAGTACATGTTACAGTGTGTTTCATCTATACCATCAGAGAAATGTGATTTGTGGACAGTTCTTGTAATTTGTCATGTTGGATGAGTGATAGTAAGTGAGCTTGCATATTTCTTGTGAAATAATAAAATTATTGGTTTGAAAGTGGAGAAAGCATAGTGTTGATTTTGGTAGTTTTACTACCCGTACAGAAATATTAAGGGTATTCGCTTGCATGGAATCCTCACAGTGCTTTTCTCGCTTTCTTTTGCTCAAATTCAAAACTGTCTCTCGAGCTCTCCTTGAAAGTCAAGGAAAATGCACAAAGCTTGATTTTCGACACATTTTATTATTTTTTATTGTAACAAAAACAATATGCAAATTTTCGGCGTTGTTGCCTTTATCCGAGCAAGTAACGGACAGACCATTGTTTTAATTATTTATTCTGCTTACAAACTAACGATAAAAAAAAAGATTTATCTGTCGCGTCGTTCAAGTCTGGTCGAGACGGATCGCTAGCAGACTGTTCACAAGTCTCCTGATCCACGACAGTAAATAAAGAACTGCTTTAAGCAATGGGTTGAGGATGATGAAGTAGAGCTTCATGTCCTCAGACGTCAGCTGACATATTCGGGACGAACCGAGACCAATGCCTAAGCGTGGTTCATTGTTGCTTTACGTCCACAGAAACCGTAGGGCTCATTAGGACGGAAAGCCCAGGACGGCCACCTCGACTTTCACACAGCTCCTGAACTCTGACAATGGGTTGATGATGAGTTGATGCTTAATGTCCTCAGATGTCATTTGACATATTAGGGACAAGTTGTGACCAATGCCGAAGCACGGTTCAATAAAAGCCACATACGTAAGGTGTATGCGTTTTTAGCTGTAACCTGCCACCTGCACTTTTGGCAGAATGACCGGGATTTTTTACGTGCTACTGTGGTAACACGGGGGTGGAACGGATACCGAAATAAGAGTCAGCACAGAAAGTCGACCCTGGAGAAGAAAATTCTCCCGCCGTTCCAGCAGGGATTCGAACCCGCGACCTTTCAATCACGAGTCCGGTGCTCTAACCACTGAGCTATCCCCGCCCCAAAAACAATGGGTTGAACGAGTCTTCCGGTTTTATGAGTGATACATCCTGCAAAAAATAGTCTCGCGAGAAAGCGTGAAACAAATCAGTGCAACACGGCTAGACTCCATCAGTGCAACACCGCTAGATTCTCAATCAGTGCAACACGGCTAGACTCAAACTCCAAGCGCTGGTTTACGACAACCTTCCTTCAACCACTGCCGTATTTAGTTACGCCATTGGGTCCAGAAAACTGTCAGCTAACGAGCAGTTTTGTGTTGGTGCTTGCTTACGCAGCTCAAATGAAACCAGAATCGTTTGAATCGAGACGGAACTCTTTTTTTCTTACCCGGGGTGGAGGCACCTGTGTTTACGTGCGTGCTTTAGCGCTAGGTTGCTTCCACAGTCATATTAGTACCCGAACCTTTCGGAGGGCGCTGAAGGCGTCGGTGGACAGCTGCGCGGAGATAAAGAGTGCCCCTTCAGTAGCGTAACTAAATCTGGCAGAGTTTGGAGGAAGGTGCCGGAAAGCGATGCTCGGAATGTGGGCTAGGCTCTCAATCAGTGCAACACCGCTAGACTCAATCAGTGCAACACCGCTAGACTCGATCAGTGCAACACCGCTAGACTCAATCAGTGCAACACCGCTAGACTCACTCAGCCAAGTCCAACACGGCAGCGCCATGCAGCGACACGCGGCACGTGAACAGGTTGCGAACAGCTTCAAAGTTTCAACCAGTCGGTTTTCTCCCTTGGCTATGCAAGTCTGAAGCCTTTTCCTGCCCGGTGACTACTGCATCGATTTCCTTTCAAGGCTGTACTGGAAATGTCAGACCGACCCAGAAACATATCGTTGACAACTCGGCTGGGAGGGAGGAGAAGGCAGGAGCATTCAGAACTGTACCCTCCCGTGGAACCTCACAGCGCCAGGCAGGGAGAGGTTACTCACCCCCCCCCCCCCCTCCCGTCTAGAACAGTCTTATTCTCACATGAATGTCTTTTAATGACAGTGCGACACGTTTTTTTCAAGGAACAGAACAATGATAGAATCCTGTTCTGCTATTCAGTGGCGCATGGTTTTCAGTGGTAGAACATACACGATAAGGGTTAAAAAGAACGCCATTAAATCGTGGACGTTACCCGAGTCATTTCATTTCTTTCATCGTTTTCAGTAACCGTTCTTCCCTGTGATGCATGAAAAAGGCTCGTCGCTAAAAAAAGTGGTGTCGTTTTGTAAACGCGTTCTTTTTAACCTTCCCCCAAACAACAACAACAACAACAACAACAAAAAAACAAAACAAAAACTTTTTTTGTCGAAACATTTGCCGCCAGCTTTCTTTCTTCTTTTCCTCTCGTTGTTTTTGTAAATCTGCCAGGTTCACTGGCTGGGGTAGGTTTAACCGGCTGTCAGGATGGTCAGAATATTGCATCGTCTTCACGGTCGGTGCTACCAGGCTCCGATAGTCGTGCTCTTTCATGTAATTATCTGTGTGAGTCCAGGACAACACTAAAGGCTTGATGAACATCGTCACCTGCCGCTTGTTCATATGATGATGATGAAGTGATGTTTAATGTCCTCAGATGTCAGTTGACATATTAGGGACAAGTTGTGACCAATGCCGAAGCACGGTTCAATAAATTCTTTACGTCCACGGAAACCAGAAGGCTCGTTAGGACGGACAGCTCAGGACGTCCACCTCGACTCTCACACAGCTCCTGAACTATGTTTGTTCAGAACAGCCGGGGTGTTCTAACAAATAGAGCAAACAAGACAAATATAGCAGGTGTTGCTCTCACAAACAAGACAGATACAGCAGGTGTTGCTGTCACAAACAGAACAAACAAGACAAATATAGCAGGTGTTGCTCTCACAAATAGAACAAGCAAGACAAATACCGTGGGCGTTGCTCTTAGAAATGGAACAAATAAGACAATATCGTGTGCATTGCTCTTACAAATGAAACACGACGAATATGGTGGGTGTTGTTCTCACAAATAGAAAAAGAAGTGTTTCCAAAGACAATTTGCTGTGATGACACCGAGACAGGTGGCGAGAGAAGACAGCCTGAAGACAGCTGGTGACTGGAGACAAGCCGCCTTGGTAAGAGAATGCCGGCCAGCGCTGTCCCTGCCTGATACAGGCAAGCTGGCTTACCTGTCCGTCACGGCCCACCACGTGGACAACAACTTGAAATGCGTCCATTTCTGCTGGATTTGTGCCTCTCACAGTTCTTCCCTGTTCACAAATAATGTTCAGTTTGTTCAGCGTTTATGTCAGTTGATTGTCCATATTGGACTAAAGGGCGCAGGCTGTTGACGGTCAGTGACAAGGTCCATCAACGACGGACTGGTGGTCTGCATCAAGCTTGGCACAGGCCTAGAGTTGTCCTGCTGTCAGTGACAGGCAGTCTGACCACACCCTTGTCCGTCTGAACAAACTCTACACAGTCCTAGAGTTGTTCTGCTGTCAATGACAGGCAGTCTGACCGCATCCTTTCTGTCTGAACAAACTCTAAACAGTCCTAGAGTTGTTCTGTTGTCAATGACAGGTAGTCTGACCGCATCTTTGTCCGTCTGAACAAACTCTACACAGTCCTAGATTTTTGTTCTACTGTCCGTCTGAACAAACTAGAGTCTTAGATTTATTCTATTGTGCGTCTGAGCAAACACTGCAGAGTCCTTTATTTGTTCACAGTCAGTTAGCAGTTCCATTGCCGACGAAAATTTCAGTCCCCGTTGATGGTTGTGGCTAACAAGCAACATGCCCATTGCTGTGGGATTGCTTGCTAGCCATTGTGTTCAGTGACTCGGCTTCTTCGCTGTTCACTGATGTGGGAACATCTCGCTCTAGTGTCGCCTCCAGTTCCATACTCAGAGTTTTGTTCAGTTCATCCTGCTCCCTCCTGTCGCGCTGTGGAATCAGACTGGGCCCGCCATCATCCTGACAGCTCGGAACGCGGTTGCTGCCGAAGGTGACAACGCTGTCTTTGGGTTCCTCTCTCGCGCCTTTCGTCGTCGCCAAGGTTGTGTTGATGTAGGCGGCACTGACAGCCAGCTGCCGCAAGGAAGCGTTGGCCTCCTTGTCCTTCACCTTCCGACCTTCGTCCTCCACGAGGCTGACCCGAGGCCGCGAGAGAGAGAGGTGGGTGGACATAGTGAGGTTGGAGCGCGCCCCCTTGCGGCACAGCAGACAGTTGAAGAGGTCTCGGGCCCCGTGCCGGAAGTTCTCGTTGAGACCCCCGTAGAGGATGGGGTTGATGGCGCTGTTGGTGAACATCAGGAACACCGCCGTGAAGTAGACCGGCTTGTGCCACGCCGGCAGCTGCAGAAAGGGAGAATCGGGTCATGGAGAATCACTGGATTTTCTCAGAGGGAAAGGAAAGGAAAGGCGTACACGAGAAGCCACAAATGGGACAAGATTGATTCAGACATCTCCAGGCCACCTTGAAGGGTTTACCAATGGGCGTGTTTCGGACATGCAATCAAAATGTTTCCGCCATGTCCAGCTGAAGCTGACCATGCACACGCCTGCTGACGACCAAAGCAACATCGGTCAGCCAGAGGCTAGACCTGTGCAGAACTACACCTGTCGGTGTAAAGAGCTGCTATGCCTTGTTCTGCCCCCTCCCTCTCTCTCTCTCTCTCTCTCTCTCTCTCTCTCTCTCTCTCTCTCTCTCTCTCTCTCTCTCTCTCGCTAAGAGACCCGCAGGCGTTCAGTCATAACAGCCCAGACCATAGTTCGCGCCCAGTGCGCATAAGGGAAGGGAGAAAAGTGCTGGACCAGCACAATATACCGACCTTGCTGCCAGTGTCATGGCTGTAGATAGGGTAGAGGTTGGTCACCTGGAATGGGATGGTGCATGCCATGAAGGTCACCAGCACGATCAGCAGCATCTTAACCACCTGCACACACACACACACACACAAACACACACACACACACACACACACACACACACACACACACACACACACACACACACACACACACACACACACACACACACACACACAATCAACAAAATCGTCGATTTCTTTTTCAGTAATAGTACTGACAATCTGTGGAATGTGCCTGGAATACTAACGACAGTGTTACGAATGTGCCAGTAATACTAACGACAGTGTTAAGAATGTGCCAGTAATGACAGTGACAGAACGTAACGCAGAATGTGTCAGTAATGACAGTCACTGACAGAACATAATACAGGATGTGGCAGTAATGACAGTGACAGAACGTAATGCAGAATATGCCAGTAACACGTAGTGACAGTCCATCGTTTCCGATGAGCAGCTGCACACAGAATGCCATGCCACCCAGACCCTAACAGTCCCTCCAGAATGATGGAAGGAGTTTTAGAAATCTGAGCAAAGCAGCTGCTTCGTAAACTGAAAAGAAAAGGCTCCATTGTTGAAACGACAGCATTCCCCGTGAAGCAGGCTGTACACAGGGAAGAAGACGGAGACAAGAAGACTGGACCACGCCCCCCCCCCCCCGCCCCCCTCCTCCATTCCCCGAGCTCAGGGGCTGTGTGAAAGTCGAGGTGTCCGTCCTGGACTCCCCGTCTCGTCTCTAACAGTCCTGATGGCCTCTGTGGACGTAAACCAACGCTGAACTTGAACTCAGAAACTCAGAGTTAGGCAGCTGCGTGAAAGTCGAAGTGGCCGTCCTGGACTCCCCGTCCCTAACAGTCCTTATGGTCTCTGTGGACATAAAGCAACACTGAACTTGAGTTCAGGAGGTGTGTGAAAGTGGAGGTGGCCGTCCCTAACAGTCCTTATGGCCTCTGTGGACGTAAACCAACGCTGAACTTGAACTCAGAAACTCAGACCTCAGGAGCTATGTGAAAGTCGAGGTGGCCGTCCTGGCCGTCCCTAACAGTCCTTATGGCCTCTGTGGACGTATAAAGCAGCAGCGAACTGCACCACGGCCTCGTACCTTCCGTTTGGACCGCCGCTGGATTGCGGACAGCGAGTGGCGACCGGCGGCGGGCTGCACGCGCGAGAACCTCAGCCTGTGGATGATGACGGCGTAGACAACGGCCATGACGGCCATGGGCAGCCAGTTCAGCACCACCGTCACCAGCGTCCAGTAGGCGCGCTTGGACGTCAGGCCCTGGTCACACTGGCCACTGCCTGCACGTCACAGTGAGGAGTCAGTAGGTGTCACAGTGAAGGGTCAGGAGGCGTCACAGTGAAGAGTCAGGAGGTGTCACAGTGAAGGGTCAGGAGGTGTCACAGTGAAGGGTCAGGAGGCGTCACAGTGAAGGGTCAGGAGGCGTCACAGTGAAGGGTCAGGAGGTGTCACAGTGAAGGGTCAGGAGGCATCACAGTGACGGGTCAGTAGATGGATGTCATAGTGAAGGGTAAGTAGATAGATATCACAGCGAAGAACAAGTAGATGTCACAATGAAGGACAAGCAGATAGATATCACAGTGAGGGCTCAGTAGATGGATGTCACAATGAAGGGTAAGTAGATAGATGTCACGGTGAAGGGCAAATAGTAAGTAGATAGATGTCACAGTGAAGGGTAAGTAGATAGATGTCACAGTGAGGGCTCAGTAGGTGGATGTCACAGTGAAGGGTAAGTAGATAGAGGTCACAGTGAGGGCTCAGTAGGTGGATGTCACAGTGAAGGGTAAGTAGATAGATGTCACCGTGGAGGGCAAGTAGATAGATGTCACAGTGAAGGGTAAGCAGATAGATGTCACAGTGAAGGGTAAGCAGATAGATGTCACAGTGAAGGGTAAGTAGATAGACGTCACAGTGAAGGGTGAGTAGATAGATGTCACAGTGAAGGGTCAATACACGTCACAGTTAAGTCTCTGTACACGCCACAGTGGAGTCAGTACACGCCACAGTGAAGGACTAATACACGCCAAAGTGGAGGGTCAGTACACGCCACAGTGGAGTCAGTACACGCCACAGTGGAGTCAGTACATACCACAGTGAAGGACCAATACACGCCACAATGGAGTCAGTACACGCTACAGTGGAGGGTCAGTACACGCCACATTGGGGTCAGTACACGCCATGGTGGAGGGTCAGTACACGCCACAGTGGAGTCAGTACACGCCACAGTGGAGTCAGTACACGCTACAGTGGAGGGTCAGTACACGCCACAGTGGAGTCAGTACACGTCACAGTGGAGGGTCAGTACATGCCACAGTGAAGGACCAATACACGCCACCGAGAAGGGTCGGTACATTCCCGCAGTACAGGTTTGCACCTTCGTTGGATTGTTTTCATGGGGGTGGGCTTTTTGTTAAACCTCCCACTGCTCTCACTGCTGAAACCTGCATCTATCGCTTCTGATGACGCGTACGGTGACCTGCCTTATTCTGTGGGTATACACCAAAACCTGCACTAACCACCCGTAACGTAAATCAAAGTGAATAGAGGATGGGATGGCGGGAAACGGTTGAATGAACCAGTAAGGTAAAAGTTGGGTAGAAATTCGTTGCAGCAGGCGAAGCGTGCAAGTCTATATTCTGACCTAATTCAGGCGTGAAGGAATCACGTTTCAAAGCTCTGGTTCTTAGCGGAGGATCGTCCTACATTAGTTTTGTGTCCGCAGCACGAAGCACGGACACGAAAGCAAAGGCGCTGGTGAAAAGAGGTCGTAGTGCAACCTGTGGTGGTGACGGGCCAGACGTCGGTGCAGAACGTCTCCAGGTAGTCCTTCCACTGCCGCTCCGTGTACGTGTAGAAGAAAAGGGGAGGCAATCCGATGGCAAGGGCGGACAACCAGACCAAGGTGACCACCACCCCCACCCTGCGCTCCGTCACCCGTGCCCTGAGGGGGAAGATGATGGCGAAAAACCGGTCTCCGGCGATGGCCATCAGGGTCATGACACTGGCCACCATGGCCGTCACTGGCCAGTCAGAAACAGAATCAGTTTAGTAACCAAGCAATACGTCAGTCAATACAAACAGCGGTTTAGTCAAACAAACCATCTGTTTAAAACCTACTGCTGCTAGTAAACTGTCCACCAAGAATCGTCAGTATTTATTTGTCCTCTGAAAACAGGAAATTTAAATTCCGGTCAACACCCCCTCCGCCTTGTTCGGTAAACTATTTAAATTGGCTGCTGTGATGCGTGCAAACGTGTGTGTGTGTGTGTGTGTGTGTGTGTGTGTGTGTGTGTGTGTGTGTAATGCAGATCTTGTTGTTTGGCTTTCTGTGGTTTGAATTGCTTGTAATGACTGTTGCTGTCTTTTTCAGCATAGGTGTTAAACCTGATTCCTGTACGGAGCGCCCAACTCTGCTTTTGTGTTAGAGGCTCGCGCATTACAAACATTTCATCATTATTATTATTTAACAAATAGTAATGAATAGCTGGTTGGCCAAATGAATGAACAACAATATATCTATATATATATCAGCATATCAACAGATACATACGACCAATACACACATGACAAATAAAACGACAAAAGCACAGAATACACGTGGTGCCCAGGCTTTTCAACAACGTGGCCTCCAGGACTGAAGGTGACTCCTTTTAAGAAACACAGTTTTCCTCAATCCTGGGCATTTTCTAGTCTTGGGCAGGGACGAGATTTTGAGAAACTCATCAGCCTGGTTGGCCGTGACTAGGTGTTGTTCTGCCACCGTGTGTTTTATCATCAGCATCAGCATCACTATTGATAATGAAGTTGCTCTTGTTCTTTGTGATGATGGCACAGCGGTGCATTATGGTCGAAATTATTCGTCTAACTATAGTTCTAATTGGAAGAGATCAGTATATAAACAGCAATTCTGATAACATCGTAATCATGGTTGAGTTTGCAAAACAATCTCTTACTTCCACACTAAAAGTAAAACGAGCTGACCTATCGTGATGCTAATTCTTCCAGAAACTTCGTCCCGACGTACCCTTGTGTCTGACGGGATACTATAACGTAATTTACTCATTCTTCCTAAAATTATCTAAATCAGTGAAAATCCCGTTGTTAGAATTATTTGTGGCATAGCCTGTGACAGAAGCACAGAAAGACAGAGGAAACAATGAAAAATGAAAAATGAAATCACAACGAAAAAAGAAAAAGTATCAAAACAGCGCACCCGGAACAAAAGGAAAGCGTCACCCCTGAAAAAAAGTGTCACGCTGATCGAAAATGTCACCCGTGAACGAAATATCACCCTGAACAAAAGTGTCTCTCTGATCGAAAGTGTCACACGTGAACGAAAGTGTTAGTCTGAACGGAAGTGTCACCCCTGAACGAAAGCCTCACCCTGAACGAAAGTGTCACCCTGAACAAAAAATGTCACCCTGAAGGAAAGGCGCACCGTGAAGGAAAGGCTCACCGTGAAGGAAAGGTTCACCCTGAAGGAAAGGCTCACCCTGAAGGAAAGGCTCACCCTGAACGAAGCTGTTGAACTTGCACAGGAACGACCCCAACGGCCAGCCATCCTGGTCTATGACGTCAGTGCTGACGTGGATCCACATGGGCACTAGGGCAACCAGCAGATCCGCCACCGCCATGTTGGCGATGTAACAGTTGGTGGTGCTGCGCATGCGCGGTGACCTCGCCACCACGGCGATGACCAGCAGGTTTCCGAAGACGGACACGAATTCCACGAGGACGCAGGCGCCGATCTTGAGGCCCGCCTCCCACCCGGGCATAGGTTCGGGAAGCCGACCCGGGAAGTTGATGTTGCTGAAGTCTCTGTCCTCAGCTGGACTGCAGCCACTCATGGTCGCGTGTGGTACTGGCCCGCAGTGTGGCTGTGGGTCGAGGAGAAGGTACTGGCCCGCAGTGTGGCTGTAGAGTCCAGGACAGGGTACTGGCCCGAAGTGTGGCTGTAGAGTCGAGGACAGGGTACTGGCCCACAGTGTGGCTGTAGGGTCCAGGACAGGGTACTGGCCCGCAGTGTGGCTGTAGAGTCCAGGACAGGGTACTGGCCCGAAGTGTGGCTGTAGAGTCGAGGACAGGGTACTGGCCCGCAGTGTGGCTGTAGAGTCCAGGACAGGGTACTGGCCCGAAGTGTGGCTGTAGAGTCGAGGACAGGGTACTGGCCCGCAGTGTGGCTGTAGGGTCCAGGACAGGGTACTGGCCCGCAGTGTGGCTGTACGGTCCAGGACAGGGTACTGGCCCGCAGTGTGGCTACATGTAGAGTCCAGGACAGGGTATTGTCCCGCAGTGTGGCTGTGGAGCTCAGGACAGGGTACTGTCCCGCAGTGTGGCTGTGGAGCTCAGGACAGGGTACTGGCCCGCAGTGTGGCTGTGGAGCTCAGGACAGGGTACTGGCCCGCAGTGTGGCTGTGGAGCTCAGGACAGGGTACTGGCCCGCAGTGTGGCTGTAGGGTCCAGGACAGGGTGCTTACGGTCTCAGCGACCAGTCATTTCCTCTTGTTTGACCTGCTTCCTCTTCTCTATGTTACTGAATGAAAGTGGTCGGTGCAGTGTCTTCTCTTTGTCCGTGTTCGACGGGTCACTGAGGTAGAATTTGCTGTCTCACTGACGGTTCGCAGTGTGACGTCAAATGACAGAATGTAGTCTCCAGTAAAGACTGTCCTACAGGAGCTGACCCTCCGCCCTACCACCCCTCCCCCAAAAGTCAATATTGTCTAAAAAAGAAGAAGTTTTTAAACAGACGGGGATAAAGTCTCTTTTCGGAAGCGGCAGAATAACATGAAAAACCCCTAGCTTTTCGTACAGATGGATAGTTCCGACTTAAAACAGGGCACTCCGTGTTCAAATAAAAAAATCTGTAATTTTACAGACGAAAAATTCTATTCAAAATCATAAATACATTTTTTAATGAACGGATGAAAATTTCAAACCCCAAACCGCGTGCTTAGTGTACA
>OY757541.1:1721579-1789079 GCA_963584105.1 Alviniconcha strummeri
GTCCCCACACACGAGACAGGTAGGTCTGTGTTTAGTGGTGTATTTAGTCCACACACACGAGACAGGTAGATCTGTGTTCAGTCCACACACAAGACAGGTAGGTCTGTGTTTAGTGGTGTATTTAGTCCACACACACGAGATAGGTAGGTCTGTGTTCAGTCCACACACGAGACAGGTAGGTCTGTGTTCAGTGGTGTGTTTGGTCCCCACACACGAACCAGGTAGGTCTGTGTTCAGTCCACACACGAGACAGGTAGGTCTGTGTTCAGTGGTGCGTTCAGTCCACACACGAGACAGGTAGGTCTGTGTTCAGTGGTGTGTTTGGTCCCCACATACGAACCAGGTAGGTCTGTGTTTAGGCCACACACGAGACAAGTAGGTCTGTGTTCAGTGGTGTGTTTAGTCCACACACACGAGACCAGTAGGTCTGTGTTCAGCGGTGTGTTTAGTCCACACACACGAGACAGGTATGTCTGTGTTCAGTGGTGTGTTTAGTCTCCACACACGAGACAGGTAGGTCTGTGTTCAGTGGTGTGTTTAGTCCACACACACGAGGACAGGTAGGTCTGTGTTTAGTGGTGTGTTTTGGTCCCCACACACGATACAGGTAGGTCTGTGTTTAGTAGTGTATTTAGTCCACACACACGAGACAGGTAGGTCTGTGTCCAGTGGTGTATTTAGTCCACACACACGAGACAGGTAGGTCTGTGTTCAGTGGTGTGTTTAGTCCACACACGAGACAGGTAGGTCTGTGTTTAGTGGTGTGTTTGGTCCCCACACACGATACAGGCAGGTCTGTGTTTAGTGGTGTATTTAATCCACACACACGAAACATGTAGGTCTGTGTTTAATGGAGACTTATGACGAAATTCAGTTTTTGGTGTATCTCGTATCTCTGTCCATTGTTACAGGTTTATAAATAACTCTGAGATAGAGAGAGAGAGAGAGAGAGAGAGAGAGAGAGAGAGAGAGAGAGAGAGATGAGAGAGAGAGAGAGAGAGAGAGAGAGACAGACAGACAGACAGACAGACAGACAGACAGACAGACAGACAGACAGACAGACAGACAGAGACAGAGACACAGAGACACAGACAGAGACAGAAAGAATGTGTGTGCGTGCGTGCTTGTGTGTGTGGTGTGTGTGTGTGTGTGTGTGTGTGTGTGTGTGTGTGTGTGTGTGTGTGTGTGTGTGTGACAGAGAGAGAGAGAGAGAGAGAGAGAGAGAGAGAGAGAGAGAGAGAGAGAGAGAGAGAGAGAGAGAGAGAGAGAGAGAGAGAGACACACACACACACACACAGACACACAGACAGAAAGAGAGAGAGAGAGAGACAGAGACAGACAGACAGACAGACAGACAGACAAGAGTATGTGTGTGTAGTTTATGAATACATATATGTGTGCAAGCGCGCGCCGTTTCCACAGTAGCCTACAGACCTGGAGCAGCTTCAGCCCGCCATACCGGTGTTAGTGAGGCCAACGGCAAGCGTGCAGCCTCAGTGTCTGTGGATTTCATGGTTTGCTGCGATGCACCGGCTCTGCATTACATCCCGTCACCATTCCCGACACAGATTCCAAAGCCCCCTCCCCCCCCCCCCCATGCCCCCCCCCCTTCCCCCCATTATGCTTTCATTATTCAGGCTTTAAAATAGAAGTCGGCTCAAGCCTTACCACCTCCACCCATCTCTCACCGCCCCTCCTCTCTAATATATACCCTCCCCCTCGCTCATATAACCATAGGCTACACACACGTAATCCCCCCTCCCCCCCCCCCACCACACACACTCATACACAGACACTCACAAACAATCGACATACCTAGACTATCTGTTGCAAAGGCCACTGAAGTCTACTGACATCGTCAGATTGTGCTTTTAAAAGCAATCGGAAAACCCCGGTTCTATTAATGACGGTGACGCTATTTTCCATTCATAAAAACCTATCCCTAAGAAAGCTATGCGAAAGCTATATGACTGACTGCAAGCAGGCTACACCACTTCATGGACCACACCTAGACAAGAAGAAGCGAGGTGTTTTGCGGTATGTCTTTGATGCTTTAACTCGCGAGAGTGTAACGGGACTTGTGATTCAGCCAGTCGAGTGCCCAACCTGTGGTTCGGGATTGGGACAGCTGGGAGACCGTAAGTTACTGGTTTGATCACCGTCGGAAACAGATTAATCTCAGGTATTAGTTTAGTCAGTTAACACTTGAACTAATTTTACGTAACATTACTGAAATTACTTATTTGTTATTTGTCCACTTTTAAACGGTCTGGTCGGGTTTCTTGTCTTTGGAGGTAATTGGATATGCCGAGAATTGCCTCTTTACAGTCCCATAAGTCTGAGAGAAAAAAAGTTGTTGTTTTTTACGAGTTTTTATGACTTGCAGTGTTACAGTAGAATTAACTATTTATTGAATGACTTTGGAAAGTGACCATAAGATAAAGATCGATAATTTCAGCGCCAAACGATGGCTTGTTGAACAATAAATAACAATAATTAAAGTATTTATAAAATACAAAATCTTGTCCGTAGAGACTAAGCGCATACACGTACCCGCACACACACACTCAACACACACACACACACACACACACACACACACCACACACACGCACGCACGCACGCACTCATGCACGCACGCACGCACACACGCCACGCACGCACGCACGCACCACACACACACACGACACACACACACGCGCGCGCGCGGCGCGCACAACACACACACACACACACGCACTCGCACACACGAGCATTCTGACTATACAAAGCGTAATGGCGGGCGAAGACAGCAGCATGAACTGAAAACATGGAAGGTCTATATTTTTGGGAAAGGAAATATTTTAGGTTACACGTGAATAAGTCCAGAAGGGAGGTTCGTTCCATGTAGATTGACCGAACACAGAGAAGGCGCGAGAACTAACAGTGGAAAGTCAGAGTATCAGAAGCAGAGCGGCGAAGAGTACGGGAGGGAGTGTAAAGTTGAAGACAGTCACAGAGATAAGACGGAGCAGCGCCCGTGATACATTTATAGCAGAGAGTGGCAACAACTGAAGCGGTTCCACAGCACGCAGGGACCACTGTATCTCGGCCGCCTCTCCTCTTCCAAAGCACTAGACGCTGAGTCCACCAGCCTGAGACTGGCTGAGGGGAGGAGGAAGAAGTTAGGCCACTGTTCAACCGAAATCAGAACCCACCAGGGCAGTGAGACTAAGCAGAGGACGTAAAACGTTAGGCCATTGTTCAAATAGATTCGAGCGAGCAACCTATCCATGCCTAGAGTCGAGTTTTAGCCACAAGGTCACATCCGCATGTCCTTGTAAGCTTACCCACCAAGTTCATGGTGTGGTTTGTGTGTGTGTGTGTGTGTGTGTGTGTGTGTGTGTGTGTGTGTGTGTGTGTGTGTGTGTGTGTGTGTGTGTGTGTGTGTGTGTGTGTGTGCAGGTGGGTCACGCGCCAATCGTTACTGCCTTGGTTCGGTGCAAAATAAATGGAAAATAAAAAAAGGACTTTATAAGCATAAGGTCTAGAATTTCACATTCACATATCGTGGCAACTCAACATCATTAGAAAAGAGGACAACTAAGATCCTATTCTTTAGCCACCTGTCGGTTGACGATAAGACTTTTAGTCCTTCTTAGTACATATTTGTGTTCGACAACAGGCTGATAACAAGGAACCCACACAGTTTCTGTACAAGTCAAAAGCTGAGATAAGAACTAAACTGGGGGGGGGGGGGGGGGAGGGGGGGGGGGGGGGGGGGGGGGGGGGGAGGAGGGGGGGCCTTGCGGCAGGAAATCCTCAGTGTAGCTACAGGCTGTGGAAACGGAGGAAAGGTCTGGGATTTTCTCTCATAGCTCCACGGGATCGGAGGAGCAAGACACACGTTTTGCTTGCTTCATTTATAAAATAGTGATTGTAACGTTGCTTGGTTTTAGCGCTGAAGAACTACGACTGGAACAGTTGGAACTGACTGTTTGGATCCACACCGAGATTCAGAACCAACCATCACCGGCTGAAGTGTCCGGTGGAACTCCTTCACGAAAAAGCTTCGCTACTGACACACGGCTGTTCGTCGGTGTGTCTGAAAACAGACCTTAACTGGATCCACAGATTGGTGCCAAGGTGTTGAGCGCAGTGAAGCGGAGCGCCTGATGTGATGGTTTGCCTGTGGATGCTGGGGGTGCTGCTGGCCCTGTCAGCACACGTGACCCGTGGTGCCGACGACTCGGGGTTCGAACGCTACGAGTGCTACAGGGACTTGTGCGTCAGCAGACTGCAGTTCTGCTCGGATCAAGAGCGACGCTGCAAGTACTGTCAGCCGGGCCACTGCGTGGACAAGGAGAAGACGCCCAAAGCCTGCCTTCCTCTCTGCCCCCGTGAGTGCTGCACCCACATCCACCCACCAGTTGTAAAGGTCTCTGCCACTGGCAAAATGCAGAGAAATCCGTATGAAAAGGTCCTGGTTTACTTTACTCCTCTCTCGTACAGCCATAGGCTAATCACACGTAACTCCACACCATCCCCACAGACATCCACACGCGTGCCTACAGTCGGCATACCTACACTACCTGTTGCATAGGCCAGTCAAGTACACTGACACTGTGCTTTTAAAAGCAATCGGAAAACCTCGTCTAGTCACACTGGTTCGTACTCTGATTTCAGACCTGCTGACAGCGGCCCTAGCTTTGCAACACTGCAAGGCTGTGGGCTGAAAACTCTGAAACTGTGCAGTGGATCACCTAGGGCGGATCTCCTAGGGTGGATCATCTCCTAGGGCGGATCACCTCCTAGGGTGGATCACCTCCTAGGGTGGATCACCTCCTAGGGCGGATCATCTCCTAGGGTGGATCACCTAGGGCGGATCACCTCCTAGGGCGGATCATCTCCTAGGGCGGATCATCTCCTAGGGTGGATCACCTCCTAGGGCGGATCACCTCCTAGGGCGGATCATCTCCTAGGGCTTAAGACTTTTTAAAATACGGATTTCTCTGCTTTTTGCCAGCGGAAGAGATCTTTAAAGTAGTTCACAAGATGGACTGCTTTGAAATTCGGACTTTGAGAACCAAATGGCAGTAAGGCATTCATTCAGGCGAATAAACACACACGCACACACACACGCACGCACGCACGCACGCACGCACGCACGCACGCACGCACGCACGCAAGAGTACAATTATGAGAAGTGCAGTAGGCCACAAAACCTAGGTTGGTTTGTTGGTAATCGAGAACAGAGCTACCAACGGCAAAACTTAAACAGCTTTTTTTTTTCTTCTTTTCTCTCCCCTCCCCCCTCCAGAATGTGAATGACCGAATCGAACCGTAAGATTTACAGGATCACCAACATTGCCTTTTTGATTGTCTCTCTCCCCCCCCCCACCCCTTCCTCCGACGCTAAAGCTGAAGTGTTATTTTGCCGATAGAAAATTACACCTGCCAATATCAATAAACCTAATAAACATAGCATGACATCGCCTTCTGAGTAATGCAAATAACAGAAGCTTTTGTTGTTATTATTACGGCAGAGTTGCTCAATCCGCCAACGACACCACCACCAACGACAACGACGCCCAGACCTACGACGACGGCAGGCAAGTCGTCCCAGACCAGCAGACGTGGACGTCGGTCAGAACTAACGGGTCAGAGGTCGTGCGGCCGACAGGGGGCGTCCCTCAGCAGGGCGGCCTCTTCCTCCCTTCCGGTGAGGGACTAGTCAGGGACAGGGACACTTTCGTGAGACACGTAAACATGGTGCTTAACGTCCACAGAAACCACGAGGCTTGTTAGGGACGGGGAGAAGGGGGGAAGGGGGTATGGAGGTGGGGGAGAGGGAGATTATATACCTATCGCTACACTGTCACCACCAGAATGATTCCTACATTGTGGGGATCGACAAAGTCGCGAGACAGTGTCCACAGACCACAACTTTTGAAGAGAAAGGAGAGCGGAAGCAGATTCGAGCCGAGGTCCTTCTGCTTACCAGCCTAACGCCTTACCGCTAGGCCAAACCGACTCACATGATCAGACATGTTGCTGTTCACGGCTTTTATACAGCGCCTTTTTCTGCTCTCCAGCAGATTCACAGCGCTCTTGTCGCTTGTGGTTTTGAATCAGTGACTGTAGAATTTTATAGCACGGCGTTTTTGAATATCCAAATGGTGTACTTACAGTGCTATTATTTTGGGTTTTACGTGGTTGGTGCCACGTGAACATGTTGCCGTCTCGGCTCACGTTCTGTAGACACCATACAACATGCGCGAGTGTCACCTTATGCAAAGCCACATGCGCAGGGTGCATGTGTGTTTAGCTGTAACCTGCCATCTACACTTTTGGCAGAATGACCGGGATGATTTACGTGCCACTACGGTAACACGGGGTAGAAAGGACACTGAAATAAGAGTCAGCACAGAAGACGGACCGGCTGTTCCCCGCTGAAACCATCAGATGAGGTTATGCTAGGGCCCTTCTCTGAAGGAAGGCTATGAGATAAAATCACCAGATGAGGTTATGCTAGGGCCCTTCTCTGAAGGAAGGCTATGAGATAAAATCACAGATGAGGTTATGCTAGGGCCCTTCTCTGAAGGAAGGCTATGAGATAAAATCACCAGATGAGGTTATGCTAGGGCCCTTCTCTGAAGGAAGGCTATGAGATAAAATCACCAGATGAGGTTATGCTAGGGCCCTTCTCTGAAGGAAGGCTATGAGATAAAATCACCAGATGAGGTTATGCTAGGGCCCTTCTCTGAAGGAAGGCTATGAGATAAAATCACCAGATGAGGTTATGCTAGGGCCCTTCTCTGAAGGAAGGCTATGAGATAAAATCACCAGATGAGGTTATGCTAGGGCCCTTCTCTGAAGGAAGGCTGTGAGATGCTGCCTGCTTTGGTACGGCCCGGTGGCTGGCTGCCAATGCTTGGTTTGGTTAAACCTGTTTAACGCCGAGTTGTTTCCAAAGACGTACCGGCGGGGACCACCCAGTAAACATGCCGGTTCCGATTCGCACCCGGTCCGGATCGGCTGGGAAGCATTGGCCAGAAGCGGGCCGGATGATTCTTGCACATTGGCTTGCTTCCGGACCGGATCCGTTTGGCCAAAACCTGACACAATCAGCGAGAGCTAAATCGGGTCAGGGCTCGTTTTGCACAGTATTATTCGGGACATCTGTGGAAGAATGGAACCGAGTCTGAAAGTGAAAAACTGGTAGCGGGCCGGTTGCATCCTGCCAGAAACCGGGCTCGATGATTCCGGCACACCGACTTGCTTCCTGGCCAGTTTGTGTTCGGCCACCTGACCAGACCATTCATATCGGACCCATGTCGATTTTGCTCAATATGATCCATGCCTTTTTTGGACAAACGGAACTGAATCGGATGCGGGAAGTCGGATCTGGCATATACGATCCGGCCCGATTCTGACTGCAGGCTGGCCGTAATGGCCATAACTGGCCGCAGCCGAAACGCTTCCGGATCGGATCCGGCATGTTTACTGGACAAACTTCCAGGAAGTGGGAGAATAGGGAGACTGTACGTAACACTAAACCGTCACCACCACGGCAGCCAGGAGCTTTATTTATAGCTAGGCAAGGTGACCGGAATTTAGCCAGTTCTTTAGCTCTAAGTTCTTGGCGTAACGTCCGGTCAACTACATAGGATCATTTCAGGGCGAAACTTCAATTCAGTTCCGGCATAAAGCGTGAAAGAGCACAAAGGATAACACGGATCACTTAGTGCTCCTTTTAACCCTTTTGTATGTTTTGAATCCAATTTAGTTATGGAAAACGACAACTCTGTCAACTGTCCCTCATGACAAATCGTGGAATGTGAGTAATCAATTCCTTGTGCGGGGAGTTTTTCCAACATACATTATCCTCTTGTTGTTGTTGTTCATCATCATCATCATCATCATCATCATCATCATCATCATCATCATCATCATCATCATCTTCTTCTTCTTCTTCTTCTTCTTCTTCTTCTTCCATTCCCTCTTTTCTTTTCCAAGTTCTGAAGGGTTTTCAATTTCGTGCCAGGAGTGTTGATCCCTATCGCTGTCGTTGTCGTCGTGGTACTGGTGGCCTTGGTGATACTTGCGGCCTGCACCCTCCTTTACGTCAGAAGGGTCCTCAGACGTTTGCCCGCAGCCCCCGACAAGGCGTCAGACAGGTACCAAGACGGCTGGTGGCAGAGGGGCCTCACAGGCCCTGTTGGAATCTGGCCTGGGGAGCAAGGCTGGCAGCGGGGCGAACTGCAATGGGAGCGCGTCACTGTGTCGTCACAGCCGCCCAAACCTACAAGTCGGCCAGGTCTGTTGCTTGTCAGGTAAAGCCTGTTGAACATAGCTAGGGCGTGGGCCTTCAGTCCAATGTCAGAGTCAGTGTCCACTAAACAACTGTTGAGACCACCTCAAGACAACAAGACAGTAGTGCAGCACCTCAAGGCAACAAGACAGTATTTCAGCAGCACCCCAAGACAACAAGACAGTAGTTGAGCAGCACCCCAAGACAACAAGACAAGTAGTTGAGCACCACCTCAAGGCAACAAGACAGTAGTTCAGCACCACCTCAAGGCAACAAGACAGTAGTTCAGCACCTCAAAGCAACAAGACAGTAGTAGTTCAGCACCTCTCTGTTCAAACTGCTTCTGAGCCCTCTAGTCGTTTCATTTCTTCAGACAGCCGGCTCAGAACTTCTTCTTCCTTTTTTCTTCTTCTTCTTTTTCTTCTTACATAAGTGATTTTAGACTGATCTTACAATTATCATGCTAACATGGTGTCAGCAAGCTGTACAAATAAGAAAACAATAATAAATTAAAACACCAGCAGCTTATTTGCAGTCACAAAGAACCATACATACATTAATGTATAAAGATACACATTTTGTATCTGTATCCGTATAGTTATAAATATAAAATCAGCTTTCCAGGTCTGATCACGTAGAACACACACATGCATTCAACCGCCTTTACACGTCCAGTACTTTGATTTCAGGAATCTTTCAAGCGGGGAACCACTGTCCAGACCCAGACCGAAGGCATGGACCTCGCCCCTCCGTCCTACACAGCTCGTCCCAGCAGCAGTTGACTTCCGGTCCGCACACAGGCGTCGCCCCGCACTCTGCCGATGGCGTCACCGCCGCCCTGCCGGACACCCAGCACTGCCTCCTGGACGCCTGCAGCCGCATGCTGACCACTCATGATCAGTCCTGGAACGACGTAGGAGCAGTGCGACAGGGTTTCGCCGGTCATCCCCGTACTGGTCAGCCCCTACGTCGTGGGAGGATCATGGTCAACATAACGCGTTTGACCGCTACAAGGAAGAGACTTTCTTAAGTCCGTGTAAATATATATCTTCACGGTGTCCGTATCGGAGATATGCGGTCAGTCACACTTGAAATGGCTCGAAACTTTAACTGATACAGTCTTCGGTGACTGACGAAAGTTTTCCTGAATATTCAAGCGATTTTTCTCTCGTTTAACATTCATGAGAGCGAGATTGAGAAGGAACGAGTTAGATAGTTGGTGCTTTGAACCCAGTCTAAACATACAGAGTTGTACCAGGGCTAAGAGAAGGGAGAAAGCGACAGACAGAGAGTGGTGGTGGTGGTGGTGGTGGTGGTGGTGGTGGTGGTGGTGGTGTATGTGTGTGTGTGTGTGTGTGTGTGTGTGTGTGTGTGTGTGTGTGTGTGTGTGTGTGTGTGTGTGTGTGAGAGAGAGAGAGAGAGAGAGAGAGAGAGAGAGAGAGAGAGAGAGAGAGAGAGAGAGAGAGAGAGAGAGAGAGAGAGAGAGAGAATGTGGGATTTTAACCAGCTTGACTGGTCGCTATTCATGATCCTGATCAGCAAACAAGAAGACTGAATATCTAAACTCCTAAACCGCTAGAACAAATACAAAAACGTGGACAAGTTCGGACCAGTTTCTTCAACACACAGACTGGCGGCTAGGTGCAGAACAAACCCCAGAACTGAACAGCCAGAGACTGACGCCAAGGGCGACAATGGAGCAGTGCACTCCAGAACTGCGGGACGCAGGAGATGAGAGGAGAGCACGAGAAAAAGAAAGGAAAAAGTGAGAGTTTGATCTGTGATAATGGCAACCTACCGCGACACACATTTTAATTGAATTATAAATGCATGCTCCTCTAGTAGCCATTAGTACATAATTATATACACTGTAGTCCTTGTTCCGTGATATATACCCATATATATGCTTTTGAACTGTGTGATTACATCATTCTGCCGATATTTATACCCCCCTCCGCCCGCCCCGACAGTCCCCTTATATTCAGCAATGCTCAGTAAGCTGGCGCTGTGTGCCTTAAGGAAAAAGAAAAGGAACGTAGTAATAGAATGTTTCAGGTGCAGACTGTCACACCACCTACTGAATATTGTGTCAGTGGCTTAAATGCACCTTGCAAATATTCTGTTCTGTTGTCATAGTTCAGGAGCTGTATGAGAGTCGACTTGGATGTCCTGGGCTGTCCGTCCTAACGAGCTTTCTGGTTTCCGGGACGTAAAGAATTATTGAACCGTGCTTCAATATTGGTCACAACTTGTCCCTAATATGTCAACTGATATCTGAGGACATTAAGCATCATTCATCACTTCTGTTCTGTTCGAGTCCTTTTTTCTACTGTTATTGTTAAAAGAATCAGTAAATCTGATGCAAACATCATCAGTAACTGAATAGATACTCGTATGCCATTATTAAACTTGTGCCATTGGTGGTGAGGAGTATATAAGTTTTAAGAGTGTTTGGTTCGGAAGCTCACCATTGTAATAAATAATACTCGTGCTGAAGGGGCCGGGCTTTTGTTTGGCGGTTTGGTTGTTTAAAATCTGTATTGTTCTTAACACATCTGGTGATCAACTCTTCGACAGCCTCTCTTGTGTTTCTGTGCATGGCGCGTAGGTTATAGCGTTGACCTCACACTTATTCTTACCTACTGTCATGTTATTAATATGGGTAACAGCTGGAATTAAAATGTATTCTACAACGCATTACTGCGTATACATGACCGCACCCCCCACCCCACAGCACCCTCAAAAAGCGGAATAAAATCTCACAAATCTTCAATTCGATCCCCTGATTATGTATGTGTTATGTTCATGTGTGTATGTGCCAGTGTTGGGGGGGGGGGGGGGGGGGCACGGGTTGTCGTCTCATCACTACCGTTGCAGCACGAATAACGTCTGGTGACAGCATGACGCAAATAGAATGCGCCTACGCGTAATGACTAGACCCTACATTTACTCACCATCGACCTCGGTACACCAGTTTGAGACGTCTGTAAATTTAGGTCTAAACTAGTCATTCATTTTCTGGTATACCCTTTGAATGAATGTCAGTAACTTGGTGTTTTACACCCAGTCAACCCTTTGCGATTTGAATGAATGACTGAATGAAATTTATATATGGCGCAGAAAAACTTCCCCACAATACCTTGCGTGTTCACAGCGCCAGGTATACACAGTACATACATGTAAGCTCTCACAAACTAAAAACTAGCAAAAAGACATCCATTCACTCATTCATTTTTGCACAGATCTCTAATGAGTGTACTGCCATCAACGACATGATTTTGTTGGACGAATGCAGTAAACATTCCTTACCTTCTTAATCAGTTCAATGTTGTTGTTGTTGTTGTTCGTGTGTGTGTGTGTGTGTGTGTGTGTGTGTGTGTGTGTGTGTGTGTGTGTGTGTGTGTGTGTGTGTGTGTGTTTCACTAAAAGGTTGTTAAGTAAGTAACGATATCACGCATGCCCAAAAGGCCAAACTTGAATTCCTCTAAAGGTCTGTGGATGATGTGGAAGTGAAAAAGCCAACAGCCTGGTGGGTACAGCAAGGCGGGAGTAAGCATTCCAAGCATCTTTTGATGTACAGTCATGATGAACGCGTGCGTGTGTGCACGCGATTCCCGTTTTGCACAGCCACCTCCTCCATCACTCTGTGTCCTTCCTCTATGACTCGACATGTCAAGCGTTACGTCAGGTGATCCGAGAAACTGTGCGCAAAGGGGGGACGGGGGGGGGGGGGGGGGGGGGGGGGGGGGGCGGGGGGGCGGAGGAGAAGTGAGAGAGGGGGAGGGGGATGTCATGTGATCCGAGACAGTGAGGAAAGGGGACAGGAGAACCAGGGGGGTGGTTGTGTGTGTGTGGCATGTGACGTCATGTGAGCTGAGACACTGTGAGGAAAGGGGAGGAGGAGGAGGAGAGAGGGAGAGTGTTGTGTGACGTTAGGTGATCTGAGACTCTGTGAGGAAAGAAGGAAGAGAGAGAGGGAGAGTGGAGTGCGGTACGGAGTGTGACGTCAGGTGATGAGACACTGTTAGGAAAGGGGAGGAGGAGAGAGAGGGAGAGTGGAGCATGACGTCAGGTGATGAGACACTGTGGGGAAAGGGGAGAAGTGGAGATGTGACGTCAGGTGATCTGAGACACTGAGGGGGAAAGGGGAGGAAATGCACGTGTTGGATACTTTCACACACACACACACACACACACACACACACACACACACACACACACACACACACGCACACTACACACACACACACACACACACACACACACACACACACGCACACACACACACACGCACACACACACACACGCACACACACACACACACACACACACACACACACACACACACGCACACACACACATTACACACACACACACACACACAGCACACACACACACACACACACACACACACACACAACGCACGCACGCACGCACGCACGCACGCACGCACGCACGCACACACACGCGCACACACACACAACGCACGCATGCACACACGCACACACACACACACACACACACACACACACACACACACACACACACACACACACCGCTAAGATAATATCACGGCTTCTTAACTTGGTCTAGAGTGTAAAATAATGAAATTGCGTATTTCCCAAATTAGGCTGCTAGTTTATGAGCTAGACAGCTTTTGGAGACCATTTCACACGGGGGCAAGTGGCTGCATACTTTATGAAACAGACAGTGATTTGCATTTTCACAAATTACGCGACGTGGCTGCCTATTTGACGAATTAGGCAATTCACTTAGGCACAACATTTTATATATTATACGTTCATGAACTAACTCAAATCCAGATCAAACCCAAACTTTACTCCCCATTGTAACATCATTACATGGCCAATGGGTTTCTGGCATCACAGTTTCTTCATTAATAAAATAAACAGAAGAGAAGAGAGAGTCAGTGAGTCAGCCAAAGAGAGAGAGAGAGAGAGAGAGAGAGAGAGAGAGAGTGGGGGGGGGGGGGGAAGAAGAATATATAGCTTGTGACAATATAATAATTGTTAACAATACCATTCAGATCAAGTCACTTAATGGTGCATAATACTTGCTATGAACAAAGAAACAGCATTCAATAATCACAAAAAACACATGTGCACTTATATCATATTCATGAGTATGAATTCGAAGCCAAGAAGACTGCACTGACTGCGCGATGTGAAGTATTAAGTAAAATGTCTCAAAAACCAAAGTCAAACAAAACAAAAAACAAAAAAAGACAACACAAAATGGCACTACGTTTTAAATTACAACGAAGAACAAACCCAACACTGAAAGGCACATAACAGATCGGAATTTTGCCAAAACAACTCAAATCGTCTTCTGGCAACTAAAACAAGCCTTTCTCAGTCTCAGTCTTGCAGCTCTCCTGCCTGCTACACACCTGTATTCTGTGAGCTGCGCTTTGGGCCAGTTGACTTGTACCTGATTGTTGTATCAAGGACATCAGACCTCTGGTCTTTACTGCTGAAAGGGGGGCCATTACAGCCCCTGTCGATAGGAACCAAATGGAACAATAATAAGTTGCTGTTTTAAAAACAAATAAACAGTACTAAGCCATATGAAAATGTTCCAATCGATTTTTGCTCCTTTTGCTAAAAAATAAAGTCGACGTTTAAAAGTCGAGCAAATACGACTGTCAGTACTGCCATTTTGTGCCTAGCAGTCAGAGTCAGTGACGTCATGAACAAGCCCGACAGTGTGGCCAAAGTATCCAGTATGCCAAGAGCCAGCCTTTTCTGCCATTCCCTGGTGAAAAGCCAACCATTGTGCGGCCAAAGTATCCAGTATGCCAAGAGCCAGCCTTTACTGCCATTCCCTGGTGAAAAGCCAACCATTGTGCGGCCAAAGTATCCAGTAGGTCAAGAGCCAGCCTTTTCTGCCATTCCCTGGTAAAGAGCCAACCATTGTGCGGCCAAAGTATCCAGTATGCCAAGAGCCAAACTTTTCTGCCATTCCCTGGTAAAGAGCCAACCACTGTGTGGCCACAGTATCCAGTACGTCAAGAGCCAGCCTTTCTGTGCTATTCACTGGTAAAGAGCCAACCATGCTAGCTGCACACTGGGAAGCTCAAATTCGAAGAAAATATTTTCACATTGTCTATGTTTCTAGACCAACCTGCGTCTCCCTTCTGTTCCCATTTAACGTGACGTCCCCACGGCAGATACCCTTCTGTTCCCCTTTAACGACGTGACATCCCCACAGAAGATAACCTTCTGTTCCCTTTCAGGGTTCATACAAAAAATCCTTTCAAACTTCACAAACTTTTCACAACCATTTGCAGCATGTATATGGTGCAGAAAAGCAACACGAAGGTACACAACTCTTCCGCACATCCAATAAAGGGGCGTAACCCTTACTATAGCTGATGGCCAATGCACTCTATCAGTCAAAACTGATAGGAAGTGTGTTCTTTGTGATTTTGCACAGCCATTTAAAAAAATAAAAAAAATAACTACTGTTTGGTCTTGGGAAATGCAGTTTCTGACTGGTAAGCTGACAGTTTTTCCCTAGCTTTTTCTGAAGACCACAAATTCACAAACTTTCACAGACACCACTCAGTTTTCACAGACTTTCAAGGCCTTGAAAAGCTTATCCCATTTTTCCCACACTTTCAAAGACCTTCAAAGACCGTGCGAACCCTGCCTTTTAACTTGACGTCCCCACGGCAGATACCCCTGTTCCCCTTTAACGACGTGACGTCCCCACAGCATCTACCCTTCTGTTCCCCTTTAACGTGACGTCCCCATGGCAGTACCCCTCTGTTCTCCTTTAACGACGTGATATCCCAACGGAAGATACCCCTCTGTTCTCCTTTAACCTCGAGACGTCCCCACGGCAGATACCCCTCTGTTCTCCTTTAATGACGTGACGTCACCACGGCAGATATCCCTGTTCTCCTTTAAAGACGTGACGACACCACAGCAGATACCCCTCTGTACCCCTTTAACGTAACGTCACCACGGCACATACCCCTCTGTACCCCTTTAACGTGACGTCCCCAAGGCAGATACCCCTCTGTTCCCCTTTAACATGACGTCCCCAAGGCAGATACCCCTCTGTTCCCCTTTAACGTGACGTCCCCAAGGCAGATACCCCTCTGTACCCCTTTAACGTGACGTCCCCACGGCAGATACCCCTCTGTTCCCCTTTAACGTGACGTCCCCACGGCAGATACCCGTGGCGCTGACCTGCTGTGGCAAACAGCCCTCGTCCCGCGTGCCTTCCTCCCACTCCTCCCCTCGCCAGCCAAGGACCTGCCTGTGCTGGAGGCTTGCACCCCGCCTGCTTGCCTCCCCTTGGCTGCCAGGCGGGGTCTTTTCGGGGAGGGGGCACACACGTCTGAACACCCGCTGCTGGACGACCTCCGTACTGGTTTCTCAGGTGCACTGGCCAGGCTGTGGGGCAACACCGGCAGACTGTCGTCGTCGTCGTCTTCACCCTCAGAAACGGTTTCAACGTGATCGCTGTCGCTAGGCGTCGGCCCTAAGCTTTCGGGGTTGGCGGTTTGTGTTTGGGGGGTGGTGGAAGCACTGCCCCGCTGTCCTGCTCTGGGAGACGGGTGTAGCGCCTTGTGCAGGGGCCACCGACCGCTCTGCTGTCTTACTGCTGAACATCCGGGCAAAGAGGACGGGGATGAAGCCGGCACCACATCGTCTGCAGCAGGCTCCTCCACTGGACCGGAACAGCAACGACTCCCTTCACCACCCGACCTGCCTCTCCTCAGCGGCTGCTTCTGCTTCGTGACGGTCGGTTTCACCGAGGATCCCACGCCGGATGATGCCTGGCTGGGTGCTTGCTGCCCACAGGTGTCAGTAACATCGTCGTTTGGGTCCTTGGGGCGTTCTGGCTCCGGTCCTTGGGCCAGAGGCACAGACACCGAGATGGTGTAGGTTTTACCTGCCACAGTGTAACACGCCTCCCATGCTGCTTTGGGGCCAGCGGCAGGTGCTCGGAACGACTCGGGCACTGCCAGCGTTTTATCGTCTGCTGGCTTCAGACTGAGCGATGGCGACTCCGGTGGGGATTTAAGACCCGAAGCAAGGACATCCAGTGCGGACCTGTGAACCAAAGCGTGAACGAAACCAGAAGAATTTTGACCTAACGGGAATGAATGTGGCAAAGACTTTTGACCTACCGGCGATGAACCTGGCAAAGACTTTTGACCTAACGGCGATGAACCTGGCAAAGACTTTTGACCCAACGGCGATGAACCTGGCAAAGACTTCTGACCGGAGAGGTGAAACCCCGGCAGGGATTTGGGAACTAGCAGATGGACATCCGGGGTGTGCTGGGACATCATTCTAGCAGCGTCTCTCCTCTCTGCTATGGCTACTGCTACTTCCGCCAGGCTTTCCAGCGTCAGTCCGCTGGCGTTGCCGGAACGCTCGGCACCTGCACAGGCGTTCTGCGCGGAGGCCAGGGAGGAGCGAGTGCGTCTGAGGGGCGAGGTGTGCACCATCTCCACACGGCGGGACGTCAAGGGCGTGGAGCTCGAGGAACACGCTGCCGGACTCCTGCCGTCTCTCTTGCTCCTGTCCGGGGACTGCAACACACCGTCACACACAGCACACCTGTTAGTTATTTGGTGCTTCGAGACCAGTAAACACACAGCACGACTGTTAGTTATTTGGTGCTTTGAGCCAGTCAACACATAGCACACCTGTTAGTTAGTTATTTGGTACTTCGAGACCAGTAAACACACAGCACGACTGTTAGTTATTTGGTGCTTTGAGCCAGTCAACACATAGCACACCTGTTAGTTAGTTATTTGGTACTTCGAGACCAGTCAACACACAGCAAAACTGTTAGTTATTTGGTGCTCTGAGCCAGTCAACACACAGCACACCTGTTAGTTATTTGGTGCTTCGAGACCAGTCAACACACAGCACAACTGTTAGTTATTTGGTGCTTTGAGCCAGTCAACACACAGCACACCTGTTAGTTAGTCATTTGGTGCTTTGAGCCAGTCAACACACAATACACCTGTTAGTTATTTGGTGCTTTGATCCTGTCAACACACAGCACACCTGTTAGTTATTTGGTGCTTCGAGACCAGTCAACACACAGCACACCTGTTAGTTAGTCATTTGGTGCTTTGAGCCAGTCAACACACAGCACATCTGTTATTTGGTGCTTCGAGACCAGTCAACACTCAGTACACCTGCAGTTAAATCACAGTCACTAAGCTACTGACAAACTGAAAGTTCCAGCTACAGTTATAATAATTATTCCTATTCGATAGATGGTGGCTATTTCTTTTTCCATAAAGAAGCACCCAAGAAATTTTATTTCGGAAATTATCTCTCATTTGACGCCATACCTAGGAAGGGAAGCAACCCCTTTGTATTGAAATTAGCACAGTTTTGAGTTTCACGGCAGTGAGACATGATAGCCATTTGTGTCCACATACATATTATATATAATAATAATTTTGTTATGGAGTTGATTTATAGTATATAATGCAAGTACACGTATAATTCGACACGGAGGAACTTAAATACTAAATTAAAATAAAACAAATGTTTCTGTACAATTAGTGCCAAAACTACATAACTGAGTTTAAAAAAAAAAAAAAAAAAAAAAATAGAAGTTTTAAATCAAAGGCATTTTTACTTCATTCTGTCTTCGGTTTTGCTATGCCTCCAATTCAGAACATGAAGTCTACTCTTAATCGCCTTCTGGTGTATGATGTACATGACACGGACAAATATTGCTCTCTGAATGACATTCTATAACACGGTAACCGTGCTCCAAATGTGGACTAAAATGGTGGTCAATTCAAATTAGTATTGGTAAATGTGGACAGTACAAGTAAGACTAAAATAGGAAATGACTATGGTAGACTGCACACATTTTCCCAACAGAAAATGGTGCCGGGCAAGTTGATTCTTCTTCTACTCGCCCCTCAAGGCTGGTGAGAAATAACGTTAATGTCAAGCCCTGAACACACACACACACGCACACACACACACACACACACACACACACACACACACACACACACACACACACACACACACACACACACACACAGCCACAGACCTGTAAGGCTGAGGACCCAGACGGGCTGGTGGCAGCAGACGTGGTGTCGGCCGTCAGCTGAGCGTGTCTGTGGAAGTGTGCCGTGAGGTTGGTCAGCGAGGAGAACACACCGACACAGTGTGAGCACTGGTACAACTCCCAGAGGCTGTGGGCCGACTGCAGGTGCTGCTGAACCTCAGCGATGCTGGAGAAACTGTCGCTGCACACGTCACACTGGTAGGGTCCGTCCGGCTGCCAGACTGCCTCCACTGGCTTCTGTGATGTACCACACAAAGAGCAGTGATGTACCACACACTGAGAAGTGATGTACCACACAGAGAGCAGTGATGAAACACAAAAAGAGCAGAGATGTACCACACAGAGAGCAGTGATGTACCACACACTGAACAGTGATGTACCACACAGAGAACAGTGATGTACCACACAGGGAGCAGTGATATACCAGACAGCAGTGATGTAACACAGACAGAGCAGTGGTGTAACACAGAGCAATGAAGCAACACACAGAGAGCAGTGATGTAACACAGAGACAGCAGTGATGTAACACAGAGAGAAATGATGTGAAAGAAACAGCAGCAACGTAACACAGAGACATCAGTGATGTAACACAGACAGTAGTGATGCAACACAGAGACAGAGGTGATGTAACACAGAGACAGTAGTGATGCGACACAGAGACAGCAGTGGTGTAATACAGAGACAGCAGTGATATAATACACAGCAGTGATGTAACACAGAAAAAGCGATGTCTGCATACTGGTGGTATCGACTGTCCAGCTGCCTTACATCTACTGCAGGAAACCGACCGTAACACACCGAAAAAATAAACAATACGTCCAATAACAGAAGATACAAAGACCAAAAAAACTGACTGCACATGTGCCAGGAGTCAGCTGCACTAGCTACCAGTATGTCTTGCATCCTCTGGCACCACTTCTAAAACTGTCACTGACATGCAGAGAAAACAAAATAATGCAATGCCAACCTAGACCAGATGCAATACACAACAGGAAAGTCAAACACTGCATCGCAAGGAATGAAGTCAACAGAAAAAGATGATAAAACACACAGGGAATAGAGACCTGTGGTACATGTACTTTCATACACACAGAACCACCGACCCGACATAAAAACACATACGCTTACTGCAGCCGAGAACTCCATCATCCGGGTCCGCGCTCGCTTAGCTTGCGAGTTGTCTGCCCCTGCGATGGTGGCTGTGCCACCACAGCTCGCCCCCTTCATCAACTGCCGCTTTCTCTTCGCCCCACTCCTCGGCTTGGGAGATGTTCGCTCTGACTGCGGTAAATCTGTCACTTCACTGGCCCAGCTCTTACGGGGCGAAGCTGTCCGACTGGCCGAGCTGTGATGTGGCAGATGTGAAACTGTCGTCGGATTGGCTGAGCCTTGTTCCGGCGGAGGTGACACTGTCATCTGATTGGCTGAGCTCTGTTGCAGCGGAAGAGACACTGTCGTCTGATTGGCTGAGCTCTGTTGCAACGGAGGAGACACTGTCGTCTGATTGGTTGAACTCTGTTGCAGCGGAGGAGACACTGTCGTCTGATTGGCCGAGTTCTGGTTTGGTTGGGTTGAAACTGAAGGCTGGTTGGCTGTGTTCTGATCAAACACTGGCGTCGCTGCCAGTGGACATTGGCAAGTTGTAACTGGTTGTGGTGGAAGCGCAGCTGGGCTAGTATCAGCTGATGGCTGTGGCGGATCTGTTGGACGCTTACAGTGGCTAGCTGGTACAAGCTCAACCAGTCGCTTCGTGACCCTGGCAGCGTCCTGTTGACGGCCAACAGTCCCTCTCTCATCGTCCACACATACACTATTCTGGCTGTGGTCCGACAACTCCCTGTGTTCACTGGCCACACAAACCGTTTCTTTCTCCCTCTCCTCCTCCATCCACACACTGCGTTCACTGGCCCCACAAACCGCTTCCTGCTTAAGCTTCGCTAACTCCCACTCAGCACGTGCCAATGCCGCCTTCTGGCGTGGATCACACGGTTCCCGGCGCTGTCTGAAGGTGGACCTCCGGCGACCGGGGCGTCTGACTGCCGACACAAGCGCTGTGCTGGGCTGGTGGCGGAGGGAGGCATGGGCAGTGAACTGGGCCACCGTGGAAAACTTCCGCCTGCACACGCTGCAATGAAAGGCGAGGCCCGCGAGTGCCGACGACCCGGCGGCTGTTGCCGTGGAGCGAGACGACGACTGACCAGGAGTGGGGCGAGTGGCCACAGCCTTGCCGTCCACCACCCTGATGACTGGGAATGCTCTGGCTTCGCCCTCGCCTGTCCCCGTCACTCTTCCTCCGCTCACCCGCAGCCTGGAGCGCAGCCCACGGCACCTGGGCTTCCCTGCCACTGCACTGTGACCTGGTGCTGCACTGTGACCTGGTGCTGCACTGTGACCTGGTGCTGCACTGTGACCTGGGGGTGGTGCTGCACTGTGACCTGGGGGTGGTGCTGCACTGTGACCTGGTGCTGCACTGTGATCTGGTGCTGCACTGTGACCTGGTGCTGCACTGTGACCTGGGGGTGGTGCTGCACTGTGACCTGGTGCTGCACTGTGACCTGGGGGTGTTGCTGCACTGTGTCCTGGTGCTGCACTGTGATCTGGTGCTGCACTGTGACCTGGGGGTGTTGCTGCAGTGTGACCTGGTGCTGCACTGTGACCTGGGGGTGTTGCTGCAGTGTGACCTGGTGCTGCACTGTGACCTGGGGGTGTTGCTGCAGTGTGACCTGGTGCTGCACTGTGACCTGGGGGTGGTGCTGCACTGTGACCTGGTGCTGCACTGTGACCTGGGGGTGTTGCTGCAGTGTGACCTGGTGCTGCACTGTGACCTGGGGGTGGTGCTGCACTGTGACCTGGGGGTGGTGCTGCACTGTGACCTGGTGCTGCACTGTGACCTGGGGGTGTTGCTGCACTGTGACCTGGGGGCGGTGATGAATGCTGGGAGGGAAGGCCATTTCGGGGCTGGCCAACAGCTGGGGGCAACGATGGTGGACACTGGGTGTCGCTGACTGTCGTGGAGCAGCCCGCCTTCGTGGTGGCGTCAGGAGGAAGAGTGAAGGTCTTACCTGCATCTTTAACACCAGTTTGACTAGCACTCACTGTGGCCAAGTCGGCGCCAGATGCATTCAGTAAGGCTGAGCCGCTAGACCGGTCTGTTCTGTGAGGAGGTGGTGTGGCGATCCTGACAGGCAAGGAATCTGTGGCGTCGGCTGCCGGGACCTCACCTTTCTGACTTGTCACACTGCTTACCACCATGGACTCGGCAACAGATGTGGGGGCGGTCAGAGAGCCGTGGTCAGCGTCCTCAACAGCCTTTCTCATTCCACTGGCAAGGACCGACACCGTTGAGGTCCTGACACCAGCAAAGCTCTCCAGTACTGGGGACGTTTTCAGTTCAGCGCTGTTGCCTTTCGCCTTGTCAGTAATGGCACTGCCAGTCACAGTAATGTCACTACCAGCCACACCTACAACGACAGTTTTGCATTTCCGGGGCCGGCTGACCGGAACCGCCACGGACAGCACTTTGGACTTGCAGCTGAGCGTGGGGATGGAGATCAGCACGCTGGACATCTGCTGGCGGCGGCTGTGGCCGGCAGGCACTACAGCGTCAGAGACAGGACTGACCACTCGCCCAGAGACAGGACTGACCACTCGCCCAGAGACAGGACTGACCACTCGCCCAGAGACAGGACTGACCACTCGCCCAGTGACAGGACTGACCACTCGCCCAGAGACTGGACTGACCACTCGCCCAGAGACAGGACTGACCACTCGCCCAGAAACTGGACTGACCACTCGCCCAGTGACAGGACTGACCACTCGCCCAGAGACTGGACTGACCACTCGCCCAGAGACAGGACTGACTACTCGCCCAGTCCCGCTGCTCACAGGTGTCTTCGAGTCAGACTGAGGCAGGACCAGTGGCCCACGTCCGCTGCTTACAGACGACATCGTGTCGGAGACAGGACTGACCACTGGCCCGGTCCCGCTGCTGCCAGCGACAGAGGTCTTGCTGTCAGACACAGGAACAGTGACGTCTGACCCTGAAGACCTGCTGCTGCTACAGACGACGCCTGTGGCCGTGATTGCGTTTTCCGTGGCCACTGGCTTCGGGAAATGAATCTTTGTATGTTCTGTGATATGTTCCAAGGTTAGGAACAAGGCATCGCAGTACAAGCACTGGTACTTCTGCACTGAAACTCCAGAAGTTGCCAAGGACGGATGCAGTGCTGTGGTGACCTTGCGGTACCTAACAGTATTCAGTCTTTGTGGAGTTTTTGCCGAGCTGATGGCCACAGGCGTCGTCGCTAGAACTCCACTGTTCAAATGTTCCGTGGGCCGTGACGCTGATGAGCCTGCCTCTGTGGTGCACGTGCCCTTTTTAGACGACAGTTCAGCAAGCGGCAGAGCTGACGCACATTCACCCAACCCTCCATTCTCTACATGAAGGACTGGACTTGAGGCAGTAGAGTTGGCGTCAAGTGGTGATGGTGTCAAAGCCGGTAGCGAGCTCATTGTTGTTTGGGTGTTGAGTATCACAGGACTTTGTCTTGAGCGACGTGAAAGTGTAGGACTGGGGCAGACATGTGCGAGAGCTGCGAATCGACTGGAGAACATCAATGCACACTGGCGGCACTTAAAGTATGTCTTCCCGACAGCCAGACCCGCTACCGACTTCATCCAGCCACTAGGTGCCTGTTCCGGCCTCTCTGTGGCTTTGCCCACAACGGAATCGTCCTTCCATCTCTGGTTGGATTCGTACGGAAAATTATCCAACGAGACGTTTTCAGCTAAGACCTCGGCGCCATCTTGTTTTTGTTCTGTGCTACCTTTACCTACAGATGAGATCTCTCCATCGCCATCACGACTTTTAACGTTACAACTGGCACTTGTTTTCGTGGAGTCAATCAAAACAGTCTGAAGAATGTCTTCAGAAGCTGAGTCCGGCAGCTTACACTGCAAAGTATGCATGACGTCGACCAGCACAACGCGTAAGTCCTTTAGCGGCGACCTCTGTGGCGCTTTCCCAGCACCTGCCCTGGGACTGACGGAGCGACTGGGAGCAGCAGCATCGGGAGAGTAGGCTGTCCCGTCTGAGGCGGAAACATTATTAGCAATAAGAGCAAACTGGTCAACAGTGGGAACAGTGACGCCGGTGGGACTGGGTGCAGTGTTGTCAGAACTGTCCGCAGTTGAACTTGAAGCAAACCCTGCCATTTTTCCAGGTGTTGCAGTCTCGTTTTTTTCAGAAACATCAGACTCCTCCGGTGCCATGCCGCCCAACTCTACCTCTGCTGGAAGGTTTGCTGCTTCGCCCGGTCGAGGTGTTATTTGACTCTTGGAAACCAGTAGGAGTGTATCTTTTTTTGACTTCTTGGGAGGAACTTTCTGCCTTCTGCCTTTGCTTCTGGGTTGCTTTAACTTCGGGATTGCAGCTGCAGCCTCTCCTTTCTGGGCACACTCTGGTGCAGAAGGTGCCCTGTCCGTGGTTTTGCCCACGCTTGTGGAAAACTCATTCTGAACAGCAGCGCTGTCCTCAGAGGCGCGGTCAACGGTAACATCCCCAGTGAGAGTTTCGTCTCTTGTCCCTTCACCGGCCTCCTCTGGTCTGGCCATGTTCACGGCACCAGGGATGTCCTCAGTGCCCTTCTGGCTGCCATCTCTTTTACGTCTCTTAGGGGCTGTGGCCGTGCTCTCTGCTGGGACAGAGCCCCGTGTGAGAGTTGTGTCCTGTGAGCGAATGTTTTTGTGTGTGGCCATCCTGTTCCGTGTTACAATGTTCTGCTTTGCTGGAGTGTTGTACCGTGCAAGAGCCTTGTCCAATGTCGGAGTCTTCTCTTGTGTACTGTTCTCCCTTGTAAGCATCGTCTCTTGAACAAAGCCAAGGCTCTTCTCCTGTACGAGTGTTGTCTCCTGAACAAAGCCAAGGCTCTTCTCCTGTACGAGTGCTGTCTCCTGAACAAAGCCAAGACTCTTCTCCTGTACGAGTGTTGTCTCCTGAACAAAGCCAAGGCTCTTCTCCTGTACGAGTGCTGTCTCCTGAACAAAGCCAAGGGTGTTCTCCTTCGTGAGCGTCGTCTCCTGAACAAGACCGAGAGTGTTCTCCTTTGTGGAAGTGTTGTCCTGCATGCATGAGCTATCCTGCGTGAGAGTCCCGATCTGGATAAAAGCGTTCTCATGCACGACAATGGCGTCTGGCGTCAGGTAGCACTTCGTGGGGATGTTGTCCCGCGCAGAGACACTGTCCTGCGTAGGTGTGCTGTCCTGCGTATGACTAGTGCTATTCTGGGTCAGAGAGTGCTGCGTCAGGCTGTCCTCCCGTACAGAGGTGTCCGTCGTGCTGGTTGCGCCCTGTGCAGAGGTGGCTTCCTGCAAAAGTCTGCTGTCCGACGTAAGAGTGGACGTATCCTGTACGCGAGTGCCGTGCAGGAGTGCAGGAACACTGCCCTCTATCAGGGAGCTCTTCACGGGAGCTTTCTCCTGTTCACAACTGTTGACCAATGCAGGAGTGCTGACCTTTGTCACAGAGTTCTTCGCAAGAGTGTTCTCCTGTACAGGAGTGTTGTCTGGTGTGGGAGTGCTGTCCTTTGTCGGAGAGTTCGTCGTGAAAGCATTCTCGTGTAGAGGGGTGTTGTCTTGTGTAGGAATGCTGGCCTTTGTCGGGGAGTTTTCTGTGGGCGTGTTCTCCTGTGCATGAGAGTCGTCCTGTGTAGGAGTGCTGTCCCTAGTCACAGAGTTTTTCTTGGGAGCGTTCTCCTGTATGTAAGTGTTCCCCTTTGTGAGCCTGCTGTTGTGTGTAGGCCAGGGTGTGTATTCCCGTGTAAGAGTCGTGTCCTGCGTGAGAGTGTTGTCCTCTATGATGAGTCGGGTCACGCCCTGGCTGTTGGTGTGAGGGATGGTGACCTCCAGCACACGCGGCGACTTCTCCCTGACGGCATTCTGCATCTTCTTCAGCTGGTCCTCGTACAGAATGATCGTGTTGGTGGCTTCATCAAAACGTCCGAATGACGCTGCCTCTGCCTCACCCTCGCTTTCCACCACGCAAACACCTCCAGCGTCTGGAACGGCCACCCCAGAGGTGAGGCTGTCGGCGAAGTTGCTGCATCCGTCCACAGGCCCATTGCCCATCAGGTTCCCGCCGAAATTAACGGGCTCCACGACGATGGAGGTGTCCGGCGCGACGGTGGCCCGCTTGAGGTATAGGCCGGCTCCGCTGCTGGGACACTCCCGCTGGTGCTGCTTCAGCTCCTTCTTGTCGCGGAACTGGCTCTCGCAGTCGAAGCAGACAAAGTGTCGGCCCAGCACGTGCTGCTTGAGGTGCTGGTGATGGTAGAAGGCCTTGCTGCACAGGCCACACAGCAGGTCCGGGGCTGGCTTGTGGCGCGCCATGTGACGTCCCAGGTAGCAGTGGTCCACGAAGCCCTCCCCGCACACCTGGACAGAGGATAGCATTGAGGTGGGACAGAAACGGTACAGATGTCACGTTTTAAACTTAGTCCCTGTCCCCCGCACACCTGGAGAGAGAGGATAGGATTGAGGCAAGGCAGAAATGGAACACATGTCACAGGTAAGGGTTTGAACAGACCTGGAGAGAGGCGTAGGATTGGGGCAGGACACAAATGGAACAAATGTCACACATAAGTCTTTTGAGCTTACTCCCTACCCACCACACAGGTCTTTTCAGTTTTCGGGAGGAAAAGGCACAGGCAAGCTATGATCAAGGTCAGATGATATTACAGACATAATTATGCAACATGCGTCTGAGGTTGTTTCACTCCTGTACTTAATAAAGTTGCAAACATAGGTCATAAGCTTGCAATTAAACCACCACTGATTAAACAAATTTAGACTGACTTGACAAACTGCAAACCCTCTTTCTACCTGTATCCCCATCCACCTACCCCAACCCCATCCATACAGTCCTCATTGCTCTACTACCCTCTTTCTACCTGTATCCCCATCCACCTACCCCAACCCCATCCATACAGTCCTCATTGCTCTACTACCCTCTTTCTACCTGTATCCCCATCCACCTACCCCAACCCCATCCATACAGTCCTCATTGCTCTACTACCCTCTTTCTACCTGTATCCCCATCCACCTACCCCAACCCCATCCATACAGTCCTCATTGCTCTACTACCCTCTTTCTACCTGTATCCCCATCCACCTACCCCAACCCCATCCATACAGTCCTCATTGCTCTACTACACTCTTTCTACCTGTATCCCCATCCACCTACCCCAACCCCATCCATACAGTCATCATTGCTCTACTACACATTGCAGCAACTAGTCCTCAGCCCCCAACTCGCAGTTCAAACCTCACTGCTCTGCTACATGTAATTATACATCCCACCCAGTCCTCAACAATAACCACTCTACCCACATCCCCTCATCTGAAAAACAAACAAACAAACAAAAATCAACGCTCAACGCTTTACTGTATAACGCTTCCCATTCCATCCAGCCCTCAACCATAACCACTCTACCCACATCTCCTAAACTGAAAAACAAAAACAAAACAAATCAACCCTCAGTGCTTTAGTATACATCCCACCCAGTCCTCAACGAGAACCACTACCTACGTCCCCCCGACTCACAAATTAATTCAACCGTCAATGTTCCACTACACACCACCGCCCCAAACCAAAGTCCCCCCTTCCTCCTACCCCCTCCATCTCGTGGCCAAGCCTAAATCCCATGTACTGAGTCCACTCCCTCAGTCCCCGAAGCACACCTTGCACTTGATGGGCAGCTCGCCGGTGTGCCGCCTGATGTGGATCTCCAGGTTCTTGGTGGTCTTGCAGCGCACGGGGCAGTGAGGGCACTGGAAAGGCTGCAGGCTGGAATGGGACCGACGGTGGGTGTTGAGGTGGCCGCGGGTGAAAAACCTCTTCCCGCACTGACCGCACATGAAGGGCTTGGTGCGTGGGGTCACGGAGTGCACCGATGCCTCGTGCTGCCTCAGGTCCGTGCTGGCGTAGAAATCCCGCCCGCACGTGCTGCACGCGTAGAATTTCTTCCCTTCATGCTTCAGCTGGTGGCGGATCAGGTCAAATCTGAATTTGTAGGAGGCGTGGCACAGGCTGCAGGTCCAAGGTCGTTCGTTGGGATGAGTCTCGCGGTTATGCTCATCTAGCTCCACACGGCTGACGAAGTTCCTGCTGCAAAACGGACAATATAAGTGCTTCTTTTGGTGAGCCACCAAGGCTCGCCTGTTGGCAAAGGTCTCACTGCACAGCGGACATGAAACTGGAATGCTAATGGAGTCAGTCTTGTGAGAGTTCATGTGTTTTTGCAGGGCCTGTCTGGTGTAGAAGGAAGAAGAACATACTTGGCATTGCAGTGATTTGGGGTCGGAATGATTCTGCTGCACAGCGTGTGTGATCAGGTGGTTGACATACGCCGTCTGTGTGCCAAACACCTGCTCACACTCCGGACAGGTAAATGCGTTACCATCTGCAGCACCAGGGGTCTGAAAATGATAGCGGCGCTCATGAGCCCGCAGACCCTTCAGTGTTGAGAAGGGTTTGCTGCAGGCACTGCAGGAGTAGCAGCCTTCTTGAGACGGGCACTGGGACAGATGCTCCGTGAATGAGCCCCGGCTGGTGAAGATGTTCTCGCAGGCTGTGCACTGGAAAAACTGCATAGGTCTGTGGGAGAGCGTGTGTCTGACGAGTGCCACACTGGACGGGAAGGTCGCGGAGCAGGCAGGGCAGGTCTTCGCCTCACAGCTGGGGGCTGACCCATCGGATGTTGCTGCGGAGGTGGACAAGTCTTCTCCCTGACCAACAGCTGGCAAAATAGATGAGGCTTCTGCGTGAACAGCAAGTGCTCTTGGCACACACGATGTTTCACTACTGGAAATCGAATGGTGTGATAGTGATATTCCTCCGCTAGAACTGAAAGCATCCAAGCTCTGAATGGGGCTTGCGTAATTACTAGAAACAGATTTGTCTTGATTGTGCGGTTCAACAGCTGTGACTTCTTCATCTATGTGCATCATGGAATCATCAGTGATATCTCCTGCTTTGGGAGAATTTTCTTTGAGAATACACAAGTGTTCAGCTACATCAATTTCATGAGAAAAATGTTCTAAACACCTGCTACATTTCGGGTGCTCTGTCAAGTGTTCTCTGATGCGAGCTGCTGATACAAACACCTGGCCACAAACCTGACAGATCAAAAGCCCTCGACCATCACAAGACTCCAGCTGTTTGACAGAAGAAACGGCAATGGATGACGAAACGACTCTCTCCCCCTTGAAAGCCCTGATCCTGCCCGTTTTGTACTTTTTCTTTTGTGACACTGGGGCCTTCGCTTTCAACTTCTCTGCTTCTGTTGGCCTGTGGGTCACACCTTTGGTGGTTCTTCTCGTCACGTTCCCAAGCGACTGCACACGGGCATCAACAGTGATTCCACGAGAGTGCTGCTGTTGTACTTGTGCAGCTGATCTAGCACTGCAGTCACCATTGGTTTGAATCATTTCCCCTGTCTTGACCGTTGTCATTGTAGGTGATTTTACAGTAAGGTTGCCACTAGCTGATCCGTCTGTCAAAGGTTTCCATGCAGCCTTAAGCTGCGGAGTATTTGGCCTGTGCTCTGTGGGTACAAGTGGTGTCACAATATTCTGGGTTACACTTAAAACTGCACCAAGTTCCGTGGAGCTTTCACTGTGCTGTGGTGACTGAGTGCTACTCAGTGCAGTGTTTGTAGTACTGGGTGCACACCTTGTGACACAATGCGCAGATTTTGCAATACTAACACCACACTTTGTGGTACTCTGCTGCATGGACTTTGCACTTCTCCATTCAGACTCTGCTAAACTGTGTACTGCAAACTTTACAGTACTCTTTGCAGTCTTTGCATTCTTACTACGTGCTGACTTAAGGTTACACTCAGCCAGATTTGAAGGAGACACTACCGATTTACTAGTTCTCCTGGTTTGGACACAAGCACCAGCTTGTCGCTGTGACCCTGTGTCACAAGGTTCCAAGCCTGGTTCCAAATCACTGCCCAGTTCTCCAGCCTCGTAGTGCTGACGCACAGCATGGGCCTGAAGAGAGGACAAGACCTCAAACTCCTCGTCACACAGGCTGCAGCAGAAGGTGTTCCTCCACTCAGGGGTGTGGTGGTGGTGGAGTGTCTGGTGACGCTTGAGCGATCGCCCGGTGAAGAAGAGCTGAGCGCATGCAGGGCCGGTGGTGCACTTGTACACCAACCAGCGCCTTTGAGCCTGCAACATCATGGCTGCAGTTTCCACACGTGATCACCACCTGCTGAACAGTTTCCACACGTGATCACCGCCTGCTGAACAGTTTTCACACATGCTCACCCACTGCACAATGCTGGTCAGGTTGTTGCCTTGAGCAGGTTGTTTCTCAAGTCACTGCTCTGGCTCTGCAACCCTGAAAAGAACAGTTTGCCTTTGAGTCCAAAATTCCATGGAGTAAAAGAAAAGAAAAAGAAAAAAAAGAAAGAAAAAAAAAGGAGAAAAAAAAGGACATATATATATATGTATAATAAAATGTTACACATTACAATCATCTGATTCTTCAAACAAATCACTGAATAATTACAGAAGCAAGTTTCACCACAAAATGTCAAAATCTTCCAGAAGATACGAATTATACCAATTAGATTCATGACTTGATCATCTTGGTGTGCACTACGACACATCCAATACCTTTTCTTGTTTCTTGACATTTTCTTCACATTTTTATTTTTAAAAATTTTTGACTGTGGATGTCTCTTTATGTTGGTCTTGTCATATGGAATAGGCTCCTATTTCCTGTCCGCCATGCTCAAACTGTATTGAGTTTCAAATCTCAGCTAAAAACTCATCTCTTTTCTGTCAGTTCCAAAGTGCACTGGGATTGTGAGTATATAATCTGGATTCTTGAAGAGTGTTGCTGTCATAGTTCAGGAGCTGTGTGAGAGTTGAGGTGGCCATCCTGGGCTGTCCGTCCTAATGAGCCTTCTGGTTTCCGTGGATGTAAAGCTATATTGAACCATGCTTCGGCATTGGTCACAACTTGTCCCTAATATGTCAGCTAATATCTGAGGACATTAAGCATCACTTCATCATCATCGAGTGTTGCCATTGGTAAAATGAACTGTCTTTTACTCTCTTTTTTTTTTCTTTTCTTTTTTTAATGTGCACTGATTCTTGCAATGGCTTTCAGTTTGACAGTTTGCAGACTTGGGCCACAATGACTGTGAAAAACTGGCAGGTTAGGTATGACTCATTGACTGTGACAGAGCATCAAACATTTGTCCAACTTGCTTCTCTTGCATTCCTGCTTGGCTGGCATTTCATTTGGATGGCTGCAAGGACATGCCTAATCATGATCACAAATCAGAATCAGCTGTGCTTTAAAATATATTAGACCAGTTTAAATGTATCAGTACTGCCTGCTGATCAGTTTTTGATGTGGACCAAACCACCAATCAAATAAGTTAAACTGTCTTTTACTTTGCTTTGCACACAGCAACACTGCCAGTTGGTTCCTGGATAATTGGGGGAGTTCTACATTATCAGGCAAAATGCTAAAAAGGGGTGGGAATAGCTCAGTTGTACCAAATAATATAACAAACAAAAACATATATAATATTTTAATAAAGAGCTATAAAATGAGATAAACAAAAACAACAACAATAATAATAAAAAATTATAATTCTTATAAAGCGCTGTTCTTTAACCAGAGTTAAACTCACTGTGCTGTACAAACATCTTATTACAAAAACCATATTAACATACATTTCAGCAAACAAAACCGTAATTATTGTAGCTTTAATTAATTACTATTATCGCCTGTTGAAAAACACACACACACACACACACACACACACACACACACACACACACACACACACATGACATGCGCACACCAGTCTCCGCTCATCCACTCATACAATTAACAAAATATTGATGATCTCAAACAACAACACCAATGTGAGTCTAATAATAAATAATAATAATAAAGAAGAACTATAAAAAAATGTATCAGCTACTGACTAGTTAGGTATCCAAACAGACCAATCCGGCTAACGTAACCGTAGAGGTCCCTGGGGATGAACTGACCCCGATCGGCACGGCTCTAGCCATCACCTACCTTGTTAAGGGCCACGCCTGACTATACTGAGGACATAAAGTAAATGATATCCTGATATCTCCCCATTTCACCCGTCATATTATAGATTTTGTAATACCAGAAGTAGTCCTGTTACTGACAATGTCAACAAGTGTATAATCTATCAAGATCAAAACGAAGCGAGAGAAAGTGATGATTATGTGTGTGTCAGTGTGTGTGTGTGTGTGTGTGTGTGTGTGTGTGTGTGTGTGTGTGTGTGTGTGTGTGTGTGTGTGTGTGTGTGTGTGTGTGTTGATGTATCAGCGCATGTTGGCGATCAATATTTGCATGATGTGTGTTACGTTGCAAACATCCAATTGTCTGGCATTGGTGCAAATCAATTCAGGGGGGGGGGGGGGGGGGGGAGGGAGGTATTGTACAGCACAGCTAAAGGGTTTGGCGGCTGACAATGCCGTCTCAATTAAAACTGTCCACAGACTTGGGCGCTGCCGTCAAACAGCAGGTCAAACGTGGCGCCACTTCCTGCAAGTCTAACTGCTAGAGTACGACTGGAATTGTGATTAAAATTGCACGACCGATCAGACTGAGAATACGACCTTACCAAAAACACAATACACATCGTTTTGCTCAGCTGATCCGTCTATCGTGGATATCAGTCATTGAAGTGCGCAGTCATGCAGAGCTAAAATAACCAGTTCGAAACTGAATTATTTGTATGCTGCTATTTATCCGCCACAAAACTCACGCATGTTACTTTGATTTAAAGAAAATTGCATCTTCCTTTCGAAAAAATATGAAAAATTCGTTTTAAGCCTTTAATTTGCTGTGTATAACCCAGTTACATAAATCTGTCATCGCTAGTTTTAACAGTATAGTTTCGTATTTGAGCTGTAGCTTTACAAGAGCAGTCGGTCTACTTACAGTAAAATGCCACAAGAAGGTTGCAAAGGGTCTAAGTTCTTTGTAGACCTCCTGTTGATCAGCTATATTACAGGGTACGCATACAGGAATAGCAACATCATTAAAAACAAGTTTGAATACTGGGATGCTGATATCAGGTAAAAAAATGTGGCCATATTCATCACCCACCCCCCACCCCGCATTTTTTTTTTTTTTTTTTTATACTGAAAAACAAAAAACAAACTGTACATCATGTTGTGTGTCAAACTCCAAGCACTGGTTTACGACATCCTAGGAGGAAGGTGCCGGAAAGCGATGCTCGGAGTGTGATTGTGTTGGTATGGTTTGGTTTAGTGTTGCTTTACGTCCACAGAGGCGAGTTGGCCTATTAGGGACGGGGACAGAGTGGGAAGGGGGCGAGAGAGTGAAAGGCTCGACCGCGGAAACCGCCCGAAAAAGACCGGAGAGACCGTGGACCGCCGCCAGAACAATGGAAGTGTTAAGGCGGTGTCCTCCTCGCCATTGCCCAGCTACTTGTGCACTGCGCAATTGCTCTTTCAACCGCTGTGCTGGACAGTCACTAAGACAATGTCCGTTGCACCGCTGTTGACGAACAACTTGGACAACTCGAAGCAAAAGACGTCCAACTTGCTCAGCCCAGCTCCACCTCCCTACTCATGATCTCTTATGGGCAAATGTGAGGGTCCAGCTCCACCTCCCTCCTCTAAGATCTCTTGATCTTTTGATCTCGCCTGGAACCCTGTGATTGCGTGTGATGATGATGATGAGTTGATGCTTAATGTCCTCAGATGTCATTTGACATATTAGGGACAAGCTGTGACCAATGCCGAAGCACGGTTCAATAAAATCCACATACGTAAGGTGTATGCGTGTTTAGCTGTAACCTGCCACCTGCACTTTTTGGCAGAATGACCGGGATTTTTTACGTGCTACTGTGGTAACACGGCCGGGGGTGGAACGGATACCGAAATAAGAGTCAGCACAGAAAGTCGACCCTGGAGAAGAAAATTCTCCCGCCGTTCCAGCAGGGATTCGAACCCGCGACCTTTCAATCACGAGTCCGGTGCTCTAACCACTGAGCTATCCCCGCCCCGTGATTGCGTGTGCGTGTGCTCCTGAATATATTCATACTTTCTTTTACTTCCTCTTCTTCTGATGTTGCTGAAGCTCCACAAATACCATAAGGACTATTAGGGATGGGGAACCCAGCACAGCCACCTCGACTTTCACACAGCTCTTATTTTTGTTTAAGTTGTTTTTAAAGTTTTTATTCTGAGTGAAACTGTGTAAGTACTTATTTTTTATTGACATATTTTTATTATTTGTTAAAGGCAGATAATCCAGTTTCCTTTGGAAAGATTAATAAAGTATTCTTGTTTGTTCTGTGCATGGTGCACCAGCCATGGAGTAATGTGGATGCAGAAACTAAGTCTCCTGTTCTGAGAATCCTGAGCTGTGTAGTGGTGTGTGGTACTGAGTGGCTGCATGCATGGTATGCAAATGACATACATAAGTCATAAATATATCATATTCTACAATTTTAGAATTATGAACACCCCCACCCCCCTCCCACACATACACATATATATATAGGGACACAGTGTTAAAAGAACAAAGTTTTTATTTTTAACAAAGCAACATACATATATACACAGCATATATTGCAGTAGTCTAATGTATTTATGTTTTTGTAAAAAATCATCAAAATGTGATCAGTGCATAATCCCTTGCATAGTACCTTTAAACAGCTTTCAACCTGGAATGTAACAATTACACATAGACATGTTGCATTTCTTCAGTAAACCATCAGAAATTCACAAGCAGATTAAATTATGCTTCAATGCATGCAGCATGGATGTCATCATCACCTTTATGCACAAAATGCTGATCCAGACACAAAGGTAAAGCGCTTGGAACTTATTATATACTGATATGTGCCATACAAATACCATTTTGATTGATGGAGAAAACTGCCCTAGACAGTACTCAAATACAGTTTGGTACATCTCTCTCCCCAGCATGACCCCAGCCACTCCTCAAGTGTTGCACTTTGGTGGACAGGCTGAAAAGTCTGCTGTTTGTTTTGATACATCAACCCAACTCAGCATGATAAAACAAGCTCTCTAATGCTGACCTACACATAAGTATATGATATCAAAGATAGAAATCCAACAGAAGCACAGATTCAGCAGGTGGTCAGCGCTAGAGGCAGGCAGGCAGACTGAGCTCTAACAATTAATACAGGCACATCAGGTTTCATGGCATATTTTAACAATGATCAAACAGACAAGAAGAATATATGGCATTCATGCACGAATCATTGCAGAAATATTTTTACAGATCATCAACATGTTCCAAACACAAAAACGTGTCACCTACCAATCACAGGGGTAACAACCAATTCATTAAGCACCATCATTAAAGCTGTCATATGTTGTTCTAACAGAGGCATGAATACTGTGTAAATCTGAATGCATGCTGTAAAGAAAAGCAATCATGACAATGCAGAACATGTGCAGAGGATGGAAGTACATGTTGTAAAGTGTTACTCTGTCATGGAATCATTACTGAGGTCATTTTCAAAACCAAGAAAAGGTTCTTTTTTTCTAAGTAAGTAAACATGGTGCATAACATCCACAGAAACCATAGGGATGGGGAGAAGGGGGGAAGAGGGAGGGAGGGAGAGAGAATGAGATTATATATCTATCGCTACACTGTCACCACCAGAAAGATTCCTGCATTAAGATAGGCAGCGATGAGAGCCATTTTAATGTTTCAGTAGGAAGTGATGGACAAAGTCACAAGACAGTGTCCACAAACTACAACCTTTTTGAAGAAAAAAAAGAGCTGAAGCGGTATCGAACTGAGGTCCTTCCGTTTACCAGCCTAACGCCAAACCGGCTCACAGTTGTTTTTTCTCTGTAACAAAGGGCCCTTTTAAAGGATGAACTCATCAGCACACTTATGTCTACACCATGCAAAAAAGTTCAAAATCAAAATGCTCAGTCAAAGGGCATCCAAAAGCACAAGCATAATTACCACAATTGACAAATGGGAGTGACAAGAACAATGAACCAAAGAAAAAAAATGTGACTCAGGTAAAACACAGCAACTCTGATTGACATAGATTACAAATGATGCTCACCATTTGAACAAAACATAACAGCAGAAAGCAGCTGTGCAACGCAAGACTAGGCTACAAAATCTGCGTGTGTGTGTGTGTGGAGGGGGTGGGTGGGGGGAGGGGAGAGGTTCTGACACCTGTAGCTGCAGTCATAAACTGATACAGATTTGGGGGCTAAGCAATAAAATAAGTGGTTTAACTATGCAGAATTTGAAAACATGCCATAACTGGAGTGTTCTGTGTTCCAGGAGCCAAACCTGAAAAAACAACACAGAAACAAAACATGGCCCCCAAAGCTATACACATGGTCCATACAAGGCTTTTGCCACAAAATTCCGCAACTTTTCCCAAATGTAAAGACCCTGTTCAGAGACCAAATTACTGCTCAGTTTAACACATATTAATTTTATGAACTTGCAAGTTTTGAGTTTAAAAAGAAAATCCTTTTATCACCCATCATTTGGCCTCCCATTTTTTTCTGAATCCCCCAATGCAGATTAACTCTTGGAAAAGCTCATCAGTGACCACCAGCACATAATCGCAAGAAGATGTCAACAACAAAAAACAAAAAACTGCATAAGTGGTAGCACAAGGAAATACTCTCAGCTGACATGCAAAAGCAGCTCCAAATGAAGGGGAAAACATTGTTGAAAACCAAAATAAGATGCTGTTAATACCTAGCAACTTTTTCAGGATTAAGAAAGAATTCTTTGTTAAATTACTGAATTCAGATATTTGAAATGTAGAAACTCTGCTGATAGGAAATCTCTGTAGCTGGTCAAAACTATACTTGTAAAATATAGATATGGAGCGAGAAGTTCCCAAAGGTGTTCAGGCTTCAAGGCAATTAAACATAGACAAGGGATATATATATTTTGAACTGGAAACTTCTCACTCCATATATATACATGTGTAAGGCTCAGCAGGAATCACCAGTGTTTGGAGCAGGAAAACAGATTTTCCAGAATCGACTATAATAAAAAATACTTAAAAATGACAATATATACCCCCAAAAATTCAGGCATTAAAATGAGTGATTTTCAAAGCATACTGATTAACCACTATATCAGACTGAAACAAATTCTAAAATCAAATTCCTGAATAATTTTATGTCAGTTAAGTCTGTTGGAAAATGTGATCAATGTAACTGTAAGTACCTGTTAAGAGTAGCCATCTGTAACAAATAATAAAAAAGAAATTGTTTCGCAGGTTCATGTGTTCACAAATGCTGACACTGGTTTTATGTGCGGAGTGCTCAGTGAGCATCTTCAGTGTGGTGAGGATTCTTCTCCAGCCAGAAGACCTGGTGCTGAACTTGCGACACCTTGTCTCTCACCTCAGCCCAGAATGCCTCCCTGTTGTTCTGCCCCGCCTTCACGGTCACTGTCGCTGTTGTCAAAATAATAATGTATTCTTTTGTGTGCTATTTCTCCAGACTGGAGCACAGCTTATTACAAAGCAAAGAAGCAAAATACAGTCAACACAAAACTTGTGCAAGCATATGAACACACACACACACACGCACACACATACACACACACACACATGCACACACACACACACACACACACACACACACACACACACACACACACACACACACACACACACACAGAGTCAATATGATAGCTTGAAGGGGTGAGATTTGAAAGCTGTGAGTGTGTTTGATGATCAGACTTGGCAAGGGAGACTGCATAAGAAAAAGATCTCTGACCAAGCGCCAATTATGCACAAGAAGGCCCGGCTCTTATTAATGGAAGTAGAAGCAGAAAAAGAAGTGAGTGTGTGAGCGCAGAGGGAAGACAAAGAATGGAAGGATCAGATGAAGGGAGTGGCTGGCTGGTGGGTGGGTTTGTAAACATCAAGGAGTTCAGTCAAGTAGCCAGGAGCAGTTGAACTGAGGCCTTTGTAGCACAGACAGTTATGTTCTCCTGTAGAGGGTCAGGAGAATGCTACAGACATAGTTCTGTATTACTAGTAGAGGGTCTGGAGAATGCTACAGACATAGTTCTGTATTACTAGTAGAGGGTCTGGAGAATGCTACAGACATAGTTCTGTATTACTAGTAGGGGGTCTGGAGAATGCTACAGACATAGTTCTGTATTACTAGTAGAGGGTCTGGAGAATGCTACAGACATAGTTCTGTATTACTAGTAGAGGGTCTGGAGAATGCTACAGACATAGTTCTGTATTACTAGTAGAGGGTCTGGAGAATGCTACAGACATAGTTCTGTATTACTAGTAGAGGGTCTGGAGAATGCTACAGACATAGTTCTGTATTACTAGTAGAGGGTCTGGAGAATGCTACAGACATAGTTCTGTATTACTAGTAGAGGGTCTGGAGAATGCTACAGACATAGTTCTGTATTACTAGTAGAGGGTCTGGAGAATGCTACAGACATAGTTCTGTATTACTAGTAGAGGGTCTGGAGAATGCTACAGACATAGTTCTGTATTACTAGTAGAGGGTCTGGAGAATGCTACAGACATAGTTCTGTATTACTAGTAGAGGGTCTGGAGAATGCTACAGACATAGTTCTGTATTACTAGTAGAGGGTCTGGAGAATGCTACATAGTTCTGTATTACTAGTAGAGGGTCCAGAGAATGCAGAGCCAGTTCTGTGGATACCATTTTGGTCTGTGGACTCTCTGCAATGTCTGTGGACAAGCTGTATGCTCCCCCTCCTCTCCAATTACCCTCCCAAACACAAACCTGCATGCAGTCCAGCACGCTGCACTATCTCCTGTCGTTCCTTCAAGACCTTCATCTCCTGGTTAAAGTCCATGCTGAGGTCAGGATCACCCAGCAGGTGTCTAAAACACACACCATGTAATGTAACATAATATGTTGCATGCAAGGCCGTATGGACAGATGCATACACAAACATAATACTGCTTTCTTGTTGGCCTATCTCAAGGAAAGGCAGTCAGTCCAGAGGCTATGTGTTCATTTTTCTGTGTACTGTTTTTTTGCCTTGGTGGAAGCTACATGTCATTGGGTGGAAGGTAGCTATGTTGAGCATTTTCACATGGAAATGAGATGTACATAAACAGTGTGCACAGTGATGCAACTGACAGGTTTTCAAATCCCAATGTGCACAAACGAAAACAGTTATTAAACTGTTACTGCCAATACACAGATATCTATACATAATCATGAACAGAGTGTACTGGGGTCGCACTAAGCAGCTATAACATTCTCCCCACCTCCAACATACACACGCCTGCACATGTGCACACACATCTTCCACATAGTCTCTTTTCCAAACAAGCAACATCTTCCACATAGTCTCTTTTCCAAACAAGCAACATCTTCCACATAGTCTCTTTTCCAAACAAGCAACATCTTCCACATAGTCTCTTTTCCAAACAAGCAACATCTTCCACATAGTCTCTTTTCCAAACAAGCAACATCTTCCACATAGTCTCTTTTCCAAACAAGCAACATCTTCCACATAGTCTCTTTTCCAAACAAGCAACATCTTCCAGATAGTCTCTTTTCCAAACAAGCAACATCTTCCACATAGTCTCTTTTCCAAACAAGCAACATCTTCCAGATAGTCTCTTTTCCAAACAAGCAACATCTTCCACATAGTCTCTTTTCCAAACAAGCAACACAGCCCTTTCCTCACTGATCTACTGAGGGAATGCCAAACAAGCAACACAGCCCTTTCCTCACTGATATACTGAGGGAATGCCAAACACAGGCAAATGTCCTCTGTCTATGGCAAAAAGGAAAGTGGGTGGACAAGCGTAAACCCTCAAAAAGTATACATGGGAATGCACTGGTATTACCCTCAAAAAGTATACATGGGTATGCACTGGTATTAACCTCAAAAAGTATACATGGGTATGCACTGGTATTACCCTCAAAAAGTATACATGGGTATGCACTGGTATTACCCTCAAAAAGTATACATGGGTATGCACTGGTATTACCCTCAAAAAGTATACATGGGTATGCACTGGTATTACCCTCAAAAAGTATACATGGGTATGCACTGGTATTACCCTCAAAAAGTATACATGGGTATGCAGTGGTATACATGGGTATGCACGGATAGTGAGGCTGTTAGCATTTTCTTCCTCTGGCAGGCAGGGGATCTGTTGCCTCCCCCCCCTCCCCCCAGCTTGCACTAATTGTATGACCTGAGAGTGGGCAGGGAATCTGTTGCCAACCCCCCCTCCCCCACCTGCTAATTACATGATCTGAGAGTGGGCAGGGGATCTGTTGCCAACCCCCCCTCCCCCACCTGCTAATTACATGATCTGAGAGTGGGCAGGGGATCTGTTGCCAACCCCCCCTCCCCCACCTGCTAATTACATGATCTGAGAGTGGGCAGGGGATCTGTTGCCCCCCCCCCCCCCCCCAACTCCAATTACGTGACCTGAGGGATCAGTTGCCCCCCCCCCCCCCCCTCCCCCCCAACCTGCTAATTACGTGACCTGAGAGTGGGCAGTGCATCACGGGATTCCAGGGTGATAGTGATGATGATAAACTTGTGCAGGTAGATGTCACATCTCTGGGGCTCTTTCGGGCGGATTTCCCATGGCAGCACAAAGTGCTTTAGAACCTGGGAGAAACAAGATGTTAAAAAACAACAATTAAGTGCAATAAACCTGTGTATAAATTGTCTGCACTTGCCTCTTCAACCGCAAAGAAAGATCGTCTGAAATGGAATGAGATCAAGAGAGCTTGTTTAGAATCAACAAAGGGAGTTAATCACCTCGTGAAAGATGTCCCAAGAACACAACAAAGACCTGAATTGCCTACAATAGCTCTCACCTGGCGTGCAAGCAGATCCAAGGAAAATGAGCTGTGGCAAAACTACAACCTCAAATGTACTGTGCAGAACAAAAAAGAGAGCCATTCTTCTTGAGGATATACCTTTGGTGGAGTTTATGTACCTTGTATTAGTCGCATGCCAGGTAAGAATTACAGAGGCGATTAAGGTCTTTGCTGTTGTGTTTGTGTGATGTCTCCTAAGCGCTAATTACTCCCTTTGTTTGTTGAACCTGAGAAATACGTAATTTTGCATCATGCATGCATGATATGAACAATTAGGATAACTTTGGGGAGGAAGTGGCTAATCTGATGAAAGTTCAGAGACCACAACCCAATTTTTGTAGGAATGTTCAAGCAGGCTGGAAACAGTTACAGCCATTTTAACAGATGATTTCAGGATATAAAAAAAGCAGTCCATTATTATTTAGCTTACCTTGGCATGCAACTGTGTTGCAGACTCAATGCGACCATCTGAAAATGAAACAGTATCAGTTCTTAATTTTCTGAAGGGAAAAATTGCATCTGAGAGCAGAACAGAAAAATGGAGAAGAAGCACAGAAAACAAGTTCCCAATTCTCTAGATATTTATTCCTTTTTCTGGAACTCACAAAAAGAACAGAAAGCAGAAAGGGAAAAATGCATTTCAGATTCTCTGTTGTTTTCTTTCAGTAGCTGCCCTCAAGGGCAATGAATGGTCACTTACTACTGAATTCGCTTACACCCACAACACAACAACAGCACTGTCTACACCCACAACACAACAACAGCACAGTCTACACCCACAACACTAAGACAGTCTACATCCACAACACTAAGACAGCACAGTCTATACCCACAACACTAAGACAGCACAGTCTATACCCACAACACTAAGACAGCACAGTCTACACCCACAACACTAAGACAGTCTACATCCACAACACTAAGACAGCACAGTCTACACCCACAACACTAAGACAGCATAGTCTATACCCACAACACTAAGACAGTCTACACCCACAACACTAAGACAGCACAGTCTACACCCACAACACTAAGCACTGTCTACACCCACAACACTAAGACAGCACAATCTACACCCAAACACAAGGATGGGCCTAGACACTTGTTTTGTAACTGGCTCACTGGCGACTGATTGAATGACCACACAACACTAAGACAGCACAGTCTACACCCACTACACTAAGACAGCACAATCTACACCCACTACACTAAGACAGCACAATCTACACCCACAACACTAAGAACAGCACAGTCTACACCCACAACACTAAGAACAGCACAGTCTACACCCACAACACTAAGACAGCACAGTCTACAGCCAAACACAAGGATGGGCCTAGACACTCGTTTTGTAACTGGCTCACTGGCGACTGATTGAATGAAAAGAGCACATACTGTCATTGCAAAAAGTAAAAATCAAAGAAGGGAGGGAATGACATATGGAATAAGTGTGATATATGTCTTCTTTGTACTGACATAGTGGGGTCTATGTGTTGTATATATGTGTGGTGTGTGTGTGTGTGTGTGTGTGTGTGTGTGTGTGTGTGTGTGTGTGTGTGTGTGTGTGTGTGTGATGAAATGAGCATATGTCTTTGTAAGCACTCTGGGCTCTTCCAAGATGGGGTGCCATAAATAATCTTTTATTACTATATTGTTCCCACTGTCGTCAGTAACAAAACAGAAATGGACAGCAGAGACAGTTTGATCCAAGGGAAGTCGGTCCTTGCCCTTTGCAGCAGGCTCCAAGAAGGACTGTGCTATCTTGGCATGAAACATAAGTGCCCACACTGACCAGGAATGACGTCGGCCCAGTCCTGTGCAGTCACCTCCATGCAGCTCAACACACTCTTTGTGGCGGACTGGGGGCACAGCACTAACACAGGCAGCAATCGGGTAGCTGAAAGCAAACAAGGGTTTCACCTCTGGGCTGACCACGATCCCCCGCCCCGCCCTGCCCACTAAGTCAGTATACTATGTATGCCCACTTTGTTCGCACCTGGTCTGGTTATTACATTAGTAAAGGTACATCAGCACACCTACTTTGGTTGCAATGAGATCAGTGGTACAGAAAATGTAAGTATCACTCTGACGCTACTGAACACAGTGATCAATCTTTCCACAAGACACTGACTTACAGTAAGTACCATCAAACAATGTGTGGATGCAAAAAAAAAATCAGCAGTTCAGACAAAAATAGTGGTAACGGTCATATCTTGATATATAAGCCATCACTGTGACCGTGACCATGGCTCACGATGATGCATCACCATACACTATTTGGTTACAAAAGCTTAACTATTCAGAAAAAATACCATTCATACAAACATTCAATGACATTTGAACCTCACACTGACGTTGACCTTGAACACAGCAATACAATCTTTGCATAAGATAGTCCGGCTTACGATGATGTACAGTCCAACTATGTTTCGCTGCAAACACATCCACTGTTCAGAAGACACAAGAGCATCAGATATGTTTCAATTATGATACCTCACTGTGACCTTGAACTTGAAAATAGCAAACCTTTTTATTTTTGCTTAACACTCTGGCTTATGGTGACGCATCAGAAGGCCAAGTTTGGTAACAAAGGTTGAGTGGTTAAGAAAATAATGTCTGAACAACCCCAGACACATGTACAGATGGAATCTCAATATATTCACCTAACTTCATCATGGGGGTTATAATTAGCATTACATACATAAAACAATGAAGACCTCACACACACACACACACACACACACACACACACACACACACACACACACACACACACACACACACACACACACGCATACACAGACACACACACACACACACACACCAAAAGCAACAACAACAAAGGAAAAGGAAATGTTTTTGGGGGTCAAAGACCTTTCATGGGGTAGACTGTAGTGTAGGCAGCAACATAGGACTGCTGACGTCTGAGTATATCTCGCCCTGTAGAGCATGAAAGTCACTATAACTAGTATAAGGATAGTGAATACAGTAGGATGAACAATCCAGTAATGATAATGAATACAGTAGGATGAACAATCCAGTGAGGATAGTGAATACAGTAGGATGAACAATCCAGTAATGATAGTGAATACAGTAGGATGAACAATCCAGTAAGGATAGTGAATACAGTAGGATGCACAATCCAGTAATGATAGTGAATACAGTAGGATGAACAATCCAGTAAGGATAGTGAATACAGTAAGATACACAATTCAATCAAACAAATAGCTTCACACAGGCCTGCACAATTTGAACGTTGTCTACTGACCAACTAGACTAGTGAGTATGAAAATCCACCAGCCTGAATAAATTATTACTAGTCTGAGATTCCCCATCCCCAAAGGTTGTGAAAAACACATTTCCTTTTCTGCACTTGGCTTCATTTGTTACAGCTGTGACCAAGCAAGGTTTCAAGGTTTTATGGAGAGGGGGCTAGAAAGCAAAGTTACATTTACGCAAGACATTCCTTATAAACAAGTACATGAGTACTAATAATAAATTACTCCTGTACTTTATGTAACATAAGACAAAAATAAGTGCTCAAACACAAATCAAAGTTGTTATAAATATGTATGGCTAAGGTGCGTACAAATATATTTTTTATTTTTTTAGTCGTGTTTCGCTGCTGGCTTAATCAAAATAACTCAAAACTGCAACTAATAAATCTAGCAAGCTTAACAGTCTTAGATTTTGACGTCCTCTTCATAAGGCCACAGAATTTGGGCATGGCCATGTTGGGATGATGTGTATAATATTTATCAACATACTTGGTGCAGTTTCTATATTTTCATTGGAACAGTTAAACAAATAATGAAATTCATCTCCTACCTCACCACTGTCACAAATAGTACAATTTGCCTCAAACAATCCGCCACTCTGATTCTGCCTCCTCTTTTAAAGCCGCCATCAAGATGCACCTGTTTAATAATTATTTCTAAATTGGGTTATTTTTCCACAGTCCTGCCTACCCCCTCGTCTGATGCATCTGTGTGTGTGTGTGTGTGTGTGTGTGTGTGTGTGTGTGTGTGTGTGTGTGTGTGTGTGTGTGTGTGTGTGTGTGTGTTTGTGTGTGTGTGTGTGTTGTTAGTGTTATGTAAAGCACCCTGTGCTCCCACCTTGTGCAGTAGATGGGTGCTCTAGAAATCCTCTTTATTGTTATTATTCCTATTCTTTCACCCTTTGGAATACCTACCTAAGCTCAAATGGTGACAACACTGCAGTGCCGATGACACTGCTCTGATTCCGTCACTGGCCTTCAAACAGTCAATAAATTCAGAGAATTCATCAACGTAGGTTGTAAAATTATGACTAACCTGATGAGCTGGTGGTTTATAATCTTGACTCACTTAGAGACATTTTGATCAAGAGGCCCCCCCTACCCATTTTTTTTCTTCTTCTTTTTTTAACGGATGACCTCCAATGACTTGACCCTCCATAATTTCTTCTGCTGAGTTGAGATCTAGACAGTGCTGATTTGAGATCTAGACAGTGCTAAGTCCACAATGATCCAACAAAGAAGTCCTCATCAGTTCAGATCTAGATTGTGTCTAATAGTCTAATAGTAAAAGCACTTCAAAAAGTCTAATAGTAAAAGCACTTCAAAAGCATTGAAGTGTCATGCTGTCTCTCAGAAGTTTGTGTAACTCCACATTTCAGAGTTTCAACATTTGGTCAACACTTCAACTTACGGATAGCATTTGCTCTTAAGAGACAGCTGGCATTGCCAACGTTGTCACTGGATGGTTTGCGTTGTATCAGCTGTCCATTCATGTTGTCAGAGCGACTGCAACAGACAACCAAGTACACTGTGTCATCACGCACATGGCATTATACATGATACAACTCATTGTACATCATACAGCAAGACTGTGAGATTGCAAGACAGGTACCAAGATATGTGCACACACACACACACACACACACACACGCATGCACACACACACACACACACACACACACACACACACACACACACACACACCACATGCAACACCACACACACACACAACACACACACACACACACACACCACCACCACCACACACATGCACACACACACAACACACATACACACACAACACACAAAACATACACACACGCACACACACGCACACACACACACACACACACACACACACACACACACATAGCCTACTTGTCAAGGCTTGCTATGCTGCCCTGAACACCGGACAGCATTTGACCAGTGGCCCTGTCCACCTTCGTCACCTTCCAGCGGTCCTGCTCCTTGAGGTCAACAGAGAGAATGTCTCCCTCCTGAACCACAAAGTCGGGTGACTCTGCATCACCCTCCTCCTTCACGTTGGACCTGCCACAGGAAATGCACAGTCATATGCATATGTTATGTGCTTTTTCTCCGCAGCATCGAATACTTTGCTTCTGCTTTAAACTGTTGAACTTGCTCTTGATGAATGCAGTCTGCAGGGTTTGACTGGACAGGTTCTCCATCATTTCATGAATGAATAGCTTTGGTGTTTATGTACCTTGTGTTAACATGCATGCCAGGTGAGAGTTACCATTGGTGACTCGGGTCTTTGTTGCTGGGTTCACATAACGTCTGTCAAGCACTAACTGACCTCTTTGTGGATTCATTTCATGTAAGACTTCATGTCTCTTACACTGTACTCTGAATCATGTTTGTTCCTGCTTATTGCTGACATGCAAACCTGCTACAACTATTAGCTTGTGTAATTTTGCGTCCTCCTCCTTGCCAGGATCCGACCATCACGGTTGAGTGGACATTGATTCTCCTTGCACCAACATTGGTGAACAGAAATAAACCTTGAATCTTGAATTATATTTTGGGGACTTCAGGCTCTCCTTCTTCATGGGACAGAACCGTGTTTCACAAACTGGAATCAGTTTCAGAGAATGCCATGACTTGAAAGGTTTCACTGGTCTTCTTCATGCTGCCCATGCCCTGATACACAACTGTCATGGTTCACTAGGCATTTAAAACCAGTATCTGTCTATCCTGCTCTCTGTGATTAAAATGTGGGATTAGCTGGCCAGATTTTACCGAAGTAATTTGGCTCCAGACTCAGAGCATCTGAAGGAAGTGATTAGCAGCCCCAAGGTTTGTCTGAACTGGTCTGGTCTTTCAGTCACTGCCTCAACACACTGACTGCAACAGCCTTAGTTTATAGTAAATGCTGGTCTTTCAGTCACTGCCTCAACACACTGACTGCAATACTCCTAGTAAATGCTGGTCTTTCAGTCACTGCCTCAGCACACTGACTGCAATACCCCTTGTTGATAGTAAATGCTGGTCTTTCAGTCACTGCCTCAACACACTGACTGCAACACCCCTTGTTGACAAGAGATGCAAGATGGCAGCAGTAAAGGCTGATCTCTCACTATGACACAAATGATCAGCAGCAGTAAAGGTTGATCTCTAACACTACTACACAAATTATCAGTAGCAGTAAAGGCTGATCTCTAACACTACTACACAAATTATCAGTAGCAGTAAAGGCTGATCTCTAACACTACTACACAAATTATCAGTAGCAGTAAAGGCTGATCTCTAACACTACTACACAAATTATCAGTAGCAGTAAAGGCTGATCTCTAACACTACTACACAAATTATCAGTAGCAGTAAAGGCTGATCTCTAACACTACTACACAAATTATCAGTAGCAGTAAACGCTGATCTCTAACACTACTACACAAATTATCAGTAGCAGTAAAGGCTGATCTCTAACACTACTACACAAATGATCAGCAGAGTGTGCACTAACCGAATGAAGAAATTTCCGGTCACAGCTGAGTCTCCTGTTACATGAGGACCGGTAGCACATTTCACATCATCAGTCTGGTCAATGCTGAAAACAATCAAAACACACATATAATCAAGTCCCGAACAAAGCTAAGTGATCAAGTCCCATGCAGCTAAAAGGTGATCAAGTCCCGAACAGAGCTAAGTGATCAAAAGTGCAACAGAAAGAATGCAAGGAATGAAAATAATACAGAGAGAACGTGCTTGCAGAAAACAGCCCCATGGCATTTCCAAAGCAAGACATGCACGTAGCCACATTGAGTTGCCTGACTCTGTAGTCTACCCCCTCCCCCAACTATCAGCACCACACTCACTAAAAATTCCCCCCCACCCTACCCCTGGCACCACCACCCCTTACTGAAAGCTCAATCCTATTCCCAACTCCCACCCCCCAAACCCTGACTCTTCATGTGAATAGCATGTTTTGTAATACATTCACTAGTACCAGTTGCAGATACAGAGAAATATCCACATACACATGCATGCATGCATGCATGTATGCACCCACCAACCCACACACATACACAGACAGACAGACAAACACACACACACACACACACACACACACACATACACACACACACACACACACACACACACACACACACACACACACACACACACACACACAACCACACACAGAGTCAGATCCAACCATTAAAAAAAAAACACTAAGAAGATATTATGTTAAATGTAGCCACAACAGCACATCTGAGATGCATGATGTACCCAGATTCAATGGTGTAAACAGGATCAAAAGCAGATGATGACACAGAAGACAGCTCTGATACGGTGCTGGCTATTTCTGTCAGAACAGACAAAAACACAATACAAATAAAACCCTCCAACACCGAAACGTGCACAAGACATGGTGCCCACGACCAGGATCTACATCCTAGCTATATGTAATTGTAAACTAAGTGCTGTACTCATTTTATGAAAGTTGGTCTGAGCGGCACAGTCCATCAACATACAGCACCTTTACTGACAAAGCTGTCAAATGATAAAACTGAGCATTGTGCACATATACATTGACTACTTTAGAATTCACTTTGACCACTTTTGATAGAAGCCCCAGTGACTGCTGTCCCACACAGCCTTGTCTGAGCCAAACCAACCGAAAGCAGAGTAAAGTCGATCACATTCACTCTGGCCAGGCAGATTGTTGCACTGTCATTGCCTGCTAGTTTTGTGCTCACACCATTCATTATTTCAAACTGAAGAATTTCAAAGGCTGATGAAGCATTCCAATGTTAATTAGCAATGTCTAACTGATCTCAACCATCCAAGCCTTTTCTTTTTCTTCCTTTTCTCCTTTTTTCTTCTTCTTCACAAATCCATCCTCTCTTTTTTCTCTGCATACAATACTAACAAATGCAGATACATACATAATATGCCAAACAGTTCATCTATTTCCATTTGTTTAATTACAGTTCTAAATCACTCCAAAATCCCTACCCCCATCTACACACACACACACACACACACACACACACACACACACACACACACACACACACACACACACACACACACACACACACACACACACACACAAGGAAAGAGTACAGAAGGACTATTCTAATCACTTGTTAAGCCTGTTCTTAATTGAATGGGGTGAACATTTGCTTCAGAAACATAGTTGGTTCTTAATTGGGTGAACTTTTGCTTTGTGGACCTAGTTGGGAGTATTTGTTGAACTGCAACAAAGCTATATTTGGGGTCCAAAAAGCTTCGCTCAACATGTTCTGGGAATGTTTGCCCAGTTCGGCGAACATTGCCTCTGATTGGTTGAGAGCAAACAGCTCTCCTGTGGGTGAAAAATAAATGAAAATAAAAATGGATGATGGTGTCAATACTTCACTTGCTTCAGAGGGATTTTTTTTTATTTGTTGACTTGTGGGAGCTGCAGCCTCGTCTCTGAGAACCAGAATGATATAGTAGTTGAATTACCCTGTGAGGGATGATTAAAGTATATTGACTTTAGCCTACATTTTGGGGTCATGTTGTCTGCTGTGCTTCGGGCTGAACCTTCCATCTCATTATAAGCCAGTTAAGAACAAAGCATAGTTCATCGAACTGTCCGAACCATGTTTGGTGAAGTAAAAGTTCAATTTAGAAACAAATTATGGTTCATCAAACTGTCCAAAGTATGTTCAGTGAACAAACAGTTCACCGAATTAAGGATGGGCTTTAAGCAGAACATCCTTTTACAGGATGATAGTGTCTAAAGAAGAGTGTCCCACGGTTGGTGTAAGTATATCTAGCAGCCTTAAGACAACTCAAACCCCAACACTTTCAGGCCCATTCCAAAGGACCTAATGGCTGTCTAAAAAACACAAGTGATACAGTTTAGAGCTAAAGCAGTAGGAGATGAAACAGACTAAACACAGGGGGTGAAAACAGACTGAGCACAGGGAGTGTAAACAGACCAACCACAGGGGGTGTAAACAGACCATGGGACTAAACACAGGGAGTGGAAACAGACTGAGCACAGGGAGTGTAAACAGACCAACCACAGGGAATGTAAACAGACCATGGGGAGTGGAAACAGACCAACACAGGGAGTGGAAACAGACCAAACACAGGGAGTGCAAACAGACCAAACACAGAGAGTGCAAACAGACCAACACAGGGAGTGGAAACAGACCAAACACAGGGAGTGGAAACAGACCAAACACAGAGAATGCAAACAGACCAAACACAGAGAGTGGAAACAGACCAACACAGGGAGTGGAAACAGACCAACACAGGGAGTGGAAACAGACCAAACACAGAGAGTGGAAACAGACCAACACAGGGAGTGGAAACAGACCAACACAGGGAGTGGAAACAGACCAAACACAGAGAGTGGAAACAGACCAAACACAGGGAGTGCGAACAGATCAACACAGGGAGTGGAAACAGACCAATGTATGTACAAACCGTCATCTTCACTCTCAATACAATCTTCTATATCCTGGCTGTTTTTCTTCCTCATGGAAGCTGACAGATTGACCTTCATAGAGCAGCTGCGGTCAGCCATGCTGTGATTCCCACTCAGTGCAGGATTGCAGACAGATATAGGAATGTCTCCATCCGGAGCATCTGTTGGGAGGCTGCTGGTGTCCGCCAACGGTGCTGCCATCATACAGTTCCCTCTTTCCCTCACAGTTGAATTACATAGAAGAGCTGTCTGAAGCTACCATAAAATCTGTTGCTGTTACTGTTGCTTTCTATACTAAGGGTTTTTGTTTAAAAAAAAAAAAAAAAAAAAAAAAATTGTGTCAAATTTACTGTTTAAGGTCTTCCAGATGTAAATGCAACGCCTCAACAATTAACTACTTGCTTCTTTTTTTCTACACTTTGACCTGAAATCAATACTAAGTTTGTTGATGGAAGTACTAGAGACAGCATGACAGATGGTTCAAGTAACAAAAACATCCTAACCCCCCCATCATCCCTCCAAATCATATATGGCATAGCTCTATCTTCTTCAGAAAACTCATTCAAATGGACCTTCTACATTATGGGGGGGGGGGGGGGGGGCAGTGGGGGCAGAAGGGGGAGGGGAGCTGAGGAGGTTGGATGTGGGGGGGGGGGGGGGGGGGAGTTTTGCTACAATGCAGGTGCATGGGAGTGTGGTAAAGTACAAACTACAGGTGACAGGACATCATCAACTGCTTTTACTCTTTTCCTGCTTTGTGTTCCTGCTATAAGTTCCAGCAGAAGCCCTCAAGACCAGCTGCCTCAAACGGTCAAAAGGGGAAAAAAATGAAACAGAATGACTGCTAGCATTCTAAGTCAGAGCAGGCTGTACAAGGCTGCCGTCATGGGGCCTGTTGATGTCCACCCTCTGCTGCTCAACTCACCCATTTCCTGGCACTGCTGCTCATCACTCTTTCTTTACAGCAGTAAAGCGTGCTTTTCTTCTTTGCTACAGTACCTTTCACACTACCATACTATGGTGTGGTAACCCCCCACCCCACCGCCAACCACCCAACTTGGACTTATGCTAAGAACATATTTGTGACACAGAAGTCCATACCAACTGGTCTCTTCAGTGTGTGTTGCATAATGTAACTGCAGACATGATTTGCAGTTTTCTCTATCAATACTATCAACACACACGGGAGTTAATTAGCACTCAAAATAAATACGTAACACAAGTACAACAACAAAGACCTCAGTCGCCTACAGTAACTCTCACTGGCATGCATGTAAATACACAGTACATAAACTCACATGCATGTAAATACAAGGTACATAAACTCATGCGTGTAAATACAAGGTACATAAACGCACATGCATGTAAATACAAGGTACATAAACTCCACCAGAGGTACATCCTTTGTGCGATGATTATGCACAAGCACTCTGGGCCTCATTGTTTCAGACTGCTACCATTACTACGTTGCACAAAGTTATCAGTGACTGGAGCCAGACACAATCATGTAGAAATATCCATATCTCTTTTTGATAAAAAATTTCATGCTTTATTCGTCCCTTGCTGGAAATTTGTGTGCAGTATTTTCTTGAGTCTAAACAATGGTATGGCTGCCAGTGTTTGGGTTTTTTATGAGGACAAAGATGCTGCAGTATACAAATGCACATGAGGGCTGCACGAACACCATAAGAGAGTCTGTGCTGAAAGCCGACTGTGAGAGAAAAGTCCCTTGCTGCAGCGGGGTGGTGAACCCACATAAGTATTATCGTGTCTTGTCTTCAGTCTCATGCTCTGCCAGCTGAGACGTCCGACCCCAGTTCAATTCTGGGCAACCACTGCACACACACGCTGGATCAATGTATTGTTAAAAATGACTGAAAAGAGGCAGAAAAAGAAGAAAGTGATTCAGCTGTACAATTTTCACGTTAACAGAGACACACAATAATAATAATAGTAATAATAATACGTAACAAAGTTTTGTATGGTGACCATCTTCCAGCCAAGGTGGGGGCCAGGAGTGCTTTACAATAACACAACAATTACACACACACACACACACACACACACACACACACACACACACACACACACACACACACACACACACACACACACACACACACACACACACACACACACACACACACACACAAGCTGTTCCAAACAGATATACAAGCATAAAAAACCCCAGTCTGTTGCCAAATGTTTCTGTGTTTACACAAATGAAGGGTGACAAAGGTACAGGACTCAAAAGCAGGTCCTAAATGTACGGCTGGAGTGTGGGGTTGAAGAAATCAGGCAGATGCTGAGGGGACGTGACAAAGATGGAACTGAAGCAGACAGAAATGGTCTGTATTTCAAAAGACAGTGACAAACAGCAAAGGCCTTGGTGGCATACCATGATCAACGGCAGGGCCGCGGGTGTAAAATGAGGCGAACCCTTGAAAAGGGTCTTCTTTATATGAGGCAGGTGAAGCTCCAGGTGAGCGGCCAGGCCGGCTGGGTGGTGTGGGACGAGCTTTCATGTCTGGGAGGCGCTGACGTCGTTGCTCAAAGGGCTCACCCTGCACACAGACAACAGGTCAAGGTCATCCCAACACAGGCTTCAAACGGCTGATCGCCACCCCAAGCACCATCTAACTCACACACGTGCCCTCCCCTCCCACTGCATCCATACCTAAAGCTAGGTCCTGTGACAGGAAATCAAGATCAAGATCAAGGGTCACCCAATGTGCAAAGGCATCACAGCCATGTCACCCTATACAATACAAGTTTACTGCCAAGTGTCAAGGTTACTGCACAAGGAAAGCATCATGGTGCCAAGTACACTCACTCACACCAAACACAAAATGGCACTTATGTTACAACACAGATGACAGGCTGAGATCACTCTGAATACAAACCCCCCAACAGACTGTGGTCACCCTAAACACAGTGTCACCCTCTACACAATGGCATCAGAGCAAGGTCACCCGAGACACCAACTCCAGGATGAGGTCACCCTAAACACAGTGTCACCCTCTACATAGTGGCATCTGAGCAAGGTCACCCAAGACACCAACAACAGGCTGTGGTCACCCTAAACACAGTGTCACCCTCTAAGGATCTCCTTCTAATGTAGCTTTGTATGGTCAAAATGCTTGTGTGTGCAGGTGCCTGTGTGTGTGTGTGTGTGCGTGCGTGCGTGCGTGCGTGCGTGCGTGCGTGCGTGCGTGCGTGCGTGCGTGCGTGCGTGCGTGTGTGTGTGTATGCACTTAGAATAGTCTCTAGGGACAAGCTTTTGCGCCTTAAAAATATTTCAATTAATTCAAAAAAGTAGTTTAATTAATGTATTTATTTGGTAAAGTCAGATGACTTACTGGCTCACAGTAGCGATGGTCTTGTCGGAACTGTTCATAGTGCTGTTGCAGTTCATCATAGCGTGTCTCCAGTTTATGCAGCTGTTCAAACTGCTTCTCGTTGTCCCGTGACATCTCCCAGATCTTGGTCTGCATATGCATTCTCTCCTCCTCCAACTGGGCAAACAGGATCCATTTTCATGTAGAAAACAAACACGAAAGCAAAACTGAGTATCATTACCACAGCAGAGCCCCAGATGATGGGCCATGCCAATGAGATCACCCTCATGAGACACCACCCTGATGTGACACCACCCTCATGAGAGACCACCCTGATGTGACACCACCCTGATGTGACACCACCCTCATGAGAGACCACCCTGATGTGACACCACCCTCATGAGAGACCACCCTGATGTGACACCACCTTGATGAGACACCACCCTGATGTGACACCACCCTGATGTGACACCACCCTCATGAGAGACCACCCTGATGCGACACCACCCTCATGAGAGACCACCCTGATGAGACACCACCCTGATGTGACACCACCCTGATGTGACACCACCTTGATGAGACGTCACCCTGATGTGACACCACCCTGATGTGACACCACCCTGATGTGACACCACCCTGATGTGACACCACCCTGATGAGATGTCACCCTGATGTGACACCACCCTGATGAGACGCCACCCTGATGTGACACCACCCTGATGTGACACCACCCTCATGAGAGACCACCCTGATGTGACACCACCCTGATGTGACACCACTCTGATGAAACATCACCCTGATGATGGGCCACACCAATGAGACCACCCTCATGAGAGACCACCCTGATGTGACACCACCCTGATGTGACACCACCCTGATGAGACACCATACTGATGAGAGGCTACCCTGATGAGAGACTACCCTGATAAGAGACCACCCTGATGACAGACCACCCTGATAAGACACCACACTGATGACACACCACCCTGATAAGACACCACACTGATGAGACACCACCCTTTTGACTGACCACCCTGGTGACAGACCACCCTAATGACAGACCACCCTGATGACTGACCACCCTGATGAGAAAGGCAAAACAACCATGATGAGAATGGTGAGACCACCCTGATGAACCAGATGATGCTCCATGTACATTTAACCTAACTGTAAAGAGGCAGTGACAGTCATCCAACCATGACAGTCAGGACACAATCTGCACAGGGAGATAACAGTGACAGCACACTCTGACTGTCCCTCTGAGTTAATTCTGAAGTGGGCCACGGTTCTCAGCCAGTCAGTGCTCTCTGATAAGCTGATGATACTGTGGCACGTTGACATCACTGTCCCCGATAACTGTAGCCAGCTCCTGGCGATGATGGTAACGCGGGGGAAGGGGGGGCATGGGGACAGTAAACAGGCTGTATGCAGATATACCTTCATATTTTCATGCAAGTGAACCTCTGACCAGAGACCATCCCTTTTAAGTCCACTTTCATTTGATTTTTAGGGTGGGCTTAAATGAGGGATTTCGTGTTTGATTTTTGGGGGTGGTCTTAAGAGAGGGATTTTGTGTTTGATTTTTGGGGTGGTCTTAAGAGAGGGAGTTCATGTCTGATTTTTAGGGTGGTCTTAATAGAGGGATTTTGTGTTTGATTTTTAGGTTGGTCTTAAGAGAGGGAGTTCATGTCTGATTTTTAGGGTGGTCTTAAGAGAGGGAGTTCATGTCTGATTTTTAGGGTGGTCTTAAGAGAGGGAGTTCATATCTGATTTTTAGGGTGGTCTTGATTTTTAGGGTGGTTTTAAGAGAGGGATTTCATGTTTGATTTTTAAGGTGGTCTTAAGTGAAGGAGTCCATGTTTGATTCTTAGGGTGATCTTAAGTGAGGGATTTCATGTTTGATTTTCAGGATTTTTTTAAGTGAAGGATTCCATGTTTGATTTTTAGGGTGGTCTTAAGCGAAGAATTTCATGTTTGATTTTTGGGGTAGTCTTATGTGAGAGATTCCAAAGTGTTCGGATTCAGAAAGGTACTTTGATGACTTGCAAAATCCAATACCTCCCAAATCAAGAGTGGCCTGTTTGCACATGCAACCTGGGGGATACCCTTGCATTTTGACTCTACAAGCAGATTCCATCATGTTTCACTTTTATGTGTGCTAGCTTGATTACACTACACAAATTACTTTACACCAAACTAATCAAGGAGTCCAACTGAACACAGAGGAAACTAAGTTGGCTGTCTGCTCCAATCCTTCCACGACAACAGGCATGCAGCTACACACATACAGACCAATGCCCACAAACTACACTGTACCTTTCTCTTTTGTTCTTCAAGTTCTTTGATCCTTTTGAAGTAGCGTTCAATCTTCTGCAAGGACATGTTCTGTCGGCTTTCCATAGTGTTCTTGTCATGCTCCAGTACGCACACTCGTCGATGCATCTGCCAGCAAGACAAGAGGTTACAGAATACATCTGGAAAATAATGTCAATGTCATTTTTGTATGCATGCATATGAAAAGAGATCTGTAGCATTTCTGAACACAATACAGGTTTCACATCTCTTAAGGCAATGCCTTTGTAATTATATGACTAGTAACTGTTACCACCACCACCCCTGACAAGAGTCAAACCCTCTAGGTGCTGTTAACTTTCACCCTTTATGTGCTGTTAGCTTTCACACTCTAAGTGCTGCCAGTTTAGCCTGCAGCTCTGCTGTCTCTGTGGACAGCACATCACGGAGAACAGGCCAGTTTAGCCTGCTTGCACTTTTTGTGCCAGTTTGCAGACTGCCACTTTGCGTGTGTGTGTGTGTGTGCATGTGTGTGTGTGTGCGTGCGTGCGTGCATGCATATGTGCATGTATGTGTGGCTGTTTTTGTGTATGCTTTCTCTCTTTCTCACTCTCACACCCACACCCTGCTTTGGCAACTGACCAAAAGTTCTCAGTCAGTAAACTGGCATGCACCCAACTTTCAAAGTCAGCAGACTGGCACTCAGCATATTGGCACAGAGAAAAAGTGGGCAATCTGCACCCTGACCAAGTGGCCCATAGCCATCTTACTGTATTGCTATGTTAGGTACTGTCTATGCTATGAGGGATATAGCAGATTCACCTGATCACGTTCATTTTTTTCCTCATCCAGGAGGTCCTGCATGTATTGGAGCTGGTCACACAGACTGCGATTGGTTTCCTCCAGGTTCTTCATGTCATCCATGAGGATCTCTATCTGCTGCTTCAAGTCCTCCTAACACCAACATCATGTTAGGATTAAATTACAGCATTTTACATCATTTTTGTTTGTTTGTTTTATTTTTGTTTCCATTAGGAGTACGTAGCCAACAATCATCATTGTAACTGTTCTGCTACTGTAACGCATCATCTGCGTTTTTATGCCAGCATCATTATTGTGACTGTTCTTCTACTGTAATGCATCATCTGCGTTTTTATGCCACCACCCATCAGGCTTTCTCTTTTTGAAAGGTGCACATGAGATCTTTAATGTGTGCCATGGTGCAAACTTAAGACAGGCACTGATGAGTGTGCAGAACTGTTGACTCTGAAGAAATGAAAAACAATCCTTCAGTCCATCATATCCAGAAGCAGAACACTTGGCTTCTGGATTCAGTGTCCAACATGTCAGCCAACCAGGAAGGAAACATGGTGCTTAACATCCACAGAAACTGTCCGGCTTATTAGGGATGGGGAGAAGGGGGGAAGGGTTTATGGAGGTGAGGAAAAGGGAGACTATTATACCGATCACTACACTGTCACCACCAGAATGATTCCTGTATTAAAGTGAGAGCCATTTTAATGTTTCATAATCGTGAGGGACAAAGTCACAAGACAGTGTCCACAGACACAACTTTTGAAGTGAAAGGAGAGCCGAAGCAGATTCAAACCGAGGTCCCTCTGCTTACCAGCCTACCGCCTTACCACTAGGCCAAACCAGCTCACAGCCAACCAGGAGTGGAGCCTTTAGCTAATGGACTCGCTGTCCAATGCATTAGCCAGCCATCCATAAACTCACATCAATTATAAACATGCACTTAAACAATTTATTTAACACTTGGTTATTGGCAAGTGATTGCAGGAAACTGGACCACCTTACCTGCCCAAGGAGGCAAGATATTTGTAGAGCCATGGTTAACCAGTTACACATCTTTTTGTACAAAACTATGAACATACAACATCTGTAGTAATTAGCTACCTGCTAATGCAGGACAAAGCAGACAAGGAGGTACGTGGCCACAAAGTGTCACTGTCTTTGTAAGTGCACATAGAAGTACAAGGCCCCAAAGTGTCATTGTCTTTATTAACACACAAGGAGGTACATGGTCCCAAAGTGTCACTGTCTTTATCAGCACACACGGAGGTACAGGGCCTCAAAGTGTCATTGTCTTTATCAGCACACAAAGAAGTACATGGCCCCTAAGTGTCTCTGTTTTTGTAAGCACACAAGGAGGTACATGGCAGCAATGAAGTCCAGATAGGAGCATTTTCTGACCTGCCTTGCCGTGCGCTGAGATGTTACAATCTGATCAACCAAATTTGGAATTCTGTTCTGAGCTTGACTCCTGGACTGGAACCTGAGTGACTCTTTGCGCACTCTCTCAAACTTGGCTGCAGCAAATGATTTGTATGAATTAATTCACAAGTGCCAGGCAACAAATGGTCTGCATGAATTAATTTACAAGTGCCAGGCTGACAGAAAAAAGACAAATACATGTACCTGCAGCTTTGGAATACAGGTCCGAAGGTCATAGGTCACATTCCATTAACCCCTGACCAGCTCCTGCCCAAAGTTGGGACTGCCATGGGCCCAGTGGGAAAGCTGAGACCACACACTGGCTGAGCTTCATCCACTTCATGGATACACCTTCGCAGGTGTTGCTCTAATTACTTGACCAACACTGCAGGAGCTGCAGTTCCGGGCCCAGTTGACAGTGGGGTAATTCTGACAGTAAACATGTCACATCGTTGCAAACCAGTAAGGACCCTTGCAGCAGCATAGTCATCAGCATCATCCAGCACTGTGAAATAAAACCTGTCTCAGCTTCTGTGCCCGGTCAGTCTCGGCATTCCTGCCTTCTGCTGTCAAGATTCAAGACTACTTTATTATATCATTAAAAAAATTAACTTTGTGGCTAAATTTATACCACATCACAGCAAACAATGTCAATGAATGTGCTTTGCAGCTTTGCCGGGGGCAGTTCTGATCAAAGTCTGCAACATCAGAGTCCACACAGGTGGACTGTTTTAGGGACTTAGTGGCATTCTGCTCTCCAAAGGGGATGCTCACTCAGTCTGCTTTCTAAGGGGATGCTCACTCAGTCTGGTTCTGTCTGCTCTCTAAACCAGATGCTCACTCAGTCTGGTTCTGTCTGCTCTCTAATAGAGATGCTCACTCAGTCTGGTTCTGTCATTTTCCTGACACTGACACTGTCGTCAGTAGGGGGCATAGTAGGTGCTGTCATGCCTATGCTGAAGCTAAAAAAAGCCACATCAGTGAACACATCTGTGATGCCCTGCATATGCTGAAGCATAACAGGCATCACTGAACAACACTGAATGCTCTGATGTCTCCTCCTATGGCCCTCTGGCAACAGGGCCAGGATTCAGAATGGATGATGGGTGTGGCTAGGGGCAGAAGTGGTGGGGCTTACAGATGATGGGTGTGGCTAGGGGCAGAAGTGGTGGGGCTTACAGATGATGGGTGTGGCTAGGGGCAGAAGTGGTGGGGCTTACAGATGATGGGTGTGGCTAGGGGCAGAAGTGGTGGGGCTTACAGATGATGGGTGTGGCTAGGGGCAGAAGTGGTGGGGCTAACGGAGGATGGGTGTGGCTAGGTGCAGAAGTGGTGGGGCTAACAGAGGATGGGTGTGGCTAGGTGCAGAAGTGGTGGGGCTAACGGAGGATGGGTGTGGCTAGGTGCAGAAGTGGTGGGGCTAACAGAGGATGGGTGTGGCTAGGAGCAGAAGTGGTGGGGCTAACGGAGGATGGGTGTGGCTGGGGGCAGAAGTGGTGGGACTAGCAGCATGGAAGCAATGCCCCTGAATTTGTCACAGATGATGGGACAGAAAAAAGTGCCTGTATTGTTCCTAAGCTACTGCCTGATATTTGTCATTCTCATAACGAGTGAAAAATGCAGCAGCTTAACAAACAGTACATCCAAATCAGTCTGATCTCTCTCTCTTTTGCAAATGATCCCTGAATCTCAAGATGACAAAAAATCATCTTAGATCCACAATCATTAAATTAACCCCTTCACTGCCATGATGTCACTTGAAAATGACCAATAAAAGTGAGAAATTTTAAACCCTTCAGCTTTTTCGTTTTGCTTTTCACACTGCCACGTGAAACAATCTTCAAAACACATAGCACTGAAATAGATTTGTTATTAGACTGGAAACTATACTGCTTTTGAGGTGAGTCTGTGCAGCTTTCAGCCCAGAAATTTTACATGCTGGGGCAGCGAAGGGGTTAAGTCCTACGTTCCAAGCAATGTTGTTTTCTTTTCGTCTTCTCCTTTTTTCACCACTGAAGCTATGTTGCCTCAAGCAAACCTGAGTCTCAGAAGCAAGTGATTGCAGCACAACTGAGGTTAGCTGGACCATTTGTTGAGACAACCACAATATAGATATATGCCAGTGTCACGACATCATGGAGCAGAGCACTGCTAAGAGATAGTGAGGACTTCTTGCCAAGAAGGTGCAGAATTTCAGAGAAATAAAGGATATCCCTCTTTTTTGTTCTTCTTTGTTTTCGTTTTTTGCTAATATAATCTTCTGTCATAATCATCATCATCACCATTATCCCTAACATCATTCTCCATGTGCACACTGATGAGATTATCCCTAACATCATTCTCCATGTGCACACTGATGAGATTATCCCTAACATCCTTTTCTGTGTGCACCGTGATGTGATCACGGCAGCTGTGTGGACAATTACTTACTTACAGATTCTCCTTGCATTTCTTTTTCAAGAGCCAGAAGCCTCACTCTTCTATTAGCTGCATCACTGTCATCACCATCACCACCATCTTCATGCCATCACCCTCCTTTTTCAGCCTTTAAAATCAAGTCATAATTTCACTCCTTCTAGCCTATGATCATAATCATCCTCATCACCAAACATCATCCAGTCTCTTGCCCATTACCCCTCAGGTCACTCTCCTCCTTGCTCTTCCTGTGCAGTTCAAAGCTCTTCTCCTGGATCTGCTGTGTCATCTCATCCAGCTTGGCCTGCAGTTTGGTCTCCATTTCCCGACGCTTCTGCACCTCCAAGGTCAGGGTTCGAATCTCATGCAGAAACTGTCCTGTAATACATAAATGATGATGAGATGATGCTTAATGTCCTCTGATGTCATTTGACATATTAGGGACAAGTTGTGACCAATGCCGAAGCACGGTTCAATAAAAGCCACATACGTAAGGTGTATGCGTATTCAGCTGTAACCTGCCACCTGCACTTTTGGCAGAATGACCGGGATTTTTTACGTGCTACTGTGGTAACACGGGGGTGGAACGGATACCGAAATAAGAGTCAGCACAGAAAGTCGACCCTGGAGAAGAAAATTCTCCTGCCGTTCCAGCAGGGATTCGAACCCGCGACCTTTCAATCATGAGTCCGGCGCTCTAACCACTGAGCTATCCCCGCCCCCGTAATACATAAACACTTCAGTTAGGGCTTTAATCTCATGCAGAAAACTGTCCAGTTCAACACATGCAAAACTTAGTACCATTCTTCAACAGAAACATATATCAGTCAGGAATAAAATTTCATATGTGGAAACTGGGCTCCCCTCCCAAGCCCAACCAACCACACACACATGCATACATGCACACACACATACACACATGCAAGTTAAGCATGATCATGCATGGTCACCAAATGGATGGGTGATCATTATGAACTAGGCTTTGTGCCTGCCCTGAGATTTCTCTGGAGTCAAATTTTGTGCAGACTCTACAGAAGTCCTTTGGATGAAACTACAAACTGAGGTCTTCTGTGTGTATACACATGTGGAAAGATCATGTAAGCATGTTAAAGATCCTGTAGTCCATGTCAGAATTTGGTGGACTATGGAAACACCAAAATGACCCAGAAGGCACTAAAAAGTGTCAAATTCTTCATAATTTTGAAGTTGGACACTCTACAAAAGAAGATCTACTAATTTTATATTCCACAATCTGCTTTATGTGAAGTGATGGCTGGTGGTGGTCTACCAACATAAGTAGCTTTGCTTCAAAGTTCAACACAGGCAGGTCAGCAAGCACTCAATCAGCATGAGTAAGACATAAGTGAAGTGATACATAAGTCTTTGAGTAAGACAGAAATGATACACAAGTCTTTAAGATGACTCACTGTTCTCTTCTTTGATTTCCTCATTTTTGGCAGTCACTGTGTGCAGTCTCTCTTGCATCTGTTGGTTGTCTCTCTCAAACTTACGCAGGCGTTGGTGCTCTCTCTGCAAACACACGCTGGGTTTCAGTCAGTGACAGTCAGCTCTATCTCTCTCCCTCTCACAGTCTCAGTGTCTTTCTCTCACAGTCTCAGTGTCTCTCTCCCTCTCACAGTCTCAGTGTCTCTCTCCCTCTCACAAAATGTCTTTCACATGAGCTAAATCACAGTCCAAGTCCATACAAAACTGTACTGTGTCTGACAAACCATGTGTATGCAGATGCAAGGTCTTGTGGAGCTTGTATTTCACCTCTGTTGCTAGGAGAAATGGCTTGAGTCCAAGTGCTGTGTCAGCCACACTGACACTGACCTTGGTGAAGTCATTTGATCACAACCACAGAGCCAGCTGCAGCTCAGTTGGAACAGCATCAGACCAAAAAGCCCAGTACATCACTGATACCATTTTCAGTGCAGGCTCTCTTTCTGTGTTCTTACAGTCCCCACGTGAAATCACATGCATAACATCTGCATCCATGTTTAAAATCCCAAGCACTGGCAGTCATACCATTATTCAAAACACAAAAATCCCAGGTGCACACACTGACAGGAATGGGTAGCACTGCTCTTGCAGCTGCTGGAGCCTCACCCAGGTAAGTTGACCCAAATTTTCCGCAAGGAATAAATGAAGTTTTAAAAGCAAAAAGAACCTATGTCATGTCAAGGAAAGAGCCTGATGCTGATCTGAGAAAGAAACATTTTCAGTCTGACTGCAGACTGGCATTAACTGTTTTACATGCACCTGTAGGCCTCCTGCAGGTGAAACTGTGGGTTTTGTATCTCCTCTGGAAAACGCAAAATTTCAACCAAAACCATGCAGAGTAGGAAGCTGTGGAAGAAACCAGAACTGGACTTAACATTTTAATCCCAGACTTTTGGATGGTATGGCAAACCATGGCAAATGCTCCATTAGCACCCCTCCTAGATAATATATGTTAACAGAAGCAAGAGAAAGTGTAAATATCAGGCTTTGAGATCAAACTAAACATGTCTGTCATGTAGAACATAATTATGAATGGTTCACAAGACCTTATCTTACCTCTCATGTAGAACATACATAAAATTGTTCAAAAGACCGTATCTTGCCTCCTGTGTAGAAAATGTATAAAATGGTTCACAAGATCTTATCTTACCTCTCGTGTAGAACATATATAAATTGTTCACAAGACCTTATCTTACCTTCTGTGTAGAACATGTATATAAAACGGTTCCTAAGACCTTATTTTACCTCTCATGTAAAACATGTATAAAATGGTTCAGAAGATGGTAGTTTACTTCCAGGTCTTCAATCTCATTTTTCTGGTGTTTGAGCATGGCTTCCATGTCCTTGATCTGGTCTGCCAGATTCTCCTTCTGGTCATGCACACGCTTCATGTCCAGGCCCACAGTCAGCAAATTGTTCAGATCACATGACAGGCGACTCTTCTTGTCCTGTGTGTATGCTGGAACAGTTACAATCCACAAAGCATTTCAGCAAAAAACTCCATCAACCTTTCCCATGTTTGTTTTTTTATGTCAAAAGAAATGTTATCCTATTTCTGTTCCAAATAAAAGATCGGCAACTTTTCTGAGCTTTTAATCTTAGGCAAGTTGCAAATATTGTTATGTTTAACATTTACGTGCCTCCTGATGACAGTCTATACTTGACTAAACATAGTCAGCACATGGGTAGTCTAAAATCAGCTCTACACAACTTATGACAAAGAGCTGGTGGGTTGTTTTAGAGTTAATAGTGACAGGAGCTCCTGATCAACTTCAAAAAATGAAAGTGAATGAAATTGCCTTTATATTTTGTGATACCTCAGTCACAAATGGAGCAATCCAAGTGAAGTCATACTGATGAACCAAGTGTATGTATATATATATATACACCCAAAATCAATGAGGTCCTGGCTACTTGTATTTTCTGATAATGAAATGAACTCATCCTCTTAAAATATCACCACAAGATGCACGGAAATGGCATGTAGTAATTAACCAATTTTCATCCTCATCAAAGATTTATGAGAATGTGTCTGTCTTGGACAAGCACTCTCTTAGTGAAAAACAGGCAATGAAGCTCTTGTCTTTGAAATGCCACATGCAACTCATGTAGGCTGGTTATTTGCTGTGGTTCTTCAGTTCTGCTTATGTGCATACATTTGGATATATTTAAGGAAAGTTTTTGTTTTCTAAATAAACATGATGTCACTTGGACAAGCATCAAAGATTGCAGCAACTTGTACAATTACTGGCATTCTTGTTTTCATCTTTAGCAAAAAACACTCTGGTTTGGTACAGTTTAGATAATCACTTTCTGCAGAGTGACCATATCTTCAAACCACATGTTGCCTGCATTGACTGAGGCTTGTGGTATTCACCATACTGGGTTGGGAATAATACTGACTGGACCCAAGTGAATATATTGTTTTTGTATTATTTTGTGTGAGTGGTATATTTATGCTATGTTCAGGCTTAACTATTTTCCTGTCCACTGAATAAAACATGTGGCCTCAAAATAAATGTAACAAAACAGCAGCAACATCAGTCATCAAACGTGATTAATTTTTTTAGAACCAACACACACACACACACACACACACACACACACACACACACACACACACACACACACACACACACACACACACACACACACTCAAAATCAAATGAGACAAACCTAAAGAACAAACAAACAAAAGTTTAACTATTATGGTTACCATATTATATACCAGGCACTCCAGATGTGCAGGAGTACAATGGCCATTGATCAGCACCATACTCACATTCATCTCCCCCCCCCCCCCCTCCTCAAAATCGCAATATGAGAAATACACTTTGGAACTATACCAACTTTATTGTCATCACAATCAAAAGAAGAAAGATCGATGCAGGCCAAAGTTGCAAGCTGAGCATGCACTTCTGTCAGCATTTATTGTGCACCAGCCCTGGTATCCTTACATTGTGGTGGGGGGTCAGGCTTTTGGCGAAAGATTTCATGATACACATGAGGGTATTCCCAGCCCAGCTGCTTGAAGTACAAGTGAATGTTGTCAGGCCCTTTGGTCCGCAGAATGCCCAGAAAACAACCTGAAAGTAAACACCAGTATCAATAATACCCAGAAAACAACTTGAATGTAAACACCAGTATCAGTAAGAATGTATCCAGAAGACAACCTAAGAGTAAACATCAGTATCACTAATACCCAGAAAACTACCTGAAAGTAAAAAAGTAAGAATGCCCAAAAGACAGCCTAAAAGTAAACATCAGTATCAGTAAGAATACCCAGAAACAACCTAAAAGTAAACATCAGTAAGAATACCAGAAGACAACCTAAAAGTAACATCAGCACTAGTCAGACAAAGACGTGTATACTATTACTAGAGCTGGTCTTTACTGATTCAGTGATTGACATCTACCAACAAATTAAAGTGAAAAATCAAACTGCTGTGAAACAACTGTCAAAGTTACATTGAAAAGCTTGAGATTTTGAACAAAAATGGGCAGTGGCCTGAACTCTCTGACTGACCCTGTGACAGTCAGAGTGTGAGAGATGGACACTTTCTCTTGCTCACTTACTTTGAACTGTCTTTCTGGACACTGTCTCTGGCTTTATCTGAATTGTCTCTCTGGACACTGTCTCTTGCTTTCTTTGAATTGTCTCTCTGGACACTGTCTCTTGCTTACACTGAACTGTCTCTCTGGACACTGTCTCTTGCTTACTTTGAACTGTCTCTCTGGACACTGTCTCTTGCTTACTTTGAACCATCTCCCTGTCTCTGGACACCTTCTCTTGCATACTGTGTTTGAACCATCTGTCTGGACACTTTCTCTTGCATATTTTGTTTGAACCACCTCTCTGGACACTTTCTCTAGCATACTTTGTTTGAACCATCTCTCAGATGGACGCTTGCTCTTGCTTACTTAGAGCTGTATCCCTGTACACTTGATCTTGCATACTTAGAGCTGTCTCTCTGGACATGTGCTTTTGCATACTTAGAGCTGTATCTCTGTATACTTGCTCTTGCATACTTAAAGCTGTATCTCTGTATACTTGCTCTTGCATACTTAGAGCTGTCTCTCTGTACACTTGCTGTTGCTTATTTCGAGCTGTCTCTCTGTACATGTGCTCTTGCATACTTAGATCTGTATCTCTGCTGGGCATGCTCTTGCTTACTTAAACTTAAAGCTCTCTCTGGTGGACACTTTCTCTTTTTTGCTTTGAGTGATCTCTGATGGACACGTGTCCTTGCTTACTTAGAGCTATCTCTCTGATGGACATGTGTTCTTGCTTACTTAGAGTTAGAGCTGTCTCTCTGATGGACATGTGTTCTTGCTTACTTAGAGCTGTCTCTCTGATGGACATGTGCTCTTGCTTACTTAGAGCTATCTCTCTGATGGACATGTGTTCTTGCTTACTTAGAGCTGTCTCTCTGATGGACATGTGTTCTTGCTTACTTAGAGCTGTCTCTCTGATGGACATGTGCTCTTGCTTACTTAGAGCTGTCTCTCTGATGGACATGTGCTCTTGCTTACTTAGAGCTGTCTCTCTGATGGACATGTGCTCTTGCTTACGTTGAGCTGTCTCTTTAATGGACACATGTTCTTGCTTGCTTAGAGCTGTCTCTCTGACAGGCACATGTTCTTGCTTACTTTGAGTTGTCTCTCTGATGGACATGTGTTCTTGCTTACTTTTAGTTGTCTCTCTGATGGACATGTGTTCTTGATTACTTAGTACTTTCTCTCTGATCATACTGATGGGTATGTGTTCTTGCTTACTTAGACTTAAGTTAGAGCTGTCTCTCTGATGGATATAATAATAATGTACATTTATCATGAGCTCATCAATGCCCTGAGTGCTCACATGATACATATTAACCTAAATATTATTCTATACACATGTAGAGCATAGTCCTACCAAAACAATTTACATAAAGTATTACATAAAAACAAAAACAAAACAAAAAATGCACTACAAACACATACACACACACATGCACATTTGGCACACACACACACACACACACACACACACACACAGTGACTGTAGCAGAAACTGGGTACTGATATTAGTTAGGATGGAAATACTGTGAGAAGAGGAAGGTTTTCAGTTTGGCCTTAAAAGATGACAGGGTTGAGCAGTGTCTAAGGTCTTGTGGGAGTGAATTCCAAATGTGGGGCCCAAAGCAAGAGAAGGCACAAAAGCCATGAGTCCTGCATTTGTATTGTTGGATTTCCAGCATGTGTTCTTGCTTACTTAGAGCTGCCTCTCTGATGGACACATGTTCTTGCTTACTTAGAGTTGTCTCTCTTATGGACACATGTTATTGCTTACTTAGAGTCATCTCTCTGATGGGCACATGTTCTTGCTTACTTTGAGCTGTCTCTCTGGTGGACACGTGTTCTTGCTTACTTAGTGCTGTCTATGATGGGCACATGTTCTTGCTTACTTTGAGCTGTCTCTCTGGTGGGCATGTGTTCTTGCTTACTTAGAGCTGTCTAAGACCTCTGATGGACACTTGCTCTTGCCTGCTTTGAGTCATCTCTCTGATGGACACCTGCTCTTTTGTTCTGCTCCTGCTCTTGTGGCTGCTGTAACATGAGCCATGTATTTATGTAAACTGACCTATTTTGCTGCAACAGAACAGACAAATAAATAAAATGCTACAAAAAGACAGTAGTATGGC
>OY757541.1:1794079-1816875 GCA_963584105.1 Alviniconcha strummeri
GGCAAGAGTGATTATTTCCCTTTCAAACTGTATGCAAGGTTTCAAGGTTTTATTGAGCTTTTGTCCAGAAATGTTGATTCTTTGTTCTTGGAGGTGCAATTTCCGAGTGCATGATGGGGATGAGAGCATAGTGCAAGATATTTTCCTTGCAAGAAGTGCCAGTCAGATCCATGCTCTCAATAAAGTTGTTGCTGATCCAGAGTCTGACTCTGAGGATGATTTTTATGGTGAATGGTGTGATGAGGATGGGAATTTCAATCTACATGGTGGTGATGTAGGCTGTGTGCATGACAGTCAGTCATTGTTATTACAAAGTGATGATTTGTGGCTGGACCAAGTGGCATTCAACAACTGGCTGAAAATGTTCACGGTCTCAGTCAAGAATACTTGGTTAGGTATATTACTATATATATATATATATAATGAAAAATAAACGTGCTAGAGGCCATTTACTGCACCAGTCCTAATCATCAGCTGTATGGTAAAACTGGCTCAGCATCAGCACATTCTTCTGCCTGATGATTCTGCAGCTGTCAAGTGGTTAAAGTGTAAATTAATCAGCATCAGCACATTCTTCTGTCTGATGATTCTGCTGCTGTCAAGTGGCTAAAGTGTAAATTAAGTCTTGAAAGTATTGAAGAACAATCCGAAATTGTGTGATTATCTCCTGCCCCTACCTCGCCAAGTGCACACCACGCAGGAGAGACAACATGGTGCTGACTGGCGGATGGTGTGCAACTGCAAGTGGTGATGCTGCTTATTTAAATCAACAGTTTGCGAAAAGATGTGTTCATTAAGTTGATTAACGCTCAGTCATAAATGCTTACACTTGTCATAAATGCTTACCCGATGTGAACCTCGTGCGATAATCTTCAGACCTGTGTTAACTTCATGGCCACACCTAGACCAATACAGTTGGTCGAGGAGGAAAAATGTTCAAGAGAAAAAAAGTGTAATACTGTAATCTACTTCCCTGTGCGAAGAACCGAAACCAAGTGTTTATTCACCCTTGACCTCGTCGTGCTCTAGATTTTTGATTGGGTCTTAAGGTCGAGTTTTTGACCAATAAACATGCAGGTCAGGGAGAACCTTGTGTGTATGAACATTATTGAAAAGTTGGATGCCATTTCTCTGTCACTCATGTCATAATTTTATATAAGATGTGATTAACTGTAATTTTTAGAAATTCTGATAAATTTTCTGACGTATTTTCTGTATTTTCGTGTGATGTGTAAGCTCTAGCTTAAGTTGCCTACAAATGTTACAATAATTGATCCTTTACTTCCGGTTCCTTTTCGCAAAATAGACGCCATTTTGTCGAACGTAGAACGTTGAAATACCGTAGTTCGCGCAGAAATTTCCTTATTTTACTGTTTTAGGATCGAAAATGGGTCGCAAGAAGAAGAAGCTGTCAAAGCCATGGTGCTGGTATCCTTTTTCGTCGACTGTTATGTTTGAAATACATATTTTCATTTATATTGTTTGTAATATTACGAGTTGAGTAGATTATGTAACTGTATAAGGTAACTTCTACAGTTGTAGTTGTAAAGCAAGGAGACTAGGCTGACAAGTGAACTGAGCCTAATAAAGTAATATTGGGTTAATAATTTTAGATAAGGTCAACCTCAGGGCTACAGGAAATGCTACCATCGGACCACTGTCGACTGAAACGCCCATTCTGAGGACGTTGTGCTTCACTACTCGTTAGTAAGGTCACTGCACTCGTTCAGAATGAATGAATGAAAATTTATATATAGCGGATAAAAAACTTCCACACAAAAACCTTGCGTGGTCACAGCGCCAGAATACATTCAACTGTTCAAGATCTGGGTTGGAGCCCTAACCAGATTTGTTTTAACAAATGTCATACGTTTTTGTCTCACTGACTGTTTCATTCATGGGAAGAGGAATTCAGTGTGGACCCATCTGACCAGAACCCAGTATAGACAAATAGAGGCTCCTCCTTCCTCCCTAAAACCATCAGGGACTGGAACTCATTACCCATGGAAGTGGTGGAAGCCTCCACCCATGACGCTTCCTTGTCACTGGTATCAAAGTCAAACTGAACAATAATCTACAGTATCCCCATTCCTTTTTTTTTTTTTTTTTTGGTAGACCAGTACAACAGTGAGGTGCCAGAATAATCAACACATTGATTGTGGGCCCTTAAAGAAAGAAGTGTGGTAATGTGTCTTTTAAACTGTTTTTGTGAAACTGAGCACTAAAGAGGGTTGTACAGGTCTGTTCCAATCACACTCACTTGAGGTATTGGACCAGTTCTATGATAATAAAATGCATTGAAAGTTATACTTTTCTCTTTAAAACAACCAGAGTTTATGCTGTCAAATGCCCCAGATTGCATAGATTTGAATGCGTATGTAGTTATGTACTGTTGTACTTGTAGTTCACTAGTAAAACAAAATTTCCTGGGGGTGCATGCTCCCAGATCACCATAGTTCTAGATCTTTTTCTTTGGACAGCTCTCATGCCGGAAGTGCTGACTGCTGAAATTAAATAGATTGTTGGTTCCAAATATATGTGCTTAGTTTTCGACAATGTTTGCATCTTGCCTTTACTGGGCTCAAAAACTTTCATTCAACATGCCCATACTTTTCCAGTGGGTGAGTCAGTATTTATCCTGATACAGATGTGGGCAAGCTGCTTACCCAGAGCAATTTCTGGCTTGGCCAGCATAGCTCAGCACTTGATTTAGTGCACACTAACTGTAGCTAATCTGCACATCCGAGGAGGCTTCAAGGTCCAGCTTTGACAACAAGACAGGATTTTTTAGTATTTTGTAGTGATTTTTGCTCGGCCATGAAGTGACATCAGTGTTGAAAGTTAACATAAAAGTTAGAACAGTTTAGGCTGGCATTATAGTGGCAACAACCAGATTGAAGGCTTTTACTAGTTTTGAGCTTCAATAAATATGAACATCATATCAAATACTGTAAATAATATATCAAAATGGAAAGTCCAAAGTACTGACACAGTAACAGTTGTCCACTATGCTAAATGCAGACACCACTTCAGCAGTTAGCCTTTTGCTTACCATGTGACCATAGAGATAACACCAAGCACCAGTTTTCATTGACAGATTTCTTGTGTGTTTTTGATCCAGTCTCAGTAAAAAATTACTGTTGAGAAAAGCTTCATGTCTTGTCTTCCTAACTGTGTTGTTATGTTTATTACGCTTTGAAAAATAATGTGAAAATTCACCCAGATCTCGGTACCCCTAAGCGCTGCCTTCTGTCAGCGATGTGCATAGGCTGCGAACAACGCTCGCTGTAAGCAGTTTTCAGACGTGGAGTGTTGGATGTAGGCTAGTCCAGCCATGATGAAATCTATATCAATCAAAAGTGCTGTTGCTAAGCTTTCTTTCCATATCCATGCCTTCAACAAGCAGCAGTCCTGAGTAAAGTTGTTTGAAATGTGTTTAATGGATTTTGTACTTTTTTTAGACCACAGACACTCTCATAAAAAATATTGGTAGAAAGATCAATCTTTCTTCAAAGTTATGCTAAAATAAGAGTTCAAAACTATTCATACATCCAGCACTCGGCCACCGAAACATGATAAAGAAATTTTATTACCGAAGCCGCACGGTCAGCCATGGCTGCTGAGGCTACTGCACAAGCGATCGTGTGTGCCAAGTTGGTGGATTCTCCACTATCGGAGTGTTGTACATTGTGTGTAAATGATCTTGTTGATGAGTAAAAGTATTAATCTTTTTCTTGAAAGCCAGATTAAGCTGTCAGATGAATGCTTCTGTCCGTAAAAATTAAATGGGCTGTGAACGATCGCAAACACGGGCAAGAGCTGGTTTGGGTGTCAGTGGGATGATCGACAGATTTATTTATAAACAGCAGTTCTAGCAAACTTTTCTACTAATGGCAGCCTAGGAGACGCTTTATTGGTAATATCCAAGGAGACAGACAGAAATTCCTGGGACATTTCAAGTGCCAGTTTGGGCCAGAAATACCATCAGAATCGCTCAAACACATATAAGGAATGAAGCCAACATTTGCAACAAAAGTGACTGATTCTGTCTGTAAATGGGTGAGTGAATCAATTGTTTTACTGACAGCACTGGGGAAGGTGCATGGTTACTCAGAAATTGGATCTAGATCAAATGTCTGAAAGGAGCATAGGCATACTGAAGGACATATATATGATTACACTCCCTTTCTGTTGCAAATTTTGGGTTTATTCTTTTTGTATATGAGCATGTGCCAAAAGGTGCTGCTTAGAAGGTGGACATTAGAGTGAAAAATAAAAGCAGAAAAGTCATTTAGCAAGTAACACCATTTAAAAGATAAGTCTTTTTTATATACATTTCAGGTCTGAAAAAGATGATGAAGCGAGTCTGAGAAAAAGACATTTAAAGACAGACACCTGAATCTGTCAGATGCAACACAGGACACAATGTTTGTTTTGATTTAATCTTTGAATTTAATGATTGCTATCATTGTATCAATCTGTGGGGAAACTAAATATCCATCGTTTATAACAAGACAGTAGAACTTAAACTGACTCAAATCACTTTTGATTTCATATTCAAAATCATAACAGTGATGTCCTGTGTTACATCTGACAGACTGCCACCTTAATTTTTTTAATAAAATAAAAATGAAACACAACACTGAATCAAAAATAGGATTTGTTTATTAGAATTTATCAAGCATAGTTGTTTCCATGACTGCAGCATGAAATAAGGTCATCAACAACATTTTTTTAACATTTTATCTGTCGGATGTAACGATTATTGGATGGACATAACATTTCCCATGCTCACAATACACAGCTTATAAAATAACAGTGCTAATTTCCCTACACTGCAACAAAATGTTACCAGCTGATTTAGTAGTAGTTTTGATGACTGCAGCACTAAACAAGTTGCTTGTATAGTTGTAATTTTGTCAAAGGCCCTTTTTAAGCATTTTATCTGTTGGATGTAACAACTCTGTGGTGGACACAACACTTCCCTTTGTAAATTTGTAAACTTTCCTGTAAAACATATGCACAGCTAATAAAATCACTTAGTTTTCCTACATCTGACACATTGCTGTAAATATTGAACAAGGCCAAAACCATTATTTAAAGTAATGCACTGTCGGATGCCATGCATATCAATCAGAGGACACAATGGAATATGTAACACTGGACAGTCAGTATGTGACTTAGAAAAAGTACAGCCAAGTTGTCATTATTATTCTTTCATTGACAAAACAGAAAACCATGTGAATTACAAATGTACATTCACCCTATACCCTATTGTTAACAGAAGGTAAAATTCAATTACCAAAGCATTGATTTGGCATTCAAGTCTCACTACCTGGAATAACAACTGTAACACATTGTAAGTACCCAGAAACAGTAATGCAAAATCTGGAAACTGATGACAAAGCATAGAGAATTTCCCATGTTAACACTAATTCTTCCCATCCTAATAAATTTAAAAGATTTGTTTTCAGTGAGTTGGCAGTTCAGCACTGAGACATGTCTTTATTTCTCTGCTGTTCCTAAGTACTGCAGTGCTTCCCAGGACGAATCTGGCTTCATGCTCCACTAATGTTGTCCCTGCTGTGTCTTGAAAAACACTTGCTCTTCCCCTTTTGGAGCATCAACCTCTTTAGCCTGAAAAGAAACATGCATGTGTACAAAATAAGGCAATATAACAACTGTTTTTGAGGATATGTCTCCATATTTATAGGTATGCAACTCTGGAGACGTACATGCATATAAAATATTGTGTGTGTCTGCACGCGCACGTGTGTGTGTTTTGACTTTCCCCAGAATATAGATATACATCTATATCAGACATTAGGTAATATTACTAACATATATCTGTATAGTACTGTAGTTGAAACATTACACAAATACCAGGTTACCCTCTCCTTTTTTAAATTTCTGTTCATTTGGTCTTTTCTCCCTACTAACTTCCCTACATTGTGCCATAGTGTATTGTATTTTGTGTTGTATGAATTTTGTGTCTTCATGTTGCATATTTATAGTGAATTGTCACAAGAATTTTACTTTATATGCTGCACTGTATTGTATTTGTACTGCAATGCACATATAAAACTACATCAGTTAAGAAATTCTATTCTGGCTTTCACTAGTTTCAGCACATACTTTAAAATGCATCTGTCCTGCTAGAAATAGAATCAAAACAACAATATTCAATAACAATATACTTTATTCATCCCAGGGAAATGGGAAGGCCTCCCTAATCACAATGTTAATGTCATGGTAATGCTTCTTTTCTTTTTGTTGTTGTTGTGTGTTTGTATAATTTGTATAAATTGGTATAAATAGATAATTTACGGCTATGCCTTTTTTTCAACTCTTAGTTCACATCACAGACGGCAGTAATAAACCTGTAGAGTTGCAGAAGTGTACTGAGGAGTAAGAGTTTGTGTCATGGTACCATGCTGTTCCGATCGACTGAATCAATGAAAAAAACGCTGTCTGACAGCGGCAAACCAACTCCGAAACGTGTGTCGTCGTAAACACGGGTATTTTCGCCATTACGAAGTAAACACTTGAATGTATACGTTTTTCTCTTTCAGTCAAAACACTGAGAAAAAACTAGTTCCCTCGATCAAAACTTGGACATTATTGTGCAAAAATCGGTCACTCGCGATCGAAACACTGACCTAAGAAACATCCGAGAAACAGCTGGCTATCGAACAAAGTCATCACTTTGAATTTGCACGCTGCCGACCGAAACCTGTTTAATAATGGTCACTTCACTTACAATTACGAATGAAAATGCAAAAATAACGTATCAATGAAAAGTAACAATTTAATCTGTCGGACGCAACATCACATTTCGATCGAAACTGTAAAAAGGTACATGACCCAAATCGAAAATTCACTCACCGTTCCTTGTTGGCATCATGTTGGAAGAGAAAGTAGGCGCAAAGCACTGTGGGTAAACATGGCCGCGCTTTGTGCAAAAAGACTGTGGTCACAAAATCGACGTTTATCCCCAGGATCGGCAATTTTTCGATCGTAACGGCCTGACAAAAACTTTTTATTATGAACGGAATCCAATGCTTTTATTATCACTGCTTTTGACTGAACACTGATTTTAGCAACAGCTTCTTTGTTTCACCACCCACAAGTCAGCAGTGAATAGTAGCAGACAAACGTTTTCGTCAGCATCGGAACCGGACCCAATGCGTTTCGATCGAAATAAGCTTATGTTTATTTCAATTATTCAGATTTTACAAGTAGTTATGAGCTGTTTTCACAAGCATTAAAAAGCTTTGACTGTCTCCTGTCAGGCAGCAAAGGGAAAATTGCCTAAAGAAGAAAGATGCAAACAAAACGACAACTGAAGCAGTGCACCCGAAATGTCCACCCTTCCTTTGCCGATTTTCGGCCCGGACTTGGTGTAAATTTTCATATTTTACTAACTCAGAACTGACTTTGGGAGTCAAGTTTATCTTTATTATCTCTTTGATGCATACTCTTTCAGATAAAGTTAGGTTTGTTCAGAGAAAACTTAAACCTGAAGAAGCATTTAGGACCAAAAAATGGATGGTCCTCGCCGAGCACCTTTTGGCACAGGCTCATATAAGGTAAATGGCTGCAAAAAGAAGACATAGCCAGGCTGCTGTGCACTTTGTTTTTAAATCGGGGGTTTGAAGTCAATCCATTTAGCAACAATTCCAGGATGTGGGAGACAGAAGATTTTGGGGACATCCCTTCCAAATATGCCCTTGAAACGGGGCCTGTAAGGTGATGCAAGGTCAGCCTGAAAAAAAATGGACTTCTAAATTTTCTCTGTGATCAATCAGAAAAGTATGGCATCATGGAGAGTTCTTAGCTGTGGTTATTTTGGTACCAAAAGTAAGATGATGGGACAAGCAGAAGGAGAGTTATGATTTTTTTAAACATTTTTGTGGGGGGGGAGAAATTGGGGCAAAAAATTAAATATTAAAAAAATCGTAACTTCAGAACTACTTAAGTGATAAAATTGGTATCACTGAAATAAATCGGGTGAGAAAGATCTATGCAAATATATAAAGTCTGATAGTCAACTATTGATTTACAAAATCACTTTGGACTGCCAATTCAAAGGTTTTCCTTTTGTAACAGTACGCTGACACTGTAACTACCACTATGTAAATTTTGTAACAGTAACAAATTTAACATTTTTGGCTTTTTTCTGCACAGCCTATTGTCAATGGCTCACATGCAAATGATGCGTATACTGATATTGCAACTATGATGTACAAAGAGAATGGAATGTTTGTAAACTAAGAATAAGGCATTTTTGTTTTTCCTTAACCAGCGTACAGGTATTGTAACCGTGAGTTTGATGATGAAAAGATTTTGATACAGCACCAGAAGGCAAAGCATTTCAAATGTCACATCTGCCACAAGAAGCTCTACACAGGTCCAGGCCTGTCCATTCACTGCATGCAGGTAAGTCTTCTGAAAGCTGTCATCTATCACTTCAGCACTCATCACCACTGTGTAGGAAATGTGGGAGCATTTGCCAAACTGTGAGTTGTACAGATGCAACTTGCCAACCCAGTTATCAATGCAGAAGGTTAATTATCATGCAGTTTGCTTGCCATTTTCAGCCAGTGTGATATCGGTCATCAAGAGTGAATTAATACAGTATCATTGTATTTACTCTGTACTACAGTACTATTACAGTATTAGTACTACTACTGTTGTAGTGTATCCTGAGGTGACTGATGCCATTTTCTTGCCTTGATGTGTTAACAGTGTGTGTGTATTCATGCTTGCTGTACATTGTTTTAATTTTGATGTAATGTTAATGGTGCTGGTAAACACTGTTGACTGTAGGCCAGATCAGGGTGGCAGGTGACGAGCCTGACACTGCTCGTATTACAGTATTAGTTTGGTGTCACTGTCAGGTTCTGTGACTGTTTACACAGGTACACAAAGACAAAGTGGACAAGGTGCCAAACTCAGTGCCTGGACGACACAACATTGAGATTGAGATCTATGGAATGGAAGGCATACCAGAGGAAGATTTGAAAAATCATGAACGGAACAAGACTAAGAAAGGTAAGGGTTTTACAGCTATCCAGTCCAGTAGGTTTGCACCACCTGTAAACTGAATAGCTTTGGCTGCTCCTAAAAGTAAAACTCAAAAGATGGTGCAAGCAGCTGTGTTGAAAGTTGGTCAGGCTTGTTTTCTATCCATCGTTCACCCATCTTCACCACCAAAGCATCATGTCCACTGTTCAGGGTTGACTGGGTTTTAAGAACCAGTTGTCTGTGTGTACAAAGTCTAAGCTAAACTGGTAAACATAGGGACCGAAACTTGCCTGTTCAGTGTTTGGGCCTCACTGTCTGGGTTCCCTGTAGAAATTTTAAGTGAGACAATGACTCCGTGTCAAAAATCATGAGGGTCAAACACCCTAAACCTGGGGTCACAGTATTGAAGTAGCCACCACACCATGAATGCTCAGCCTCTTGATCATCTCCATGCAGGGGTTGTGCTGCCTTTTAGAGATTTGCATCACCCAACATGAAACATTACGTATTTTGCATCAGTGGCATAAAACATGCGTACAGGATAACCTAGAATTAACGCACATTACAAAGCCAGAATGATGAAGTAGCCTGATTGTAGCTCACGGTCTGTAACGTGAACAGATGAAAATAGTAAAAAGGTCTATCCGTGCACAAAAAATGTGGTAATGTTCAGTAACGAGATGAAGTCAAGGCTGCCACCATTTTCTCTCATTTGTATTCAGTGTCGATGCATGTTTTGTTTTCGATTTCATAGTCTTCTACCTTTGAGTAAATTCTGATAATATTACACGCTGACAAAGTAAGCATACTGCTTGGTTCCAAATTCCATATCTGGGATGGTGTCCTCCGTCGATTGACTGGAAAATATCACTGATCAGTTCGGCAAAAGGTCTGGCCAGTCTTAACAGGAACCAATCTTCTTCCAGATCTATACGGGTTCGTTAGAATTCGGTTTCAGATTAATTATTTTCTTCTTTCAGAAAAGTCTGCAAATTTTATTCACAGACAGGGCACTACTGACTATAAGGCATATGGATAAGATTTTAGGAAACGTTTCACCATTGCTTTATAGTCCAAAAATTACGGGGTTACATGTTTATTTCACTGTCCATATTCCCTCTTCATTGGCGTGACTTGAACAACTGAGATGACATAGAGTTTGCAAGTAGATCTAGTGCTGAGTGACGCGGCATCCACCATTAGGCATAACTTGTTTAATCGGTGTTGTCATTTTGTGTACAGTGATGCAGCGATGTGGCTAAAATGCGTACAGCACCTCGAAAATGCCAAATTTTGCAGTGAGCACAACCCCTGTTCATGTCTTGCAGTCGTGCGTAAAGTCTTGAGTTTCTTTTAGATGCATAACTTCCTATAGGTCACCAACAGTTACAGAACAGTGCACTTTTTCTGCTGTAAACACAGGTACACAAAGTGGACAAGGCGTCAAACTCAGTGTTTGGACAACACAATATTTAAAAGTCTTGATTCTTTCCAATGCATAAGTCATGAGAAGTTCCAGAAAAGTGCACTTTTTCTGTTTTTTTGCGGCATATGGATGATGAGATATTCATCAGGAAAATTTGAGATGCAAAACAGCACTGTGCATTGCCTGAACAAATCAAACATTGTGCATTGCCTGAACAAAACAAAAAACAACAACCATGTGAATAAGGTAATGGTGTTTGCCCAGGTGATTGCCAGCACTACATGTTCAGTGCGCAAAGCTGTTTTTCTTTCAGCCATATCACAATTACCTGTGCTTAAACTTTAACAACTGCAAAACTTTTGTTTTGCTGGGTCACCCTCATTACTATGTACACATTTTCTGGGTGTTGATATGTTTGCAGAGGAATCCAAAGGTGGGGCAGAGTCTCTGGATGAGGAAGAGGAAAGCCAGCAACAGCAGCAGCAGCAGCAGCAGCCCAGTTTTCCCACCAGCGTTACCAGCATGCCCCCTGGCCCCATGGGAGGCATGCCCTTTCCTGGCCCAGGAGGAATGCCCCCCATGCCCCCAGGGCCCATGATGGGCAACATGGGGCCTATGGGCAACATGGGGCCTATGGGCAACAACATGGGGCCTATGGGCAACATGGGGCCTATGGGTCCCATGGGCCCCATGGGGAATATGGGCACAATGGGACCAATGGGGCCTATGGGCCCAATGGGAAACATGGGGTGAGTTATGTGGGAACTGTTCTGTGGCTGCATTGATTCACATTCGGGTGATGGGCTGTTACATAATTTCATACAGCAGCTGCATCAAGCATGAACCAAAGCCAAATACGGTTGGTTTGTGTTAAGTGGTGTATTGTGTAGTGTATCTTCAAAAACACCAGTTCGCAGTTACATTCTGATCATTTGGATTCTTTCTTTTTTGTTTTGTTTTTTGTGTGCTCTTGTTTTGTTAATTTGCCTGTAAAGGTAAGTGGCTATTGAGTTCAAAGTCTTGTGGAAGTAAATTTGCAATATTTACCTAACAGTTGTGTGCACAATTTACAGAATGCCTCCAATGCCACCACAACCCATGATGCCCCCAGGCAACCAGAACATGAATAACATGAACAGCATGAACAACATGAACCAGGGAGGACCTGGGCCCTCCAAGCCTCTCTTCCCAGCCGCTGCTCAGGTCAGTTTGGTGCAGGATTATAAACAGCACCACATGTTCACAGGCTCTTGTAGTAATTATGCTGTAGGAAAGAGTTGCATCCACTTACAGCATGGTGATAACTGTTTTCAAAGGCACAGTGTCTTGTGACCCTTCGGCCATGGCAAACAGTAGTGCGTACTTTGGGGGGGGGGGGGGGGGTCACCCAGAAGTGGATGAGGTCTTGCACATGGAAGTAGGATGTGATGTCCTTTGCCATTCAGACTGGCAGCTGTACACCAAGTTAGGGGTGACTGCAAGAAAAATGAAAATGACTTTCTAGCAGTGATACCATAGAGCTGACAGAGAATTGAAATATGGTGGCTGTACATGCACACTCACTTTTACCTTTTTTTCTGGCTGGCTCCTTAGAATAAGGACTGTGTGGAGAAAGTGAATAATTTTTGTTAAAAAGAAAAGGTGAAAGACCATTGTAGCTGACTGATAAATCCACTTGACTGGAATAAAATGTTTCAGTTACCTCTCTACACATGATTTAGATTGTTTCACACTGAAGCCTGGCTGACTGTCCATTTGTGTTTTGAACTTCCTGGGACATCCCTCCAATTTCAAGTAGGTTTCTGCTTTTTGTTTTGTTTTCTGTAGAGTGGACCCATGACATCTGGAGCTTCGTCATCGGGTATGGGTCCCATCAAGCCGACATTCCCTGCAGCAGCCTCTGTCTCTGCGTCAGCCACCATAACTGGCGCCCCCACCATTAAGAAACCCGAAGCCAGCTCAGGTTTGACCTCGAAACTCATTCACCCCGACGAAGATATCTCACTGGTGAGTACGGTTTGAGTGCCTGGGTCACCGGGCTCCCTTTGTACTGCTACACCTATTCTGAGCTGATCTGAGGTTAGTTTTCCATGCAGTAAGACCTTTGGACATGGGGTAGATGATTTTTTCTTTCTACCTTGAGTACTGGCATTCAGTTTGATATCGGGCTGTTTTTCACCCATGGTATTTGTATTTCAATTGGCAGCTGGCATCCAAGATCTGGTGTCCCCAGTTTGTGGCATGCATGCAATAACAGTTTTCATGTGATTGTGCATATGTGTGAGTACATTGGTCATGGCATGGATATTGTGTGAGTCAGTTATTGAGGTCTGTTCAGCAAAATTAAGCTGCTCATCTATTTCCGCTTCATGTTCTGAGTTTTAAGTGCTTGAATGTGATGGTGATTTATGCCTGATGAGATGCGTGCCGTAGCATTTTGTGGCTGAAGTGCACTGAAGAAATGTGTTGGTGCAAGATGAAGTTATGTGCAGTAGCGTATTGTGGCAGAAGGTTGCTGAAGATGTGTGGGTTGTGGTGGTGCAGGAGGAGAAACGGGCCAGCCTGCCCAAGTACCAGTCACGGGTGGCCAGCATGGCGGTGGTGACCAGCATGGCCAGCATGGTGGCCAGCAGCATGGCCAACCCCAACATCAGCATCAGTCATCCCATGCAAGGTATTGGCCTCTCAGGGGGTGGCTAGGCCTCTGTGTTGGAGGGGGGTATCCATTCATATGTGTGGTGTGGACACAGAGGCTAGCCCTTGTGAGGGTGTGTGTATGTCCGTTTATCTGCGTGCACATGAGTGAATGACATTGATGGCTTTGTGTGTGGAGGGGGGTGGGGGATATACATGTGTATGTTCATGTGTGTGGGTATGGTATAAGTACAACAGCATATATGTGAGGGGGGGTATTCATGTGGTTTGGGTACAACTGTGTATTTGGGGAGGGGGTAAGTAAGTAAATTGGTGTTTTACGCCCAGTCAACCAGTGCTGTTATATCAGGGCAAAGGGGATGGGGGAGTGCCTATTCATGTATGTGATGTGAGTACAAAAGCATGTTTATGAGTGAACAGCATGGAGAGCTGTGTGTGTGGTCTCACTAAAAGTAGCAATGTAATACTTTAGAGAAGCCAAGACTCTGTGTGAATCCTGCCCATAGCTGCGTGGTATAACAATGATGTTGGGCAGGAGTTCATGCTGATGGCACGATTTTAATTAGACAATACAAACTGGTGCAAATGTTCAGTGCAAGCACCTGTTTCAAGCAACAAGCAGATAATTTGCTAGCAAGCAATGATGTGGAAGAAATGTCACCTGTGACAAAGTGTTAGTGGGACTGTCAAGACAATGACTGACACAGCAACACTAAGGGGGAAATCAGCAACAATGGCTTTGGTGATGTTGCAGGTGGGATGATGGGAGGGGGAATGCCCCCTCGAATGGGCATGCGCCCCCCTGGCCCTCCAGGTCCCCCTGGCCCCTACAACATGCAGTTCCGGCCTGGCCCTGCTCCTGGCATGCAAGGACACCCACAGATGCGCGGCAGCTACTGATCCTCGCCACATGTTAGTTACTGCTGGGGTGCTTGCTTGCAGGCACGGGGTGGGGGAGATGACGGAGTTTACTGTAACTGTGGCAAAGGATGAAATTCCAACTAAAAATATGACCTATTTACATTTTTATGTGTTAGTTGTTGACTGAGAATGACTGAGCAAAAGTTTGGAATCCCAGACAGGTTTCATGTACAAATGTTTGTTTAAGTGAGTAATTGGAAACAATTTTTGTGGAAAACTCAAAAGCAAATACGGTACTAGTTTATGTCCATGAAACCAATCAAAATGGGTTTTTTATTTTGCATGTATGTGCGTGTGAGTGTGTGTGACTGAAAATGAATTTTGGCATGGGTGTTAATTCTAAGTTTCATTTTTTCTTTTTCCGTCAAGCGATGGTGATGTCACCTCGTTGACCCCCCCCGATTGGCAAACGTGCTGTGTGCAAGAGAAGGCGATGTTTGAGGGTAGGATTGACGTAAATAGAGAGTGGATGAAGTAGAATGAGAGGCTGGAGAGAGAGAGAGAGAGTGGGATAGGGTGCCCAGGAGACGGGACAGACTTCAGGCAAGTGCATCACAGCAAGCTAGCTTGCTGTTGGGCTGCAAGCCCCCAACCCTGGTTGGTGATGCAACATTTTTGGATTTAAGAAGGAAGTTGCTGTGAGGGTGGAGAAAGTCGTCTTTGAAGTGGAGTGCAGCCAGGTTGGTGCGTCACAGCGGGCAGTCTCGCTGTTGGGCCCTTGGCCCCCAAAACTCTTGGCGATGCAGAACTTCTCTCTGATTTCAACAGCATGAGGATAGCACACCGTTGGACTTGTGTCTGTACTTTGTTTCATATCTGCATTACCTGCATGTATTTTTTTATGCCATGTGGAAAGATCTGTGTATGATTTAGCATTGATGTAGGTGTACATGTATGTCGTGTCAGAGTCCTGTTTTATCTCATGCTGCCCTATATATAGTTAGTAAGCATCACAGGGGAGGAAGCATCACTTCAGGCAAGTGCATCGCAGCAAGCAGTCTTGCTGTTGGGCCTTCAGCCCCCAACTTTGGTTGGCGATGCTCTCTTTTTCTTCTACTTTGCACTTTTGTTTTGCCTCAGAAACAGTCTTTCACAGACATCTGGTATCATCTCAGTGAATAAGGCAAGTGCATCGCAGCAAGCAGCCTTGCTGTTGGGCCACAGCCCCCAACTGTTGTTGGTGATGCAGCATTTAACTGTACTGCAGTCATGTTGGTGTCATCAGTTGACAGCTGGTTTCAACATTTAAAAATGTTTTGATTTAAAAAAAATAAAATCATTGTCGTAAAATAACAGAACCTGCTAAAAGTTGATTTCTAAAGCAACAAGAAAAATGACGTAAGAAAGCATTTTCTGATTGGAAAGGGTGTGCAGAGCCCATTTTGCTGTACATGCATGAACAGAGCTATTTTCAGGCCAGGTTTAAGTGATGTAAGCTAGCGTATGGCAACAGGCCAGTTTGCTGAATGCACCGTCTGTGGAAGCAGCGTGTCAAGATGGTTTGCAGCTGGCTTGGGGGGCAAGTCGTGTGGTGCAAGGTACCTGCGCTCACAACCATCTTCATGCTCTCCTCTTCTTTCAGGCAAGCATCCTACAGCAAGTACTGTAATGTGATCAGTAAGATGGTGTTGTTTGGCTTCTGGTTGTCTTGGAGGTGCACGTTGCTGTAGTGCTTTATAAAATTGCCCTACTGAAATACTGATGCTTTGTAGAGGTGAGTTCCTACACACTGACTACTGAGTAACTGATAACTTTGCATGGGTATTTATACACAATTATAGTGAATAATTTGTTGGCATCTTTTTCCACTTTCAGCATTGATGATGAACAATTATTCCTATCATTTTCTTTATTGTCTCCACTGTATCAAAAGACACTTAACCCACTTGGCCCCAGACCAGCTGCTGCCCTTTCGCAATGAAATCCCTTGCGAAGGGAAGTAACTGGGTCAAATGATCCTGGTATACAACATTAAAAATTAATAATAAACACCAAACAAAAGTTTCAGCTCACTTCTTATTTTTCCCAGTTTGTGAATACAGTGTTCTTGTATACCCAACTGGTTTTGATTTTTTTCACTCAAAAATATAAGCATTAAAAAAAATCCCCAAGTCAGAAAAGTCCGCATCTGAATGTCAGGTTTTGGGGGCCTACGGGGTAACCGACTTTGCAAAATTTCCAGTTTGAGTCTCCAAAGATGAAGCTCCGTGAGTTTGTTAGGGTGCCCACGGTAAGCGACTGAGCCAAATTTGCAGTTCAAATCTCAAAGGATGAAGCTCTGATCCCACTGCTAACAGTAGGGCTTTTGTTTATTTTTGGCCATATATCGCACATCCACCTCGCAACATTGAAAATTCACAGTGTCTCTCAAACTTTGCTGAATTTCAAACAACATCGCCGGAAGTAGTAAACAATAGTGGAAATGAGGCTACAAGTCTCGCGAGTGCCCCGTTTCTATGTGCATATGCCAAGATGCTTGTATGGAGCATCTACTAGCTGGCTGCTACCCGGCAGTCTGGGGTTTCACGGTAAGGAAAAAGAGCGGGTGGTGACAGGCAGTCTGGGGCCAAGTGAGTTACGGAAATAACTAAATGTAATGATAGAAAAGCGAACAGCAAGCATAACTTTCTCCAGCAAGCATAACTTTCTCAAGTACAAATCATATTTAGGAGTACATTCGCTGCCATGTACAAATGCACCCCCTTCTGTCTTCAGCAAAGTTGCACTTCTTGTGATATTCAGGAGTATGTGCATTCCCACACACATACCAGTGCACCAGAACTGTGTCTGTGTGCTCAAATGTCAGTGGATCAAGAGTAGGTGTATTGACCCTGTCCAAAGCATCTGGCAACAACCCTCACCCCACCAGCCATGCACACTTGAGATTTTGTCTTTGTTGTCACAGGGGAAAGACTGGTTTCTGGAGAGAAGTCAAACATTTTCAGCAGCAGAGTGATGTATGATATCCCAGCAATGTTTTGAGCCCAAGTGGATTTCAAGCATTTTGTACTGGGCCCAGCCCTTTTCAGTATCACTTATCTGAAGCCTCAGGCATGCTGTGTGACATTGCTGAAAATACTGTTAAGCAGATCTGCTTCTGAAGAAGAAGTAACTCCACATGGCTTTTATCCAGATGACACTTTGGCAGCAGACACTGTGCTGTACCTCCAAAATATTGCCCAGTTTTTGTCATTTGTTTCAGGCCAGCATGCATTAATAAATTAGTGCAGGGATTTCTGACAGTCTGACTTTAGCTTCATTTGAGGTTTTCTCTTACTACTGATGCTGAAGAACATTTTTTACTGGTCAGTCACAGAGCTCTTGGTTGTTACCTCACACATGCATGCATGCACTTGTACACACCTTTGATTTACTCCTGTTGGGAACATTTTTGCTGTCTGTTTCTCTCAGCTTATTTCTTACTGTGGCTTCTGTTTCTTGCTTTCATGGTTTTCAGACTTCATGTACCCCTATGACGGCTTGACTGGAATGCCATTTCCTTTCCCCTGCGTGCAGCATTGTTGTCTTTGCTTGGCATCTGTCTCCTTACTGCAGGTTGTTAACAAAATCAGGTTTCATTTCAACAGGACATCTGCAACTCCTTACATTTTGAAGGTATGGGTAGAGGTTACATAACGCTGTGTGGCATGAGTTGGGCTACAAGTCTACTCTTTTGTTACTTTCCTGACATTAGCTAATGGCATGAGATTTATATTACCTAGCAGCACCAGTCCACGTTTCAAACATCTTATTGTCCGTACTCTGCTTTCAGTAGTTTGTGTTTGATGTACTCTTGTTTTTGAGTTGAAACTGCAGCTTTGATTCAGCAGTCGGAGTGGAAACTTGTTGCAGGAAACGGGTTGGATGCTTGCTAACAATGTTGCCATTTAATCATTAATGTCAAGTGTGAACATATATTGACAGTATCTCTAGCCACAAGGTGTTTTTGATAATTGAACCCACTTTCCTGAGCAGTGGCAAAGCAACATGTACTGGTCAGAATAAACAACACACAGTGGTGTTAAAGTGATGGGAGTGTTCTTCATTATTGTGCTTCTTTTACCTTTTGATTAAGACTTAGTCCTGGTTCCTAGTCACAGGGTGTCCAAAAGTACAGAAAGGCGGTAGTTTGACAGGTAGCCTGTCGCTGTTCAGGTGGGCATTGAAGTGTGACTCTGCTTTCTGTACTTTGCTGTCTTTCTGACAGAATTGTTCACTAGAGCTACATGAAATGGTGCTGACAAATGGAAAAGTCTGTTTGGGGTGTGGCCAGATGGTTTCTTCTGAGGTGATCCTTTTATTATTGAATATTAGTAATCGGTTCCACTTCTGAATGCAGTCTTAGCATACTCCTATCCCTCCCACCCATTGATTTCTGTTTTGTCTGCAGGTATGAGCTGTGTGCATTTACTTAAATATAGTGGATGAGTGGGACAGCTTGTTGACATCTTCCATCCTGTTGCTAACTGCAGCCTGCAGCGTGGTGAAAACGTAAATGTTTCGCTGCCTGGCACATTGCTCAAGGGGTTTTGATCCTGGCTTGCATGCATGGATGTATGTATGTGTATCTGTGTGTTTGTGTTCACAAGGGGCTAGGTGATGTCCTCGTCAGCTGTGGAGTTCGTAGTTTATGCAAGCTGCTGGTTCTTTCCCCGTCTCCTACCCTTTGGCCCCAGACTTTTGCCTGTCAGAGTTGCTAACAGTAACATGCATTGTGTTGGACAGGTGACCTGTATTTGTTTTTTTATCATTGCCTTGGTCAACTTGTCTTCACTCACCATCCCATGTCCTGCCACTGAAATGTATGGGTTTGGTGGTGGTGTTTTCAAATTGGGGAGGTGGGGAGTTAGATGGGTGATAGTTTTGCACACACCAAAGTGATCAAGGTAACAAACTCACAAGGAATAGTATTTGTGGTAGGTTTTGTTTTTGGTATATATTGAGGTTACACTTGTTTGGTTTGGATTTTTTTTTTTTTTTTTTTTTTTTTTTGACTGTAAGATGTCAGATTTGCATTTATTGATCAGTGTTAAAATCTCACTTTGTCAGGCGGCAAACCCTGCTTGATTGCAGCTGAGTTCAGTCCTGGTGAGGTTTTACTACAGCAGTTGAAGCCACAGAATATCTAGCTTTCTCTGTCTCTGTCTCTGTCTTTCTCTTCTCTCTCTCTCTCTCTCTCTCTCTCTCTCTCTCTCTCTCTCTCTCTCTCTCTCTCTCTCTCTCTCTGGAGGAGTGGGAGGAGGAGGGGGGCACAGTGTTATGTTTTTGTTATTCTTTTTTTCTGGGGTAGGGGGGCACATTTGCAGGTGTACTTGACATCATGTGCAGCAACGGTAAAGAAGTTGCTGCTATGATGGACTAACGGACTTGAAGTTGCTGTGATGACGGACTGATGGACTTAAGTTGCAGCTATGAGGGACTAATATGTGACGTTGCTGCAGTGACGGACTGACGGACTTGAAGTTGCAGCTATGAGGGATTAATATGTGACGTTGCTGCAGTGACGGACGGACGGACTTGAAGTTGCAGCTTTGAGGGCCTAATATGTGACGTTGCTGCAGTGACGGACTGACAGACTTGCAGCCATGAGGAAATGACTGACTTGATGTTGCTGAGTGAATTAGGGGACCTCCACTCCCTAAAATGTATTGACTGTCAGTCTTTGTAAGTATCACGAGAAGGAATGTTTGTCATGCTAATTACATTGTATGTTTTCTACATGAACTTTTAACATGGTTTGCATGACTCATTCAACAATGTCTCATCATTAATTAAAGAGAAAACTGTTTTCTTTTTTGTCTTCGTGTGTGTGTGTGTGTGTGTGTGTGTGTGTGTGTGTGTGTGTGTGTGGAGTACCTTGAATGGAAGTAATACATGTAGGATGAAGAACTGAAGATGCATGAAGTAAATAAAACATATCCTGTACCTTGGCTAAATGGAAAAGAAAGTGATGACAATATTTGTATCCAAAGTATTCTGTAGCTGTGTCAAAGGAGCTATCCCACACAGGTTTGGCAAACATCAAAAAATAATACGAATTTTAGTCCTGATTTGTGTATCGATTGAAAAAAAAAAAAATTGCTTGTTATTTTTAACCAATAAATTACCAGTCATTATGAGTTAAAAACAGATTGGAGTAAAACCACACCCTTTTGTGTGTGTGTGTGTGGACTTTTTACCTCTTGCTAGAGTACTGCAATACGTCGTCATAAACTGTGACAAGAATGATTGCAATCCGCATGCATTTTTTTCTGTGACCTGTACACAAAACTGAAAGCTTCTGGTGTTCTGTCCACGATGCTAAAAACACTTCGGTAACATCAAAATGAAGTGCAAGAAAAGAGAGTGCGGTGTGGTAATTGGCTCATGAAAGAGTTATGGTGTCCTGAAAACTTGCCTGATAAAACTGACGTAAAATCAACACACGTTCAGTTGCAAGACGTTTACTGCCCGTTGTGTTTTTTTAACCTGCTTCAAGCACACAGAAAGTTTTACCTGCAAAGGAGAGTTCCTTTAACTTGCTGCATTTCACTTTGTATCCGTTTTCACTCGGACATTAGTGCAGTCACCCCTACCTCTACGTCGCCCTACTGAAAGAGTGCACAACATGCAAACTCGTGTGGCTATTTGCAACAGCAAGGATTAGGCCATACAAATTTCACTGCTGATGAATGAAACCGATATATTACGGTCTGCCGAAGTAAGACTTTACAGCGGACTCTGGATGTTTACCGGGATTGGCCAGACGGGGGTCATCTTTCAAAGCCGAACTGAAAACCTTCCTCTTCTCACATTTCCGCCCTAATAACCAGTTTTTGCTAGGTCATTGGGTGTGTTTCCATGTAATACCTTAGGTAAACTGTTTTTGGTAGGACTGTACTCTACGTGTGCATATTTAGGTTAATATGTATCATGTGAGTGCTCAGGGCATTGAGGCGTGCATGATAAATGTATATTATTACTTTTGTGGGAGTGAATTCCAATTGTGGGGTCCAAAACAAGAGAGTGTGAAAGCCATGAGTCTTGTTTGTATTGCTAGACGAAGAGCATACAAATATTTTCGAACGTCTACAGTATCCGTGAGGTCACAGACGCTGCTATGAACACATGCACATGTGTGGTCACAATCACTGACACAATGTGCATTTATACATGAAAGACCTCGCAAATATATACGTAGTTTTCATTTTGACTTCATGGTTGACAGGGCGTATATACTTTTTCCTACATCAGACAGCTAGCTTGATGAACAGTATTTCTTGTTTATCTTGATGGGTTACGTTGGCAGCAACCAGTTCCGGTCCAAACACCAACGGAAAAATGGGGAGAGCACTAAATATATATAGAGAGAGACTGGATAGGACAGGAGGTAAAAGGGGATCTAAATCTCTTTGTTTATATGTTGTTGAGTAACATTAGATTTGAAAGGTCTGGGACAACCACTTGGCATGCCGATTCAGTAATAGTGTAGCCTTTCCGTCTGACCCCTTTAGTACCCGTTCTTGACCAACTGATCGCCGCACAACACGGCGTCTTTGTCGAAATGGTTCGCGGTTGGGAACTTCGGACTGAACGTTCAAGGGAAATCACTCCGCGCAATCGATTCGTGTTCCTTTGGGGTTACCAGTTAAGCATTCTCTGTGAGTTAGCCGCAAAATAAAATTGACTGTATTGGTATATTACTTGAATCAGTGAACAACGTTAGCTGGAGCACAGAGAGCCCAATTTTCCTTAGGCCCTCCAGGATGTGTGCTGTGTGACTCGGTGCCGCATCCCCTGATGCCATGGCCGTGGTTGGACACGAGTCCAGCCTACACTACGAGTCTCGCTTTGCCCTACCGGGCCCTTGAGGAAGGTTGTAGTAAACTGGCGCGTGGGGTTTGAACCCCCCCCCCCCCCCCCCCCCCCACAACCCCAGATGGAGTAGCAAACGAAACTTGGAAAGAAAAATGGTCGAACGCTTCCAAGAAGAATGGCACACGAAAATATCCAATAGTGACAGATTTTCCACCAGTCGTACTTTGAAGTCAATCCACGTAGCAGAAAAATACTTAAACGATATAACAATTAAAACATTTCGGGATACTTTGATAGGACTGCATTTTGGAATCGATGAACTGAAAGTAAACAAACGTCATAAATCTGAGAATGTTACAAACATGAACTGCAGCTTCTGTCCAGGCCCCTTGGAAGGTGAGGGTCATTTCCTGTTTCACTGTCCAGTTTATTCAGCTATCAGAAAAAATATATATTGCTGAGTTTACAGAAATGCTACCTACTCTCAACCAATTGCTAGAAACCCCATCTACTCGTGTTTCTGGAAAAGTAGCAATGTATACATTTTATGCTTTAATAAAGTTCAGAGAAGAACGGCTCGCGTGAACGTATGATTCATTGAGAACACATAGCCTTCAGCTATGATGTTACGCGACTGCAAACACAGAAACGCTAGTGTATACCCCCCTATTCCCCCTTTGTGTATGGATCGGTGGTTCACAATCTGTGTCAGTCCAGTGTCTCTCCGGCTCACACGCGCACACACACACAGATGTACAGATACGAGGACACAGACAGACACGCATCACTCACACACACACTGTGACGCGGCACACGCACTGACGCATGCACGCACACACACACACGGACATGTAGACACAAGAACGCAGGCACATACGCAAACACGCCGAGAAATACACACGGGCGAGCGCAGAATAATAATAGTAATACTTTTTGTTGTTGTTTTCTTTCTTTGTATGTGTGTTATTTT
>OY757541.1:1817075-1835357 GCA_963584105.1 Alviniconcha strummeri
CGGTTCCGGGCGAGATCAAGAGGAGGGAGGAGGTGCTGGACCCTCAAGTTAGCCCAGAAGAGATCATGAGCAGGGAGGTGGAGCTGGGCTGCGAAACTGGACTTCTTTCGCTTCGAGTTGTTCCTCAACAGCAGTGCAACGGACATTGTCTTTGTGTCTCTGCCCAGCACGGCGGTTGAAACAGCAACTGCGCAGTGCACTAGTCGCTGCGCAAGGCGAGGGGACACCGCCTTAACACTTCCATTGTTCTGGCGGCGGTCCACGGTCTCTCCGGTCTTTTTCGGGCGGTATCCGCGGTCGAGGCTTCACTCTTTCGTTCCCCCCTCCCCCGTCCCTGTCCTGAATAAGCAACCTCCTTCTGTGGACGTAAAGCAATATAGGTGCGCGAGGGCGGTGCGGACCTACCTACTGGTAGCAGTGACACAGCCAGCCACGGTCTCCACTTCACATGCATGCAGTCAAGCACATCCAGGTCACGCGCGGGATGTATGGTGACAATCTTTTGTGGACCCAGCGGTGCTTTCAATGGGTAGGTCCGGTTTGCACAGCCTGCTTTTGCAACACTGTCATTATAGATAAGACCTCTTCGTTTTGTAGCGCAAAACATCGGTATAACTTCACCTCTCCCCCCCCTCCACAAACGCCCACACACACCCCTGCCCTCTCCCCCCTCCCCCCCCCCCCCCCCCCCCAACATGACTAGTTGTTAGGTTTGACTCGATTGCTGCATGGAGTAATACTCCTCAGTGTAGACTGACAGCCCGTTGAGCATAACAAAAAAGCAAATTGTTATCGAAGGACACACGGTTTGCACGGAGAAACGCGTAGCATGAACTCTGAAGCCATGTTACTCACAACTGTCCCTACACAGATTCCGCTTTCAGTCCGATATTCTATGAAGCACGATTTATTCACTTGTGGTGTAAACGATCGCTAGTTATAGTCTTCTCTTACTACTCGTAAAACTGCACGGGCCAGTGAGTGTCGGCACGCGAGGTCCACAGTTGTGATCTAGTCGGCGTTGTCATGTGGCAGCACAGGCGCCTGCTTCCTTCACGGGTCACTGATCTGAAGTGAATGTCGTCTCTTGTTTCACTGGACAGTGATCTAGGGGTCAGACGTGCCGAACACAAGAGGACCAAGTCTTTGTGACGGCAGCAAGTACTGATGTGCAGATTCATGTTGTCTGGCTGTTTGCGTACCTCAGATGATAACTTCTGATCAGCTTTCTACGTCTGTCTGTCTGTTGTGTGTACCTCAGATGACCAACTTCTCATCCCCTTTCTGCGTTGTCTGTCTCTTGTGTGTACTTCAGATGGCCAACTTCTGATCACCTGTCTACGTTGTCTGTCTGTTGTGTATACCTCGAGTGACCAACTTCTGGCATCTTACTTAGCCATCTTCGGGTTTCTGCCTTTGATTCCAAATGGAAACCAGTCTGGCACAGAACACCTGTCCTGGTCGTATTGAAAAACAGCGCCATCAGTGATAGCATACGACTTCTTTCAATTTCTCTCGTCATTACTACATTTTGTTACAAGAGGTCGAGCAGTAGACGACACAACAGTACCCGCATGTTCAGGAGCGAGTGTTGACAAATAATGCTTCGCACTGTTCGACTGGTCGTCCCCAAACTGCTGAACGTCGTCTGGCACGGCCATTGTTTCAGCGACATCACACAACAGTTCTTGTGCGGCTGTATCATCTTTGTGGTCACCGTTGTCTACACTGCCACTGTGCTCCCCGTCATTGAACTCCGACACGTGGCGGGCATCACGTGCATGTGGAACGTACCCAGAACGAGGGCTGACAAACAGACCGATGTTGCTGGCTTCCAGATCAGTGCTGTTCGAGGAAAGGTTGTTTTGCTTTTCACTGCCTTGTTCGCTTGCCTGTTCGTTGCTAGCTCTTCTTGTCCTGCCTTCAGAGGCTGAGAGAGAGAGGAGGAAGGAGAGAGAGAGAGAGAGAGAGAGAGAGAGAGAGAGAGAGAGAGAGAGAGAGAGAGAGAGAGAGAGAGAGATAGTACAGATAGAGAGAGAGAAACCGACAGACACACAGACAGGCAGGCAGATGAAAGAGAGAGTCTAAACGATTTGTATTGCTGTGATGTGTTCCAGCCTGGCTAAAGCCGAAGCGTTTGAAGACAACTACACGTCGGACGCCGTTTGCCCCGCTCACAGACCGACACGATGGGCCGCTGTCCAGCCTGGCTCGTCGTCCTGCTCTTGGCTTGCGTGGCTGCGCGCTCTGAGGGCGGGAGGGTGGTGGTCTTTCCGATGCCCTACACGAGCCACACCAAGTACCACACCAACGTGGCGCGCGCTCTCGCCACACTGGGGCATGAGGTGTGGCTGGCCATGCCGGACTATCTGCTGACCAAGCGCGTGCTGGACACGAGCCGCTTCACCGTCATAGAGTATACGTCAACAGTTGGCGACCTGGAGGAGATCAGCATGCGAGGTCTGAGGGATCACTACTTCCAGGGCAAGCTCGACGACTGGGTGCTTCTCTTTGACTCTATTAGACATCTGTCGGACCAGCTGCTGCGAAACGACACGTTCTTCCGCATGGTAAAAAATGTCAGTCCGGACCTGATCGTCATCGACAACCTGCCCTTCATGAGCATGTTCAGCGTGATTGCCTACAGACTGGGCGTGCCCTTCGCTTTCCTGGGGTCCTCCTTCGACCCGGTCCGACAGCGAGTTCCCTTCTCTCCAGCCGTGTCCCCCATCGTCATGTTTCCCTTCAACGACCACATGACCTTCCTCCAGCGGGTGTGCAACACGCTGCTGTATCTCTTCTTCGCCAGCTATGACCACTCCGCCTACCAGGATGCCGTGGCGCGCTACGCCCCAGAGATGCCCTACCTCGACATGGATATGCTGACGGCCAGGGCGGAGATCTGGCTGGTGGAGCAGGACCACATCATGGACTACCCCAACCCTTCTCTCCCCAACGTCAGATTCATCGGCGGCACGGCCACTGGGCCGGCCAAACCCCTGCCACAACACTTCCGCTCCTTCATGGACGGCGCCGACGAAGGTGTGGTCATCGTGTCCTTCGGCAGCTACGTCCTCAATCTTCCCGAGGACATCAGCGAAAAGGTCCTGCAGGTGTTGCTACAACTGCCCATGAAGTCCGTCTTTAGGTCCAACCTGACCTCTCCCGACCCTGCCAAGATCCTGACCTCCCCCTGGCTGCCCCAGAACGACTTGATGGGTCACCCCAACACCAAGGTGTTCGTCAGCCACTGCGGCAAGAACGGTCAGTACGAGGCTCTGTACCACGCCGTGCCCGTCGTGGCCACTCCCATGTTCGCTGACCAGCCCTACAACGCAGAGCGCTTTCGCGTCAAGGGCTTCGCTGAAGTGGTGGACCTGCGCACGTGCACAGCGGAGGAGCTGGAGGCCGCCATAATGAGAGTGGCTCGCGAGCCCCGCTACCGACAAGCCATCACAAAGGCCTCCCTCCTCTTCAGAGAGCTGTTCGGCGTGCCCATGGACAGGGCTGCCTGGTGGTTGGATCACGTGATGCGGCATGGCGGCGGGTACATGCGGTCCGCCGGGCAGGACATCCCTTTGTATCAGCTGATGCTGCTGGACGTCTTTCTCTTTGTGCTTGCCGTTGTGGTCGTCGTCGCCGTTGTTGTGTGCTGCATAGTGAAAGCCACCTGCAGGTTTCTTTGTAAGACAAGCCCGAAGACAAAGAAGGATTAAGTGGATCGTCGGTAACATGAGAGAAAGAAGCATTAAGTGGATCGTCGGTAACAATAATGATAGTAATAATAATGGGTACTTAGGGCGCCTAACCAGTACTGACCGTAAGCGCTTAGAAATTCTTTGGCCGTACAAACGCTACATTGACAACAAAGATGCAATGTTATTTCCCTCTCTCTCTCTTACACACACACACACACACACACATGCTCGTATATCAGGGCAATAGAACTGAAGAAAAGACTTTCGAAAAGAGAAGGAAAATTTGAAAGAACTGACAGGCTGTATGACGGACAGAAACAGGGAGTTGGAGCCTGGTAAGAGAAAGAGCGCTGATCACTGGACTGTGCGGAACGACGGGGTTCTGAACATTCGGGCGTCTGCAGAAGAGCGGAGCTGCCTGGAAGGAGTGTAAAAGTGAAGAACGTCTGAAAGGTAAATGGAAGCTTGCTGACAGATGATCTTTGAGCAATGCAAAGACAATTTGCATTCGATCCTCTGCTGAACAGTTAGCCATAGAAGACACTGAGACAATGAAAGATTAAGTGGATCGTTCGGTAACATTGACACAAAGAAGGATCAAGTGGGTTGTGAGTAGCGTTTCGTGTCAAACCGATGTGAGTCAGAGAAACGAGACATGTTGGTATGACGTTGGTCAGATTTGTTTTTGGTGCAGTGCCAAAAGGTGCTTTCCCAGTCACTCAAAAATGAAATTGACAGTCGTTATTGGGGCATGCTTTGGTGGTTCTTTCTTCCACGGAAATGGTTTTGTATGAATTAAAGATGAAAGTTGACTGATATTTATTATATCGCTGTTTGAAATTGACATCAGTGTGCATGTTACTCGTGACGTGTGACAACATAAATTACTGATCTTGCTGTATGCACAATATTTGAGAAATAATGTTCAAAGAGCACATATATTCTGCAACCCAAGTGCAATGCATGTGTAATGTCAGTTTTCACATTGTAGTGGTGACTGTGGTGATCTGGCAGTGTTTGTAACATCACTAGGGTAAGCAAAACTGCGCCTCTCACAGACAATCCACACTGTAAAGGAGAGCAAAACTATGGAGGGGTAACTTTATTTGTCAGGACAGATATTTGTTCGGTACAAGATCAAATGACAGTAAGTGCGGCAGACTCTGATTCTTACACTGAAAGTAACATTTCACATGTTACTTGTGACACATGTGCATGTGACATCAAAGTATGGTGTCACAAGTAACAAGAAACACGCAGCTATACAGAAGCAATGTTTTCTTTGGGCTATAAAATCCTCTTTTGTTAAAGTTACCATGTGAACAGTCCAATCACTTTAATTATAATGATATGAGCAATTGGTTTCTTGTGACATGTGCTTGTGACGACTAGTCACAAGTAACTTAAAAAAGCAGAAAATGACAGAAAATTACACAACTTGGAAACTTTCCCAGAATTAAAAAACTAAAACTAAAAGTCAGAGAATGCCTGTAACAGCTGAAATAAAGAGCATCTAAAATGTTACTTGTGACATGCATGACTGTGACGCAGAGATGTTGTCACTTGTCATCAGAAACATAGACACTGTAAAATACTGAGTTCAATTGCCAGTTTGGAAAACAAATACTTAATAATATATTTTAAAAAAATGCTAACAACTGAAGCAAACTGGTCTAAAGTATATACGCTTAACCCTCTCTGTAGTCATTCACACTTATGTGTGTGAGAAACAAACATAATGGTGTAACAAGTCCCCAGAAACCAGAACAAACGAGTCCCCAGAAACCAGAACAAAGCAACTACCAAATTCAGCGTCAAAAATGTAATTCAGTTTTCCATTTGTTCAACTGCCAGCTTTTGTAAGGTTTTCTGATCTGTATTTTTGTGATCTTGACACCAGAATTTTGGTCTACACCATGGAACAGTTCCTGTCCATGTGTTACTTGTTACAAACATAATGTACCACCATACTGAGTACAGACGCTGTGACAAATCTCCGGAAACTTGTTTAACTATCCAATGCACTCCCAATCTGGACAATGTATTTTGTTGCTAGTACACTGTATTTCACTGCTCAAAACAATGACAGAAAACTAGGAATGCCCACCACACAAGCTTCACATAAAAATGTGCTCGTCACCCCAGTTTCATGGTTGTAGGTGCCACAAAACTATCCCCCTTTTTATTTTTTAATTAATTATATATATATTTCTTCTTTTCTACTTTTGATGTGCAGACGTTTTTGCTGGCCTTCCACAAAACAATGTGAGAAAACAAAACACACTTATCTCCAAGTGTGACAACCCAGCTCTTCATCCTTACTTAGAAAAGGCAACACCTTAACTCCAAGTGTGAAATCTAGAAATAGAATGTATGTCCTTGCTTAGAAAATGAAAAACAGCACTAAAGCTGTGAGAAAACTGAACACTTTCTCTCCCAGTTCCAATGTGAAAACCCGAACTTGAGTTGAAAGTGTAAAAAACACACTCTCCCATCATCATGGAGCTGGACATGTTCCATTTTCCCGAGGACATCTGCTGCTGGAACTTGGTATTCCATCAAGTAGGATGCTGCATCCTCCCATTTCCAGGCTTGCTTCCCATCCCAGTTCCATGGTTTTAGGTATCGCACCCAGACAGAACCACCAGGATCAGCCTCCTGCCCTAACACCTGAAGCAGAAAGTCAAAATGACCAAATACCTGTAAGAAAAACATAGAAGTAGTGTTGTTACATCCAACTTCTGGCATCACCACTCTCTATCACTGTTAACCCAAAAGACCATTAACACTTAAACACATGACTGTTAGAGTTAGCAGCAGCAAGACTACCAGTGGCCTCGTGAGACAACTTACAGTGACAACGTACAGGCGTCTGTCACAAAGATTCTCCCACTCTCACCAACACTGACATGAATTACAGGGTGAAGGCAACAGATTAATGTGAAGTTGTGCTTTACTCTCTACCATATTTTCATCATAAATACAGTATCATTTAATTTACATGAGATCTCAACAATGTTCGCATGTTTCTTAGTACTTGAACGTTCCTTAAGACACTAACGACAAACGCAGTGTCGTCACGGGGCACACTGGTCACTAGTAACACAAAAGTAATAGATCTGATTTACCACGCAGCACTTGCACACAACTCCATGAAGGACACTAAATTTAAGATCGTAAACACGCAAGCTGTTCGGACAATTGAGCTTCTATTGTATAATTTCAACTTCACTGACCCTTTCATATGTTACTCGAGACACGTGACGACATATAAGCTTCCGTCACAGAGGATTCTCCCCCCACCCACAATGTCACCAACCATCACCAAATGATGCTGAATATTAAATTTGAAGTTGTGTGCCAGTATGAGCGTAACACTGCCATCAGAAATAAATACAGCATCTTAGTAATCACATGAGATAGATACAGTGTTTGCATGTTTCTTGGTACCAAAATTGTTACTTGTTACATGAAATGCTGGTGTGACAACAAATATTTTCTTACCTTCTCGTCGAAACTCCAGAGCTGGAAAAGAAAGTTGTTTATTCGGGCATGCGCACATCGTTAACGTTCCAAAAATCAAACTTCCACTTTCGCCGATTGTCAAATAAGTTTGAAATAAGCGTTAAAAGTTCGAATATGCTACTTGTTACGGTGTGACACAAACACACTTCCCACCCCAAATCGTCGCTAAATACGTGCAAGTAAGCATCGAAAACGTCATCTTCCAATGAGTTTATAAACCTCGTTTCGGATTCATTCCATTCTTTTTAGCATGCTTGAGATGTGTTCGTCTGCTTGCAAGAAATGTGACAAGTGTAGCAAGTAACATGCACAGTTTGATACCATATCACATCGACATTCAGGCTGCTGGGTTGCTTTGGAACAATTCCATAGACAATTCAATTCAAGAACAACACCATGAGACCAAAAATATGTTTATTTTCTGTGTTTATCCACAGCTATATACACCTCAGTCAGTTCCTGCACCATCACGCGAAGTCAAAATGCACGACAATTTTGTCAGATCTGCACCGTCACTTTCACTTAGTGTTCTCTTACATTTGCGTGCTTCCTTCTGATTTCTTTCTCAAGCACTCTTCAGTCCTTCAGCTTTAAGGCCACAAACAAAACTTGGACCAAGAACATCATAATAATAAGTTATGAACAAGTTTGTATGGTGGGTGTCGGACTTAGCACCTTTTGACTTTGAATCATTTACTTATCTATATTATGCATAAAAATCACTTCTCTGAACAGCAAAATGGGCATTTGTCTTTTCTCGGTCCGCTCGAATACAATTTTCTCAACAGCTAAACCGATTAAATTTAAATTTTAATGTGTGCATGTAATGGCTTCTTGCAGTATAAGGTGATTGTGTGAGCATGCATGGTGCAGAAATAAGGTTGCTGTACACTCATGATTGCAGTAGGTGTGGGATCTATTTTGTGTGTAGTAGAGTTATCATCAGAGAGCACACTGCACATGTATCTATAGTGTAGAACACAACAAAACGCTGTTCGGGATGTGTGTGTGTGTGTGTGTGTGTGTGTGTGTGTGTGTGTGTGTGTGTGTGTGTGTGTGTGTGTGTGTGTGTGTGTGTGTGTGTGTGTGTGTGTGTGTGTGTGTGTGTGTGTGCGCGCGCGCGCGCGTGTGTGAATACTGTATTCCATATTAGTGAATGTGTGGATGTGGGGTGGGGGGGGGGTTGGGGGTTACAATATTTTTGTTTCGTATTCTTTGCAATATTCTACGGATGGAGAACCTACAGACAGATCTCCGGACTCAGTAGAAGCATGCCTTCTGTCTTCTGCTGATGCTGAATATGCCAAGACCCACATGACTTCCCCATGACAGAACTAAACATTATTCACGGTTTTGTTGTTCAGTTCAGTTCAAGATGGTGTCCATGCGCTCGGAAAAGCCCATATGCGCTCCACCCTGTCTCTTAGACCTGTGCTAAAAAATGCAGGCATGCATGTTTAGTTAAAAGACTAGTGCTGCAAAGTGCAAGCTTTAATTGTTTGTTCGTTTGTTTTCCCTGTGCTAACAAAGTACTGTTAAGTTTAAAAAAAGTTAAGTCTTGTGCTGAAAAGTACAAATTTTAATAAGTGTTTATTTGGCTTTCCTGTGCTGAAAAATGCAGACATACTTAAGTGCATGTTTTGTTAATAGACTTGTGCTGCAAAGTGCAAGCTTAGGTGGTAACCTTAGTTGACTAAATGTTGAATAGTGCTGCAAAGTACTACGTCGACTTCGGTATGGATGGGTCCAAAAGGTGCAACTTACTTTTGTAGGTAACTGGTACTGTGCCTATGCGGGTAGCTATGGTTTAGTGCGTAGGTTAGGCATAGTCCTGTGTTAATTTGGTTTGTTCTTGTGTTTGATGTATGTGTAATATGCGGTAGTGTAAATAAAATCGGCGCATACGTTTTTAAAATTTTGTTCATCGGTATAATGGGAGTGAAAGTATGTACTAAGACAGAGTGTGGCTAGTGCGCGCGGCTGTGAGCGTGCCTCAGTGCTTTCGTCATGTCGGTACATGTGTACAACTTCTGTCTCCCCGTATCTCTGTCGAGTGTCTGTTTTAAGTGTCACTAGTGAAACGGCACGCCTACTACTGAGGAGCACTCGAACAAGCAACCAAACACTGACACAGGGCTTGTGTGTTTTTGTGTGTGTGTTTTTTCCTTCTGGATACCAGTCGGTCGATTGTAGTGATTTTGAACACAACGCGAGGAACACTGAAATGCACACCACACGAAGAAGACTGGAGATAATTGTTTATTCCACTGTGAGTGTTTCTCCTTGGCAATTCAGTCCAGCCTCCCCGTAAACCTAAAATGAGGAACAGGCTCCAAGTCCGGTTACAATGGCCAAGGTACAGTATGAATGAATGTAGCTGTATTGTATTGTCCAGCGTATTATTACAGTAGGCTATATCTCCATACATTGTTAACCTGCTACGTTATTGTGAATGTGTGATGAATGCTGTCAACACCAGGCCTCATTCCATGTGCGGCATGTATATCTTATTTGAGACACGGCAATAACGATAATTATATAGATTGATTGATTTCTGAATTTGTATTCGTTTATTGCAGTACCATTTCCTCCTTGGCCACTCTTCGTCTTTGTCCTTATTTCTTTCCAGCTTCCTTTTCGACTTATACCTTCAACGTTTTAAACTATATTAAAGCTGTCTTTTGTTGTGATACGAAACTGATGCTGCAGTTTCGATATGTCCAGTTACGAAACTGTGGTTTGATTGCCTTCCTTGTCTTGTGCTATGGCGCGGAAGCTGACCAGTAAAGGATTGGAAACGTTTTCCTCTGGCCTCTTGTACACTTGTGAGACTGCATACTACAACATCTTTTATCACTAACGTGTGTACCTTTATCGGTGGCAAACCTTGAAAGTCGGAACAAACCAACGATTGTCAGCCCTCGTTTTTGTGGCTGATGAAAGACTGGCGGTGAACAACAATTCTGGCCGACGCCGCAGTGAGGTCCTTGGAGGACATGTTGACATTGCCTTAACTGCCAATGTGCGACTGCCTCAAAAGCGGGAACTGCTCGCCGGTTGGCCGCCGCGCTGCACTTCGCTAGAACTGACGCTGAGACTTAAAAACGTAAACATGGTGCTTAACGTCCATAGAAACCACGAGGCTTATTAGGGACGGGGAGAAGGGGGTATAGAGGTGGGGGGGAGGTGGGGGGGGGGGGGGGGATTATATACCTATCGCTACACTGTCACCACCAAAATGAGTTCTGCATTAAGGTGGGCCGCTGAGCCATTTTATTTCGTTAATTGTCAGGGACAAAATCACAAGACAGTGCCCACAGACCACAACTTTTGAAGAGAAAGGAGAGCTGACGCGGATTCGAACCGGGGTCCCCCTGCTTACCAGCCTAATGCATTACCGCTAGGCAGACGCTGAGACAACCGCGTGGGCCTTTTGTCAGCGGCCGGGTACAGAGCCAGCGTAAACAGCGGGTGGCAGTGGAACAAGAGGTAGGCCGATGTTTCTGGTTGTACTTTCAGTTTCTAGTCATACTTTGAATGACAATACAGTGGAACACGAGGTAGGCCGATGTTTCTGGTTGTACTTTCAGTTTCTAGTCATACTTTGAATGACAATACAGTGGAACACGAGGTAGGCCGATGTTTCTGGTTATACTTTCAGTTTCTAGTCATACTTTGAATGACAATACAGTGGAACACGAGGTAGGCCGATGTTTCTGGTTATACTTTCAGTTTCTAGTCATACTTTGAATGACAATACAGTGGAACACGAGGTAGGCCGATGTTTCTGGTTATACTTTCAGTTTCTAGTCATACTTTGAATGACAATACAGTGGAACACGAGGTAGGCCGATGTTTCTGGTTATACTTTCAGTTTCTAGTCATACTTTGAATGACAATACAGTGGAACACGAGGTAGGCCGATGTTTCTGGTTATACTTTCAGTTTCTAGTCATACTTTGAATGACAATACAGTGGAACACGAGGTAGGCCGATGTTTCTGGTTATACTTTCAGTTTCTAGTCATACTTTGAATGACAATACAGTGGAACACGAGGTAGGCCGATGTTTCTGGTTATACTTTCAGTTTCTAGTCATACTTTGAATGACAATACAGTGGAACACGAGGTAGGCCGATGTTTCTGGTTGTACTTTCAGTTTCTAGTCATACTTTGAATGACAATACAGTGGAACACGAGGTAGGCCGATGTTTCTGGTTATACTTTCAGTTTCTAGTCATACTTTGAATGACAATACAGTGGAACACGAGGTAGGCCGATGTTTCTGGTTATACTTTCAGTTTCTAGTCATACTTTGAATGACAATACAGTGGAACACGAGGTAGGCCGATGTTTCTGGTTGTACTTTCAGTTTCTAGTCATACTTTGAATGACAATACAGTGGAACACGAGGTAGGCCGATGTTTCTGGTTATACTTTCAGTTTCTAGTCATACTTTGAATGACGGTACAGTGGAACACGAGGTAGGCCGATGTTTCTGGTTATACTTTCAGTTTCTAGTCATACTTTGAATAACGGTACAGTGGAACACGAGGTAGGCCGATGTTTCTGGTTATACTTTCAGTTTCTAGTCATACTTTGAATGACGGTACAGTGGAACACGAGGTAGGCCGATGTTTCTGGTTATACTTTCAGTTTCTAGTCATACTTTGAATAACGGTACAGTGGAACACGAGGTAGGCCGATGTTTCTGGTTATACTTTCAGTTTCTAGTCATACTTTGAATGACGGTACAGTGGAACACGAGGTAGGCCGATGTTTCTGGTTGTACTTTCAGTTTCTAGTCATACTTTGAATGACAATACAGTGGAACACGAGGTAGGCCGATGTTTCTGGTTATACTTTCAGTTTCTAGTCATACTTTGAATGACGGTACAGTGGAACACGAGGTAGGCCGATGTTTCTGGTTATACTTTCAGTTTCTAGTCATACTTTGAATGACGGTACAGTGGAACACGAGGTAGGCCGATGTTTCTGGTTATACTTTCAGTTTCTAGTCATACTTTGAATGACAATACAGTGGAACACGAGGTAGGCCGATGTTTCTGGTTATACTTTCAGTTTCTAGTCATACTTTGAATGACAATACAATGGAACACGAGGTAGGCCGATGTTTCTGGTTATACTTTCAGTTTCTAGTCATACTTTGAATGACAATACAATGGAACACGAGGTAGGCCGATGTTTCTGGTTATACTTTCAGTTTCTAGTCATACTTTGAATGACAATACAATGGAACACGAGGTAGGCCGATGTTTCTGGTAATATTTTCAGTGAAAATGCAGTGGAACAAGAGGTAGGCCGACATTTCTAGTCATACTTTCAGTGACAATACAGTGGAACAAGAGGTAGGCTGATGTTTCTAGTCATATTTTTAGTGACAATACAGTGGAACAAGAGGTAGGCTGATGTTTCTAGTCATATGTTTAGTGACAATACAGTGGAACAAGAGGTAGGCTGATGTTTCTAGTCATATGTTTAGTGACAATACAGTGGAACAAGAGGTAGGCTGATGTTTCTAGTCATATGTTTAGTGACAATACAGTGGAACAAGAGGTAGGCTGATGTTTCTAGTCATATGTTTAGTGACAATACAGTGGAACAAGAGGTAGGCTGATGTTTCTAGTCATATGTTTAGTGACAATACAGTGGAACAAGAGGTAGGCTGATGTTTCTAGTCATATGTTTAGTGACAATACAGTGGAACAAGAGGTAGGCTGATGTTTCTAGTCATATTTTTAGTGACAATACAGTGGAACAAGAGGTAGGCTGATGTTTCTAGTCATATTTTTAGTGACTGCAGTGGAACAAGAGGTAGGCCAGGCCGATGTTTCTGGTCACATTTTCAGTGACAATGCAGCGGAACAATTTGAGGTAGGCCAGTGCATGGGCCGACATATACTGGACGGCCAGCTGCGCGCTATGCGCGAGGGTAAACTTGGCTGCATTTTAGGTGCATGCATTTCAGGTGCGGGGTATGGCAGGCCCAGATTCTGGACGATGTGATTCACTGTATTTTACCGTGGCTTCTGCAACACCAGAACGATCTGTACGAGGTCTTTATGCATAAAAACGCAACCTGTCGACGTCTTCACTGGTATTCCTTTTGTCGTTTACTGCGTCGCCGGAGTGGCTGTACCAGCGTCTGCTGTGTCGGCCATTTCGACCCATTGTTGGAAGGCAGCGTTCGTCGTGTTACACTCACGTGATGTCTACCGGGCCAATGAGTGTGAAAGTGCTAACGTGTCGAAATCATCACTGCTATTCTTATGATCATTTAATAAATGTACTTTATAGAATTACCGCCATCTGCGGCGTCGGCCAATTCGAACTCATGTTGGAAGGGAGACAATTTAAGTCAGACAAGGGCGATTCGGACCCAATGTAAACATACATTTTACCAGCTTTTCCGCTTATGCGAGCGAGTTTTCCTGACGTCATATATTTAAATAAATAGTATTCCGAATTATTATGTGCCTAAGTAAGCTACCCAGCGAATACAGAGCGAACAAATTGTTATCGCATTAAATGAATTCTCTCCCTTCGACGAGTTTAGGGGCAGCAAACGATACATACAGCAGTTTAAGTAGTAATCGGCAAGAATACTACTGAAAGTGTCAATAAGTTAGCGTTTTCATGTTTAATGACCTTGTAGACATCACTAGGGTGTTCCAGAAGTAAATCACAACGAACCACCTCCACAGTTTGGGCCTGGCATGCAGAAGGACATCGGTTCGGTTTTCCTCTTCGGATCTTCTCTCTCTACAAAAGTTGTGGTCTGTGGACACCGTCTTGTGACTTTGTCCCTCACAATTACTGAAACATTAAAATGGCTCTCATCGCTGCCCATCCCTAATAAGCCGTATGGTTTCTGTGGACGTTAAGCACCATGCGTTAGCTGGCAGTCAGAACTGGGGAGCTGAGTGAAAGTCGCAGTGGCCGTCCTGGGTTCCCCGTCCTTAATAAGCCTTATGGTTTCAGTGGACGTTAAGCAACACTCATATCGAACAAGCTGGCAGTCCAGTATACATAAGTCCTTGGGCCGAGGTTTCTGGTGTGAGCCGGTTTGGCCTAGCGGTAAGGCGTTAGGCTGGTAAGCAGAGGGACCTCGGTTCGAACGGCTCTCATCGCTGCCTATCTTAATGCAGGAGTCATTCTGGTGGTGACAGTCTAGACCTCCAAACCCTCTTCTCCCCTTCTCCTCGTCCCTGGTAAGCCTCGTGGTTTCTGTGGACGTTAAGTACCATGTTTTGCTTACTTACTTATGTTTCTGGTCTTATTTTCAGTGACAATACAGTGGAGTAAGACGTAGGCAGATGTTTCTGATCATACTTTCAGTGACAACGCAGAGGTAGACGCTGGACATCCTACCCACTGGGACCGCAAGGTACACCTTTATCTCGCTGTCTACATCCTCGGGACACTCCATCTGTCTGTCTGTCTGTCTGTCTTTGTCTCACTCTGTCTCTGTGTCTGTCTCTGTGTGTGTCTGTCTCTCAGTGTGTCTCTGTCTGTCTCTCCCTCACACACACACACACACACACACACACACACACACACACACACACACACACACACACACACACACACACACACACACACACACACACACAGATTTTCGGCCTTCAGTTTTAGCTAAGATCAGAGTAGAAGCCTATACGTGTCCTGTCTCGTAACAGTGCAGCACAACAGATAGGTGAGGTCACAGACACTGTGACGGACAGAGAACAGCACAGCACAACTGATAACCAACAACGCTCACTCAAACGACTAGCGTGGGAAACATGTCAAATCGTCTTCACGACTTGTCGTTAGTATCGTCTTATCGTGAATGTGTGTTTAAAACACAAGAGTTTCTGAACGTTGAGACGGTTTCCTCAGAGCTCTTGGTCGTGCTGGGGACTAAAAGCTAGGAGCTGTGAATCTGACGATGTGCTTTACTTTGGCTGTCGAAGGGCTGGCGATGACAGGCACACCAAAGCACAGCATGCTGCGTCCGACCCTGTTGCCATGGATGCTGCTGGTGCTGACATCATGGGTCGCTATGCAAGCGGCGCAGTGCAAGACTGTGGTGATAATCCCCACCCCCTTCACCAGTCACACCAGGTACCACACACGCGTAGCACGTGCTCTGTCGGCACTGGGGCACGACGTGTGGCTGATCATGCCCACGTACCTGTGGGAGAAAGGCTACGTCAACACGTCCGCCTTCCGCGTCATTCCCTACCAAACGCTGCCGCTGGTCGAGGAAAGGGCTGCGTCGCTGTTCATAGAGCCGTACTTTGAAGGGAAGCCGCAAAACATTTTCGAGTATATGCGGGTCATTGGGGAGATATTTGACGATTTATTAGGGAACGAAAACCTCCTGCAGAACATCAAGGATAAGGACGCAGACCTGATCGTTATAGACAACATCACCCCGTTCTACCGGACGGCCATCATTCCCCACAGACTCGGCAAACCGTTTGCTTTTGTCGGCTCCACATACGACCCCCATACACACCAGGATCCCATTTTCAACGGCAGAAACGCCGCACTTCTTTCTGCCGTACAGCAACAAGATGACCTTTTCTCAAAGGCTGGAAACATTCCTCTATTTTGTTGCCTTTACCGTGTTCAGCCCGTTCTACCCGTCCGACATTGTGTCCGTGTACGCCCCCGAGATGCCCTACGTGCCAATGGACGTGCTGGTGGGCCGGGCCGAGGTGTGGCTGGTGGAGACGGATCACATCCTTGACTACGCGAGACCGACGCTGCCCAACGTCAAACTGATCGGCGGCACGGCTTCCGGGCCCGCCAGACCCCTGTCTACCCACTTCCGGTCGTTCATGGAGGACGCCAGAGAGGGCGTTGTCGTCGTTTCTTTCGGCAGCTACGTCCTCGGTGTTCCCCGCCGTATCAGCGACAAGCTCTTCCAGGTCTTCCAAAGGCTCCCCATGAAAGTCATCTTCAGGTCCAACCTGACCTCTCCCGACCCTGCCAAGATCCTGACCTCCCCCTGGCTGCCCCAGAACGACCTGCTGGGTCACCCCAACACCAAGGTGTTCGTCAGCCACTGCGGCAAGAACGGTCAGTACGAGGCTGTGTGCCCGTCGTGGCCTTGCCGTTGTTCGGTGACCAGCCTTACAGCGCCGAGCGGGTACGGAGGAAGGGGTTTGCTGAGGTACCGACCTCAACACCTGTACCGCTGACCAGCTGACCAGCTGACCCAGGCCATTCTGACCGTGACGCGTGAACCTCGCTACAAACAGGCTGCTACTAAATACTCCCGGCTCTTCCGGCAGCTGTACGGGGTTCCCATGGAGACCGCGGCCTTTTGGTTGGATCACGTGATGGAACACGGGGGCGACTACATGCGTTCCGCAGGACAGGAGATGCCTCTTTATCAGTTCCTGATGCTTGACGTCGTCCTGCTGCTTGTGTCCGTGATGGCCGCTGTGGTCACATTGGTGAGTGTGTGTGTGTGTGTGTGTGTGTGTGTGTGTGTGTGTGTGTGTGTGTGTGTGTGTGTGTGTGTGTGTGTGTGTGTGTGCCGTCTGCAGGTGCTTTTGCAAAACGAAGATGAAATCTGATTAGGTGAAGAGTGTCGACCAAAGTCTTCACCACACTGCACGGTTTGGTGGCTGCCCTTAAAAAATGGTGGTTTGGTGGCTGCCCTTAAAAAAATATGGTGGTTTGGTGGCTGCCCTTAAAAAAAATGGTGGTTTGGTGGCTGCCCTTAAAAAACAAACAAACAAACAAACAAACAAAACAACGGTGGTATGGTGGCTGCCCTTGGAAAACGGCAATACAGCCAGCAATGCATTGGATACGTTTTGGCTTGTACGCGTTGGTTTGGAACCCGATGGGTTGCATTATTATTAGTAATAATCCGGAATAAAAAAAAAAAAAATTAGTGTGTAATAATCCAGACCTTTTACTTGTAATTAATACTCCGGACTGAATCCTGGAACGCCCATCCGATGACAGTTTACAGATGGAGAGTCACATCATAGTGTGCAGATGGAAAGTCACATGATAGTGTGCAGATGGAGAGACATGTCATAGTCTGCAGGTGGAGAGGCACGTCATTGTCTGCACACACACACACACACACACACACACACACACACACACACACACACACACACACACACAGAGTCACACACACACACACACACACAGTCACACACACACACACACACACACACACACACACACACACACACACACACACACACTCACACACAGAGAGAGAGAGAGAGAGAGTCGTATGTCAGGGCAATGGGACTGAAGAAAAAGGATTTTAAAAAGAGCAAGCTTTTCAAGAAAGGTTGAAAAGCACTGACAGAGGTAGGGTGACCGGCCATGTCCTGTACATGTAGACCTGAAGCAGAGCAGGAGGTGGAAGTGCAGGACGAGTGAGGATCTCACCGTGACTGGCTTTGCATCTCACATTGCTGTGTCGGTGCTATGTTGATTACCAGTGCACAGTACAGACTCTAGCTCATGTGTGTGTGTGCATGCGTGCGTGCGTGCGTGCGCGCGCGCGTGTGTGTGTGTGTCGTGTGCGAGCGCGCATGACAGTGAGTTGGCATTGTGTACAATATTCACCTTACACGTAACTTTTTGACTTTTAACTGAACCATATGCTGACTTTTTATTTTGAACTCTGTTTAAGTAACCATACCAACAGTTTTATAACACCATTTATCTTACCGCGCATGTGCAGCTGATTGTCAGTCTCATGCACAGCATGCCATGGCTGTTGCTCTCCCGGTTTCTGTGCAGGTCACCTAGGTCTAACACGCTGTCAAGCCCCACTGCTGTGCCGTTTTATTATTGTACCAACTCCACTAGCTACAATTTATTTATTCGATTGTTACATCATTTAACTGTGCATTCTGAACTGAGCTGGTTAGAACGGTAGGGAATCCCCCTCCCTCCCCTCCGGTGGAATGACCCAGTTAGCCTTGCTGCCGAATCAGTTATGGTGATTATAGTGGGAAGTCTTACCTTATTTAGAGTCGCGTTTTTACATCTTAGGCGCAAGTCAGAGG
>OY757541.1:1835557-1850557 GCA_963584105.1 Alviniconcha strummeri
AAAACTGCGCCTCTCACAGACAATCCACACTGTAAAGGAGAGCAAAACTATGGAGTGGTAACTTTATTTGTCAAGACAGATATTTGTTCGGTACAAGATCAAATGACTGTAAGTGCGGCAGACTCTGATTCTTACACTGAAAGTAACATTTCACATGTTACTTGTGACACATGTGCATGTGACGTCAAAGGATGGTGTCACAAGTAACAAGAAACACGCAGCTATACAGAAGCAATGTTTTCTTTGGGCTATAAAATCCTCTTTTGTTAAAGTTACCATGCGAACAGTCCAATCACTTTAATTATAATGATATGAGCAATTGGTTTCTAATGACACGTGCTTGTGACGACAAGTAAAATGCTGTAATTAGTCACAAGTTACTTTAAAAAGCAGAAAATGTCAGAAAATTACACAACTTGGAAACTTTCCCAGAATTAAAAAACTAAAACTAAAAGTCAGAGAATGCCTGTAACAGCTGAAATAAAGAGCATCTAAAATGTTACTTGTGACATGCATGACTGTGACGCAGAGATGTCACTTGTCATCAGAAACATAGACACTGTAAAATACTGAGTTCAATTGCCAGTTTGGAAAACAAATACTTAATAAAAAATGCTAGCAACTGAAGCAAACTGGTCTAAAGTATATACGCTTAACCCTCTCTGTAGTCATTCACACTTACGTGTGTGAGAAACAAACATAATGGTGTCACGAGTCCCCAGAAACCAGAACAAACGAGTCCCCAGAAACCAGAACAAACGAGTCCCCAGAAACCAGAACAAACGAGTCCCCAGAAACCAGAACAAAGAAACTACCAAATTCAGCGTCAGAAATGTAATTCAGTTTTCCATTTGTTCAACTGCCATCTTTAGTAAGGTTTTCTGGTGTGTATTTTTGTGATCTTGACACCAGAATTTTGGTCTACACCATGGAACAGTTCCTGTCCATGTGTTACTTGTGACAAACATAATGTACCACCATACAGAGTACAGACGCTGTGACAAATCTCCGGAAACTTGTTTAACTATCCAATGCACTCCCAATCTGGACAATGTATTTTGTTGCTAGTACACTGTATTTCACTGCTCAAAACAATGACAGAAAACTAGGAATGCCCACCACACAAGCTTCACATAAAAATGTGCTCGTCACCCCAGTTTCATGGTTGTAGGTGCCACAGAACTATCCCCCTTTTTATTATTTTATTATATATATATATTTCTTCTTTTCTACTTTTGATGTGCAGACGTTTTTGCTGGCCTTCCACAAAACAATGTGAGAAAACTAAACAAAACACACTTATCTCCAAGTGTGACAACCCAGCTCTTCATCCTTGCTTAGAAAAGGCAACACTTTAACTCCAAGTGTGAAATCTAGAAATAGAATGTATGTCCTTGCTTAGAAAATGAAAAACAGCACTAAAGCTGTGAGAAAACTGAACACTTTCTCTCCCAGTCCCAATGTGAAAACCTGAACTTGAGTTGAAAGTGTAAAAAACACACTCTCACATCATCATGGAGCTGGACATCTTCCATTTTCCCGAGGACATCTGCTGCTGGAACTTGGTATTCCATCAAGTAGGATGCTGCATCCTCCTGAGGACATCTGCTGCTGGAACTTGGTATTCCATCAAGTAGGATGCTGCATCCTCCTGAGGACATCTGCTGCTGGAACTTGGTATTCCATCAAGTAGGATGCTGCATCCTCCCATTTCCAGGCTGGCTTCCCATCCCAGTTCCATGGTTTTAGGTACCGCACCCAGACAGAACCACCAGGATCAGCCTCCTGCCCCAACACCTGAAGCAGAAAGTCAAAATGACCAAATACCTGTAAGAAAAACAGAAGTAGTGTTGTTACATCCAGTTCTGGCATCACCACTCTCTATCACTGTTAACCCAAAAGACATCGCATGAGTAACGTATACAGACCATTCATAAAACTTGTAAAGCATACAGATTATTCACCACACAAGTAAGCATACAGATCATTCAGCAAACGAGTAAATCATGCCTGTCAGTCCCCAGACGAGTTTGCTTTACTCGTTCCTTCTTACTGAGCATGAGGAATGATCTGCATGCTTTACTCGTTTGCTGAATGATCTGTGTGCTTTAGTGTGTGTGTGTGTGTGTGTGTGTGTGTGTGTGTGTGTGTGTGTGTGTGTGTGTGTGTGTGTGTGTGTAGATCATTTAACAAACGAGAAAAGCATGCAGATCATTCATCAAAGGAGTAAAGCACAGAGATCATTCACCACATCACTAAAGCACACATCATTCACCAAACGAGTAAAGCAAACAGGTCATTCACCAAACGAGCAAAGCACACACATCATTCGCCACAATACTAAAGCACACAGATCATTCACCAAACGAGTAAAGCACACAGATTCTTCACCACATGACTAAAGCACACAGATCATTCACTACAAGACTAAAGCACACAGATCATTCACTACAAGACTAAAGCACACAGATCATTCACTACATCACTAAAGCACACAGATCATTCACCAAACGAGTAAAGCACACAGATCATTCACCACATACCTAAAGCACACAGATCATTCACCAAACGAGTAAAGCACACAGAGTATTCCCCACATGACTACAGAGACCATTCACCAAACGAGTAAAGCACACAGATCATTCACCAAACGGGCAAAGCACACAGATCATTCACCAAACGAGTAAGCATGCAGACCATTCATCATACACAGGAAGAGGGAACGACAACAGCACTCGCATCAGCCGGAACAACAAAACGTGATGATGCCGACAACACCACCAGTCACACGGATAGGCAAGAACAATCACCAGTAACCTAAATGTCCTGATTTCATATCCTTACCTGTACGAGGTTTTCTTATTCTAAACATCCGTTTCGAAGCATAAAAATGATCGATTCCATGAAGTACAGACATTACACCGATCTGAACTCAAATACACCGAAATTTCCAGTAGGCCGTAGATCGTTGCAGCCCTGCGTGCTGTTCGTCTTCGATAAGGGCAGAGGAATCGACCAGCGCGAAATGAGAATGTCGTGTCTGATCCACACTGTTTTTGCCTTCAAACAATGCGGCATGCCAATCGATAACGTCCAGACACTGATATGCTGGCAGAGACTGGGAGGGAGGGAAAGAATTGTACATGGCACAGGTGAGATGGGGTCCAGACAGGTGGGCTTGGCTCGCTCATCGAACTCTGAAGCTTGCTGAGTTCGGGAAGGACACAGACCGATATGAACCGAGCCCGAACCGCGAAACGTGAGGCAGACGGGCAGTTCGTTTGTTGTCCTACCTGTATGCTACCTGAATCACTAGTTCACTCACTTGAGTACCTACGATGGCAAACGCTTCCAGCCAGTACAGTTAGCAGTCAGTCACCCGTTCATCCATTACGAAACGGCCTCTTGAGGAGATGACAGAAACGCCACCACCTACAACAACACCACCACCAACAACAACAACACAGACACACACAGACACACAGACACACAGACACACACACACAGACACACACACACAGACACACACACACACACACACACACACACACACACACACACACACACACACACACACACACACACACACTCCTTAGAATCCTTCAGCCATTCCATTGTGAAGTAATAATAAAAACATTAATATGAAATAACGCCTTTTTCCTTTCTGGGGTAGGGTTGGGGTGGGACCTGGTTTGTGTGTGTGTGTGTGTGTGTGTGTGTGTGTGTGTGTGTGTGTGTGTGTGTGTGTGTGTGTGTGTGTGTGTGTGTGTGTGTGTGTGTTTGCATGCATGTGTGTGTGTGCGTGCGTGCGTGCGTGCGTGCGTGCGTGCGTGCGTGTGTGTGTGTGTGTGTGTGTGTGTGTGTGAGAGAGAGAGAGAGAGAGAGAGAGAGAGAGAGAGAGGTGGAGGGAGGAAGGGAGAGAAAACAGCGTGGTGTTGGCAATGAATCAGCAAATTCCATTTGGGAGACCACAGGGCCAGACGAGGTGAGCAGGGAGACTTGACGGGCTGCTCGTGGACACCACAAAACACCGTCACTTCACTCAGGATGCCAGTGACCGCCACAGCATTCCCTCATCACGATCACAACGACCGAAATTCTAACACCCCTGCGAACCAAACCACGAAGCAGATCGATAAGAAATCAGTTTAGACTGTCGTCATGGCGTGACCTGTTCACAGACAGGCACGGGCGTCACGCCTGGAGACAGCAGTGCCCTGCCAGCCGTTCGGTCCCGGTGGCGGTGCCGCTGTCAGTCTCTCCTGGGATTAGCACCGGTGCCACAATGGCCGGCCATCAGCGGGATCGGAGTTTGATGTCGGCGGTCCAGACGGGGTAGCAAGGCGGTTAAGTGGACTGATGATGTCCTCAGACGGGGTGGCTTGCACTGCGAGTCACTCTTCACAGGTTAGTTGTTTGCCATCGTCGTGTAGCAATGGACTTTCCGATGTTCCAAGAGGTTACCAGTTGTTGCCTCTTTCACCCATCCTTCTCACATAGACCGTGTGAATCATCTCTCTCTCTCTCTCTCTCTCTCTCTCTCTCTCTCTCTCTCTCTCTCTCTCTCTCTCTCTCTCTCTCTCTCTCTCTCTCTCTCTAGTCTCTATCTCTGTGTCTCTGTCTGTCTGTCTGTCTGTCTCTGTCTCTGTCTCTCTCTCTGTCTCTCTGTCAGTCTCTGTCTCTCTGTCTCTCTCTCTGTCTGTCTGTCTGTCTGTCTGTCTCTGTTTTGTTAGGTGTGCTCTGTATTTTTCCCGTCGCTTTTCTTCTGTTACTTAATGCAGCTTTGTAACTGTCTCTGTCTTTGGAATTCAGATTTGCATTTGTCCCACTGTTACTTCATTTTAGCTCTGTAGGTAGTGAGTATTAGACAGTGGTGGTTTGTATAATTATTCGTATTTTATTTTACCACAAATATTCGTATTTCATTTTGCTGTGTTGAGTGCTGCTGTGTTTGTCATCAGGGACAGATTTTTCAGATAAAACCGACAGGAAGAGGAAGAGTGCCACGTGTAAGGTATGGTGTGGCGTATTTATCGTTACCTGTGACTAGGTCAGGGCAGAAGCCGGACTGCATGTCTGAAAAGTATCGAACTCTCTATCGTAGGGCAGTGACGAATATGGGGCGTAACGGGTGTGTGGCTTGTTTATTGTAGCCCTGGTTAGGACAGAAGCCGGACAACAGCAGTGCACCCCTCCACCTGCTGAAAACAATGTGGGGTGTAACCTGTGCTGTGTTTATCGGTAGCCTTGGTTAGGACAGAAGCCGGGCAACAGCAGACCACCCCTCCACCTGCTGAAAACAATGTGGGGTGTAACCTGTGCTGTGTTCATCGGTAGCCTTGGTTAGGACAGAAGCCGGGCAACAGCAGACCACCCCTCCACCTGCGGAAAACAATGTGGGGTGTAACCTGTGCTGTGTTAATCGGTAGCCTTGGTTAGCAGTCACTCGTTCACAGTCGCATGCCATTAGAGCGCGGGCGATGTGAGTGAAAAATATGAGACCACCTCTCTCTCCCAGATGAAAACAATACCGGATATAACCTGTGGCAAATAAAGTTATGGCGGCCTGGGCTAGATCGGCACAGAAGACATGCTATACTGCAGGAACAGTATCAAACTCCAAACACTGGTTTACGACATCCTTCCTTCAACCACTGCCGTATTTAGTTACGCCATAGGTCCCCGAAAACTGTCAGCTGACGAGCAGTTTTTTGTTGGTGCTCAAACAGTAGTAAGTTTATTACAAACAAGTCAGATTATATCAGACGTTTGTTTTATAACTGATCATGTTGCTTACGCCAGTTTAGATAAAACCAGTCATTTGAATCGAGACGGAACTCTTTTTTTTTTTTACCCGGAGGGAATGCGTCTCGTGTTTACGTGCGTGCTTGGGCGCTAAGTAAGTAAGTAAACATGGTGCTTAACGTCCACAGAAGCCGTACGGCTTATTAGGGACGGAAACTGGGCGCTAGGTTTCTTCCACAGTCTTATCACTACCCAAACCTTTCGGAGGGCGCTGACCGCGTCGGTGGACAGCTGCGCGGAGATAAAGAGTGCCCCTTCAGTGGCGTAACTAAATCTGGCAGAGTTTGGAGGAAGGTGCCGGAAAGCGGTGCTCGGAGTGTGGAACAGTATCAGACCCCCCCCCACACACACACCACCACCACCACCACCACCACTCCCCTCTCCTTCCAAAGTCACCCAGCTCTCGTCACGCGTGGTCGTTCTATGACGTCATGGGGACTTGTTTCGAGGGCCGAGCTCAGTTTGAAAGCCAAAGGGTTCCTGCAGCACTGACTTGGCCCGTCATTTATTTCAGCTGTCTTTCCACCGCTTGAAATGTCTGCAGCGGCAAAGCTGGAGTTCAGATAACTTGTGAATTACAACCGCTTGTTGTTTCTCTTCTCCGTCCCTCCCTCTCCGCCTTCTCCCTCTCTTCCATCTCAGCCTTCTCCCTCTCTTCCCTCTCAGCCTTCTCCCTCTCTTCCCTCTCAGCCTTCTCCCTCTCTTCCATCTCCGCCTTCTCCCTCTCTTCCATCTCCGCCTTCTCCCTCTCTTCCCTCTCAGCCTTCTCCCTCTCTTCCCTCTCCGCCTTCTCCCTCTCTTCAGCACGCAGCAGATGGGCAGTCGGCGTGGCGGAGTGAAGCCAATGGAATATTTATACCGGCGCACCCTCTGACCGTAACGAGAACGCTACAACTGCCGTACGCTCGGAGCGAACGAAGCGTGACTGAACTAGCGTGTTCAGACCGCGTCACTTTCATTTGTCCTAACTGGGACAGAAGGTGGATGAGACATGAGAGCCAGCTGGAGTCACGAGGCGTGCCCACTGTGAACCGTTAGGCTGGTAAGCAGAAGGACCTCGGTTCCATTCAGCTTCGGCTCTCCTCTCTCTCTTCAAAAGTTGTGGTCTGTGGACACCGTGTTGTGACTTTGCCATCACACTTAATGAAACACGAAAATGATCCTCACCGCTGCCCGTCCTCCAGCAGAAGTCTTTGCGGTGGTGACAGTGCAGCGTTAGGTACAGTCTCCTCTTCCCCCATCTCCTGGGATCTCGGTCCTCTACAGCGCCTCTTCAGAGACAGCTCGGCGTTAAACCCGTCTAACCAAACCGAGTAGAGTGCGGAAGGACGGCCCCGAAACTTGGTACTGTGCATCATTAGTCCAACAAGTGTGGCGTGAAAACCCTTCCTCAGTCAGACTCTGGACCGGGGCAAGGTCGGAGTGGGCACTGCCAGAGAACGGGACCCGCTGACCGTTTCTGTGTTGGACGAGAGGGTTGGACACTCAAGTGAGGAAGTGTCGGACGAGAGGGTTGGACAGTCAAGTGAGGAAGTGAGGGCTGGACACTCAAGTGAGGGACGAGAGAGTTGGACAGTCAAGTGAGGAAATGTTGGTCGAGAGGGTTGGACAGTCAAGTAAGGGACGAAAGGGTTGGACACTCAAATGAAGAAGTGTTGGTCGAGAGGGTTGAACAGTCAAGTGAGGAAGTATTGGACGAGAGGGTTGGACAGTCAAGTGAGGAAGGGTTGGACAGTCAGTAAGGAAGTGTTGGACGAGAGGGTTGGACAGTGAAGTGAGGAAGGGTTGGACAGTCAAGTGAGGAAGTGTTGGACGAGAGGGTTGGACAGTCAAGTGAGGAAGTGTTGGACGAGAGGGATGGACAGTCAAGTGAAGAAGGGTTGGACAGTCAAGTGAGGAAGTGTTGGACGAGAGGGCTGGACAGTCAAGTGAGGAAGTGTTAGACGAGAGGGTTGGACAGTCAAGTGAGGAAGGGTTGGACGAGTGGGTTGGACAGTCAAGTGAGGAAGTGTTGGACGAGTGGGTTGGACAGTCAAGTGAGTAAGTATTGGACGAGAGGGTTGGACAATCAAGTGAGGAAGGGTTGGACGAGTGGGTTGGACAGTCAAGTGAGGAAGTGTTGGACGAGAGGGTTGGACAGTCAAGTGAGGAAGGGTTGGACAGTCAAGTGAGGAAGTGTTGGACGAGAGGGTTGGACACTCAAGTGAAGAAGGGTTGTACAGTCTAGTGGGGAAGTGTTAAGAAGGGTTGGACAGTCTAGTGAGGAAGTGTTGGACGAGAGGGTTGGACAGTCAAGTGAGGAAGTGTTGGACGAGAGGGTTGGACAGTCAAGTGAAGAAGGGTTGAACAGTCAAGTGAGGAAGTGTTGGACGAGAGGGTTGGACAGTCAAGTAAGGAAGGGTTGGACGAGAGTGTTGGATGGTCAAGTGAGGGACGAGAGGGGTGGACAGTCAAGTGAGGGACGAGAGGGTGGACAGTCAAGTGTGGGACGAGAGGGTTGGACAGTCAAGTGAGGAAGTGTTGGACGAGAGGGTTGGACAGTCAAGTGTTGGACGAGATGGTTGGACAGTCAAGTGTTGGACGAGAGGGTTGGACAGTCAAGTGAGAGACGAGAGGGTTGGACAGTCAAGTGTTGGACGAGAGGGTTGGACAGTCAAGTGAGGAAGTTTGGAACTCTCCTACATGTTGGGCCAGTGGGTTTAAAAACTATTACCAGGAACCCTATCAAGCGTTGGACGATCAACAACGCCAGTGAGTGGTGAGTCCAAACTCCAAGCACTGGTTTACGACATCCTTCCTTCAACCACTGCCGTATTTAGTTACGCCATAGGGTCCATAAAACTGTCAGCTAACGAGCAGTTTTCGTGTTGGTGCTCGAACAGTAGTACGTTTGTTAAAACAACTCAAATAAAACAAGGCGTGCCATTTATATCCGCCAACAAAGTTTACACCAGCGGAAATAAAACCACAATCTTTTGAATCGAGACAAAACTCTTTTTTTTACCCGGGGTTTACGTGCGTGCTTTGGTGTTAGGTTGCTTTTACAGTCATATCAGTACCCGAACCTTTCGGAGGGCGCTGACCGCGTCGTTGGACAGCTGCTCGGAGATAAAGAGTACCCCTTCAGTGGCGTAACTAAATGTGACAGAGTTTGGAGGAAGGTGCCGAAAAGCGATGGTCTGATTGTGTGGTGAGTCATGTTTTGTTTTACGATCGTACCCACAGCGTTTGTTCCCGCCTCCCCGTTTCGCGTGGACCGTCCCTCAACATGAACAGAATGAGAGATTTGCGTATGCAGTCGTTTTCCTGCATGAGTCATGCGCAGTATCCCCTATTAGGCAGCTGCATCAAATAACTTCATCTTGGCCGAAACTTGTCTTTGCAAAAACACGAACTTCAATGCTAGTGTCAATGTCCCCTGGCATGGCGCAGTCAGCTGAGCTCCATGTAGACGGCCACGTGCTCGTTGCGCTTGGCCAAGGTGATGATGGGGTTGAGGGAGGGGGAGGGGGTAGCGGGGGAGAACGGTGAAGGAAGGGGTGCGAGAGGGACTGTGGACAAGGAGATGCGGGGAGGGGGGTGAGGAGGCCGGTGAGTGACTAAAGAGTTGAAAACAACTATGATTTCAGCTGCCGCCAAATGCAAGGAAAGAGAGCACTGCGTATGTTTAAATTAGCTAACTGTCCTGAGCAGAAGTAATCACCATCAGAGAGAAAGAGAGAGAGGGACAGACCGACAGACAGACAGACGACCGACCGACAGACAGACAGACGACCGACAGACAAAAACTAAATTAGTCTTGAACGTCAGGCCGGCGGCCGTGTAAGCCACATCAGGGACACAGTTGTCAGAGAGGTCATCTCTCGCCCCCCCCCCCTCCCCCCCCCCAAAAAAAAATAGAAAAAAAGAAGAAGGCAGATTAATGGAGACAAGAAATTCGACTGTTCTCCACAAAATCTCCCTCCCACCCCAGTTGGAGACGTTTTGGGGACTCGATCATGTACAAAGGAGAATGAGTCAGGACTCGATCATGTACAAAGGAGAATGAGTCAGGACTCGATCATGTACAAAGGAGAAAGAGTCAGTCTGTCAAACGGAGATGAAATCATGCCAGGTATAAACCACGCCGTTGCCTTTTCACCGTTAGCTTTGGCTATGTGAAATCATGCCAGGTATAAACCACGCCGTTGCCTTTTCACCGTTAGCTTTGGCTATGTGAAATCATGCCAGGTATAAACCACGCCGTTGCCTTTTCACCGTTAGCTTTGGCTATGTGAAATCATGCCAGGTATAAACCACGCCGTTGCCTTTTCACCGTTAGCTTTGGCTATGTGAAATCATGCCAGGTATAAACCACGCCGTTGCCTTTTCACCGTTAGCTCTGACTTTGTCAGGACAGAAGCCGGACTGCATGAATAAGAAGTATCAGACCACCTCTCCCCCAGCAGAAAGGAATGCCAGGTATAAGGAATGGCGTAGTTTATTGATTCATCATTAGCTTCGACTAGGTCAGGACAGAAGGCCGACTGCATGAATGAAAGATATCAAACCACGTCCACCCAGTTGAAACGAATGCCGGGTGGCTGTGGCGTGCTTATCGGCAGCTTTGACTAGATCAGCACAGAAGCCTGACGACATGGATGAGGAATATCAGGCCACTCCTTTCCCAGATGAAAACAATGCCGGCTATAATGAGTGTGTGTGTGTGTGTGCGTGCGTGCGTGCGTGCGTGCGTGCGTGCGTGCGTGCGCGTGCGTGCATGTGTGCGTGCGTGCATGTGTGTGTGTGTGTGTGTGTGTGTGTGTGTGTGTGTGTGTGTGTGTGTGTGTGTGTGTGTGTGTGTGTGAAGAATATCAGACCACCCCTTTTCCAGATGAGAACAATGCCGGGTATAATGAATGTTTGTGTGTGTGTGTGTGTGTGTGGGGGGGGGGGGGGTCGGTCTGTATCTATCTATGCATTTGAATCTTTGTCGTCGGAATATATGTATGCGTAAAAGAGTTTGTGAGCACTTAGGGATTAAAATAAAAATGAACATTTGCTGAACGCCTCATCTCCAGATGAGCTCTAAGCGCTTCACAATGGCAAAATAATTAATATAGTTCTCTGCTGTCAAGCAGACCTACTGCGCTCGAGCTGTTTACCACTCTCAGTGAGTGGCTGTAATTTTACGCAGCGCGGTTTTGAATACCCACCGAAGTGGTTACAGCAGTGTTTCGTTGTTACATGGCTTGTGCCACATAAAACTGCTGCCGTCTCGGCGCACGTTCAGTGTTCATCATACAACCATGCACCAGTTTACAGACAGTGCCACTTTATACGAAGCCACATACGTAGGGTGCATGTGTCTTTAGCTGTAACTTGCCACCAGCACTTTTGGCACAATGACTGGGATCTTGCCTGTGCTACTATCGCAAGGCATGATAAACAACACAGCCCTCAAATTCTAATGATTTCACATTTGGAAATGAGACAGATAGTCCCAGCGTGTTTTGAATTAAGTCCGTTCCCTGAGGCTGTTGATGCCGTCACGTGGATGATAGAATATTAACCAATGAGTTGTGTGGAGGAGGGTGGGGGGGGGGTTCACCGTCATAACTTCACATTGAATATAGATTGAAGATCTAGTCAGGTACAGTGAGCTGTGTGTGTGTATGTGTGTGTGTGTGTGTGTGTGTGTGTGTGTGTGTGTGTGTGTGTGTGTGTGTGTGTGTGTGTGTGTGTGTGTGTGTGAAGAGAGAGATGATATGGGTGGGACGGTGGGTGTAGGTGTTGTCAGTCTAAAACGCTCAGATGCAGTGTGTGTGTGTGTGTGTGTGTGTGTGTGTGTGTGTGTGTGTGTGTGTGTGTGTGTGTGTGTGTGTGTGTGTGTGTGTGTGTGTGTGAAAGAGAGAGAGAATGTGGGTCGGAGAGTGAGTGTGGGTGTTTGGGTGTTGTCTTAGACGCTCAAATGCTGAGAACAATGCGGTGTAATATATCTTGTTTAAATCTCTGTCAGCCCTCTGTTTGTTTAGCACTTTAAAGAATGTGGGGCAGTCATGTGACCGGCGATATCGCAGTCTTTGATCCTAGCTTTTTGCGTGGGAATGGAGGCTGTTCCTGTTCACAGAGCAAAGCGGCAAAGTACGGCCCTAGCCACCCGTCATCAAGACGACAGCAGCGCCATGAAATTGCCCACTGAATCCTTTCGCTTTCTGCCCACACAACCGCTCGGCGGCTACACAATCAATGCGTGAGCAACAGCGAGGGACGGACTGTAATTGAGCAACTTTATTTATTCATTCACTTACTCCTTTACAGAGCTCTAGACCTTCCCTCTCCCCCCCCCCCCACCCTCCACACACTCACACACCTCCCCCCTCCCACCTCTGTCTGCTCTGAGTCACCGGCCTGTAGGTCTGTAACGACTCAGCAGCGCACGACACGTGAGGTGATGTAGCTATTATGGGACCAGCGGGAACAGAGATCACGTGCAGCGAGTAGGCTGTAAGTTGATCTTCACTATCCTTGTCACGTAGGACCCGAGTCCGGTACGTTTCGCCAGCCGTTTAGTATGCACGATAAGTTTGAGCACTGGGCTGTCACGTTAATCTGGTGGATAAATCGTAAACAGTTTTATGTAGCCAGCAGCGTCAAGAGAACGAAAGAAGAAGGCAAAGGAGGGGGAGAGGAAAGAAGGCGAAGAAGGGGGAGAGGAAAGAAGGCGAAGAAGGGGGAGAGGAAAGAAGATTAAGAAGGGGGAGAGGAAAGAAGGCGAAGAAGGGGGAGGGGGGAAAAGCGAAGAAGGGGGAGAGGAAAGAAGGGGAGAGGAAAGGGGAGAGGAAAGAAGGTGAAGAAAGGAAAGAAGGCGAAGAAGGGGGAGAGGAAAGAAGGTTAAGAAGGGGGAGAGGAAAGAAGGCGAAGAAGGGGGAGGGGGAAAAAGCGAAGAAGGGGGAGAGGAAAGAAGGGGAGAGGAAAGGGGAGAGGAAAGAAGGTGAAGAAAGGAAAGAAGGCGAAGAAGGGGGAGAGGAAAGAAGGTTAAGAAGGGGGAGAGGAAAGAAGACGAAAAAGTTGGAGAAGAAAGAAGGTGAAGAAGGGAGAGAGGAAAGAAGGTGAAGAAAGGAAAGAAGGCGAAGAAGGGGGAGAGGAAAGAAGGCGAAGAAGGGGAAGAGGAAAGAAGAAGGCGAAGAAGGGGGAGAACGAAAGAAGAAGGCGATAAAGAAGAATGAGAATGAAAGAAGAAGAAAAATCTGAAACAAGAATGACTGCTAGCGTTCTAAACCAAGATCCAAACATTGTGTTTGTGTCCTAATAAATAAGCATTGTTTTGAACCTTGTATGTGTTTGAAAGAAAAAGAAGGTGAAGAAGGAGAATGAAAGAAGAAGGTGGAGAAGAAGCCATCTTTGTTGTAATACGATTAAAGTGTGGGGGAGGGTGGGGGAGGGGTGGGGGAGGGGTTGCTCCTTTCCTTGTGTAGGGGAGCGGGGTGGGAAGTGAGGGAAGCAGGTTGGAAGCAGGAATGAAAAGTGGCAAGTCAGAGGTTGCTATAACATAACTTTTATTTGCACCAACCAGGAAACAGTGTCTGTGTTGGAAAAGACACAAGCAAACAAAACATTTAGAACATGAAAGCAAACGTAAAGACTAAACAACAGTAATTATATAATAAATACAGTAACCATGTAGTTTACCTGTAGGTTACTATAATACATGATGGTAACGGACAAAATGATTAATAATCAAGCACATAAACTGTGTGTATGATTTGCACATAAAAACCTATCTCACAGTGTCGCGGTGAGTATACAAGAGAGGGCCAGTCAATTAACTGACAAACTCCTAGTATATAATAGTATACAATAAAGTAACAGTGAAAACTATGGATTACCAAGATAATTCTTTACTAAACAGGAAGAGTGAGATAATCGTTACAGCAGTTCCACTTAAAGTAAAAGTCCGAGGTTTTTAAGTATGCAAATGACCATCGAAATGATTGACATATGAGTCACTAGTTTCAGATTTAATGAAATAAATAAAATTAAAATAAATAAAATAAATTGGGTTTTTAATCGATTTTGTTTTCTGTAGGCTTCCCCGGAAGTGACGTCAGTCTGGAGAGTTAGTGTGGTTGCCATCTTAGATTCTTCAGTAAACTGTGTATGTGTGTGGTCGACAACAAAGTTAACTATGCCGGCCTACTGTGTTACCGCGAACTGTAACAATTCGCAGACGACCCCAGGTATAACAATGCACGAGCTCCCGCGCAATCGACCCGTAGTGAGGCGAAAGAGGATTAAGTTTATACAGTTCAAACGAGCTGACTTTCTATCTGCGCCGCATCACGCCCATTTGTGTAGCGAGCACTTCAGTGAGTGCAATTTCGCAAACCCCATGGAATACCGCATGGGGTTTTGCTTCGAAGCTGACACGATGTTCCGGTACTCTTTCAAAATCCTGCCTGACAGGCTCAAACTGATACGGCTTTATCCTTGTGGGTCTCTCGGGCAAAGTGTCAGTTTCGTCTTCGGAGCTCGAGTTGGCCATTTTGCAGCGACTCCCAGAGTGACGTAGTAGGCATATGGTCACGTGACTTGGGCGTCACGGCGACGCTTTAGGTACGACAGAAAATGCCCTCTTTTTTTTTCGTGCATTTATAACCCTCAGATCACAGTTTCACCTACATCATCGTTCTCAGCGAGCTTTAACGGAAATCGTGTCAAAAATCACCCCTAACCTTGGACTTGTCCTTTAAGCTCACAACGAGACGGACAGTGACACGGGTGGCACTTGGGACCATGCCGTGAGCGGGAGGAAGTCAATCATAAACTGACCGGCTCCAGCCTCGTTACTCAACGCGTGTACAAAAGGGCTACAGCATGTCACGTGAGCCCGTTTGGCTGAGCTGTAAGGAGTTAGGCTGGTAAGCGGAAGGACCTAATCCCGTTTTGCGTAGCCTTTAATCTAGTCGCCAGGGCTTTCTCTTGTCATAGTTCAGGAGCTGTGTGAAAGTCGAGGTGGACGTCCTGGGCTGTCCGTCCTAACGAGCCTTCTGGTTTCCGTGGACGTAAAGATTTATTGCACCGTGCTTCGGCATTGGTCACAACTTGTCCCTAATATGTCAACAGACATCTGAGGACACTAAGCATCAACTCATCATCATCATCTCCTGTCTCTTCTCTTGCGAAGCGGTGGCGCTTTGCTGAACTTGAATGCTC
>OY757541.1:1855557-1860986 GCA_963584105.1 Alviniconcha strummeri
ACAAGTTAGTGCTTTCACATCTACTGACCCGGTTGACATCACTTGAGTGTAAAACGCGACGAACGCTCCCTTTTCCAACATGGATTCGAAATGGCCGACACAGCAGACGACAGCAACTCGACACAGTTAGCGACAAGAAGAGTACCAGTCTACCACTGAAGCAAACTCCAAGCACTGGTTCACGACAGCTCGGAGCGTGCCACTGAAGATGTCGATAGGTAGCGTTTTGAAGCCTAATGACCTCGTAGAGATCGCTGTTTTACCAAGACGTTCAGTGGTTGCCTACAGAGAAGGAATTAAACTTTTGTTTTTGCGTCGTCAACAAGTACGGTGCTCAGGACGAAGAGGAGAGGCCTGAGTAAAAGGGATTCTTTTTCTCTTTTCTTTCTTTTTCATTCTTTCTTTTTTTTTGACTCCACAGTGTCGCGTTGACTCACACTACATAAGCAACAGAAGCAGCCAATGTTACTCTCACATAGTTCAGGAGCTATGTGAGAGTCGAGGTGGCCGTCCTGAGCTGGCCGTCCTAACGTGCCTTCTGGTTTAATAATAATAATACGTAATTCTTATATAGCGCCTAATCCAACTTGACTGGCTCAAAGCACTTCACAATTCAAAACAAGAATGGAAATCAGAATCAATACATGAAACGTGCATACACCAGACGATCCAACGTCAACAGCAAAGCGCAGGCAAACATGCACACATCCTGGAACCATCAGTGGAACCCAGACATGCAATGCAGCAATACATGGACCATCGAAACATCTCATGACTGGAAATCAAATACAAAGAGCATCAAAAACTGGGTTCTATTGGAAGGTTTGGGAAAACGAGTGGGTTTTCAATTGTGACTTAAATGAGGAGTATGTGTGTGGCGGATGGAGAAAGGCAGATTATTCCAGGTAATCTGGTAGATGCGTTTTGGATTTTTTGGAGTTTATGTTGTGGCTGCGTCCTCTGTCAAGTACTGTCTGATTGAGGAAATCCTCCGAAGCTCCCAGGAGGCTATCTGGCACACTTTGATTATGTGTTCTTTCATGGACAATCTCCAGTCAAGCATAACACCAAGGTTTCTAACACTTTTCACAAATGGCACGACACTAGAACCTAATTGTATGGATATAGGTAGGTCTTTGTCAGAGCTGGAGGTAGCTACAAGAAGAGTTTCGGTTTTACCTTCGTTCAATTGTAGTTTTCCGTGGACGTAAAGAATTATTGAACCATGCTTCGGCATTGGTCACAACTTGTCCTTAATATGTCAACTGACATCTGAGGACATAAGCATCACTTTATCATCATCATCAATGTTACTCATAGTTCAGGAGCTGTGTGAGAGTCGAGGTGGCCGTCCTGGGCTGTCCGTCCTAACGAGCCTTCTGGTTTCCGTGGACGTAAAGCTATACTGAACCATGCTTCGGCACTGGTCACAGCTTGTCCCTAATATGTCAACTGACATCTGAGGACATTAAGCATCACTTCATCATCATCATCAAGGTTTTCAAGGTTTTATTGATGTTATTATCAATGTTACTGAAAAGCAGTCTACGGTGTTCTCAGCTGGACCATAAACGTGTCGTCTGCATTTCCGGTCCAAAACTTCTGGGGTAGATTCGCTGTGCCTGTGGTTCGATGTCTCTTCCAGCTAATAACAAGGTCATCTTTCTTTTTTGTGACAATGTAGGCACCCCGATCATCGAGGATCTGATTCTACATACTGTACCTGCAACATCCAGTGAGGGTAAAATCCAAGGAGACGGTCGGAAATTCCTGGACCGTTTTAAAAGTTATTTTGGGTCACAAATATCATCACAATCATTAAATGAGGTCCGTATCTACCGATTACAGCCAAAACCAGCAACAAAAGATACTTTTTTCATATATCTTTGCCCAGCGCACAAGTTTTAAAACTTTAGATAATTGGGGCTATAAAATTCCCAACCAATCAAAAAAGAGAAAGGACAGGAAAGAAAGGTTAAAGGGTCTCGGCCCTGGACACACACAATACACTCGGTTACACATGTACGAGACAGTAATTATACAGCTACACTTTGTACTGTAAGTTATGTATTTTGTGTGGTGAGCTGCAGCTGTGGAAACAGTTCACAACAGCTGGGCTGTTATGCTGAGCACTGAGCTACTGCACAAAACAGAGAACGGCCTGAGGAGCAAGGAGCGATCTACAGCACAGAGAACAGCCAAAGGAGCACCGAGCGATCTACAGCACAGAGAACAGCCAAAGGAGCACCGAGCGATGTACAGCACAGAGAACAGCCAAAGGAGCACCGAGCGATGTACAGCACAGAGAACAGCCAAGAAGCACCGAGCGATGTACAGCACAGAGAACAGCCAAAGGAGCACCGAGCGATGTACAGCACAGAGAACAGCCAAAGGAGCACCGAGCGATGTACAGCACAGAGAACAGCCAAAGGAGCACAGAGCGATGTACAGCACAGAGAACAGCCAAAGGAGCACCGAGCGATGTACAGCACAGAGAACAGCCAAAGGAGCACCGAGCGATGTACAGCACAGAGAACAGCCAAAGGAGCACTGCAGGGGCGTGACTCGTTACAGTCATATTAACATCAATGTGTGCATGCGTGTACCCGTCCTACCCATGCGTGTACCCGTCCTACCCATGCGTGACCCGTCCTTCCCATGCGTGTAGTGTACCCGTCCTTCCCATGCGTGTAGTGTACCCGTCCTTCCCATACGTGTAGTGTACCCGTGTACCGTCCTTCCCATGCGTGTAGTGTACCCGTCCTTCCCATACGTGTAGTGTACCCGTCCTTCCCATGCGTGTAGTGTACCCGTCCTTCCCATACGTGTAGTGTACCCGTCCTTCCCATACGTGTAGTGTACCCGTCCTTCCCATACGTGTAGTGTACCCGTGTACCGTCCTTCCCATGCGTGTAGTGTACCCGTCTTTCCCATGCGTGTAGTGTACCCGTCCTTCCCATGCGTGTACCCGTCCTTCCCATGCGTGTAGTGTACCCGTCCTTCCCATACGTGTAGTGTACCCGTCCTTCCCATACGTGTAGTGTACCCGTGTACCGTCCTTCCCATACGTGTAGTGTACCCGTGTACCGTCCTTCCCATGCGTGTAGTGTACCCGTCCTTCCCATACGTGTAGTGTACCCGTGTACCGTCCTTCCCATACGTGTAGTGTACCCGTGTACCGTCCTTCCCATACGTGTAGTGTACCCGTGTACCGTCCCTTCCCATGCGTGTAGTGTACCCGTCCTTTCCATACGTGTAGTGTACCCGTCCTTCCCATGCGTGTACCCGTCCTTCCCATACGTGTAGTGTACCCGTCCTTCCCATGCGTGTACCCGTCCTTCCCATACGTGTAGTGTACCCGTCCTTCCCATACGTGTAGTGTACCCGTCCTTCCCATACGTGTAGTGTACCCGTGTACCGTCCTTCCCATGCGTGTAGTGTACCCGTCCTTCCCATACGCCCATACGTGTAGTGTACCCGTCCTTCCCATACGTGTAGCGTACCCGTGTACCGTCCTTCCCATGCGTGTAGTGTACCCGTGTACCGTCCTTCCCATACGTGTAGTGTACCCGTGTACCCGTCCTTCCCACGCGTGTAGTGTACCCGTCCTTCCCATACGTGTAGTGTACCCGTGTACCGTCCTTCCCATACGTGTAGTGTACCCGTGTACCGTCCTTCCCATGCGTGTACCCGTCCTTCCCATACGTGTAGTGTACCCGTGTACCGTCCTTCCCATGCGTGTACCCGTCCTTCCCATGCGTGTATAGTGTACCCGTCCTTCCCATGCGTGTACCGTCCTTTCCATCAGAGGCAAAGCTGCTCGTTCTAAAAATCAAATCAAATTTTTTGTCACGACCTTGTAACAATGTGAAGGAAGTATGTCCTAAGGCGCTCATTACCATCGAATACAATAACACTTCAGCGATGGGTTCAACAACCCATCACCGATGGGCTGTCTTGCAGCTGTCGTAAACAATACCGATGGTGCGCACTTGTGGACGAGAAGAGAGATGAAGGAATAAAACAGACAGAGTATTGCAGGAGACGGTGGTCCTGTCGGAGACACGATACAGCAGCACTGCAGGCGACGAGGACAGACACGTTAGGACACACAGGGTGACGTGCTGTAGGACAGACACGTTAGGACACACAGGGTGACGTGCTGTAGGACAGACACGTTAGGACACACAGGGTGACGTGCTGTAGGACAGACACGTTAGGACACACAGGGTGACGTGCTGTAGGACAGACACGTTAGGACACACAGGGTGACGTGCTGTAGGACAGACACGTTAGGACACACAGGGTGACGTGCTGTAGGACAGACACGTTAGGACACACAGGGTGACGTGCTGTAGGACAGACACGTTAGGACACACAGGGTGACGTGCTGTAGGACAGACACGTTAGGACACACAGGGTGACGTGCTGTAGGACAGACACGGTGGTGTGATGTTAAGACAGACATGGTGGTGTGCTGTTAAGACAGACACGGTGGTGTGTAGTGGGGACAGACGCGGTGTGTGTAGTAAATAGGACCCCCCCACACACACACACACACACACACACGCACATACACACACACCCACACACACAAAGAAGAGGGTGGGGGGACGAGGAAGGGCCGTGGTCAATCAGGCGAACATTGGCATTGTTTCAAAGGCAACGCCGGGAAAACGCCCGAGAGGCGTGCAGCTTACGGGGTTTTCCTAGCTTATAGATACCGTCTGGATCTGAACTGAACTGACGAGTCAGACGATTGGCCTATTCGTTCGTTTTTGTTTTTGTTTTCCTCTCTCTCTCTCTCTCTCTCTCTCTCTCTCTCTCTCTCTCTCTCTCTCTCTCTCTCTCTCTCTCTCTCTCTCTCTCTCTCTCTCTCTCTCTCTCTCTCTCTCTCTCCTCCCCCTCCCCCCCCATAGTTTCGTAATGCAGGTCAGCTATTTGATGGATGGCATGTGCCTGTGACTGTTTCATTTGTGCATGACAATGCTCACGTGTCTGTCAGACCAGCGTCAGCCAATGTGGCACGGGGCCACAAGGTTCTCCATTTCATCGGCAAAACAAGGATGTAAATGAAACGTGCATCATCGCTATCAGAGCGTTACGTCAGCAGCAGATTATTATGTTGTCAACCTGGCTGCACCCCGAAAGGTGGCGCACACAGTTCCGGAACTAAAACAGAATAGCTGGGACAGCTTGAACAAAACAGCTGGGACGCCTTGAACAGAACAGCTGGGACGCCTTGAACAGAACAGCTGGGACACCTTGAACAGAATAGCTGGGACACCTTGAACAGAGCAACCTGGACAGCTTGAACAGAACAGCTGAGATACCGTGAACAGTACAACTGGGACAGCTTGAACAGAACAGCTGGGACACCTTGAACAGAACAGCTGGGACACCTTGAACACCTGTGCACAAAACCTGTT
>OY757541.1:1861186-1881186 GCA_963584105.1 Alviniconcha strummeri
TCTGTAGCTGGCCTTGAGCTAAATCTATCCAAGCAGGTGTGTGGGAATACCACTGGGAAAAACTAACAAACAAACAAACGGAAAACAAGCAGAGGCTGAGGCGTTGTATCAACGTTATATATCTGGAAGATCTTAAACAGAGTAAATCAGACGGGGGGGGGGGGGGGGGGGGGGGGGAGGGGGGGGAGAGAGAAAAGAAGAAGAAGGAAACTCACACGCACACACACAGAGGGAAAAAAGGAGGAGATTGTCCTACTCCCTTCATAAAAAGCCTATCGAGTGCTAACCCCCTCCCCCCCCCCCTCTCTTGTGACATCACCAACTGTAGTACCCGGTAAGCTACGTTAACCCTCTCCCACCCCACCCGCCCGTAACACTTCACATGACGTCCATGACGAAGTGTTTTCCATCCACCACAATGACGTCACAGGACGTCCTACCCGAAGTCTGACTGTCCGTAACACTCGGGTGAAGTCAGGCTCTGGAAAACGAACGGTTCTGGTTGGGTAACCAGCTGTCAGCCCGGCATCTGAGGCCACTAAGCCCACAGCATCACGGGATGACAACTTCCTCGGCAGGAAAGGGGTTAAGTGTGTTCGTTTTCTGTACTGACGTTGACCCGACGAGAAGTTCGGGCGATAGGGGCCCAAGGCTCACAGATAACTTTGTATGCATAACTTTCACCACTGTGAAAAATTATCATTCGATCATAGTAGGGTTTGTTTAAACTACTGACGGAACCAAGATAGCGATTAAACGAAACGAAACGAAAGTTACAGCAGTTTCACCACAAAAAAAAAATCTTTTTTTTTCTTTCTTTTTTCTTTTCTTCTTTTTTTCTTTTTTCTTTTCTTTCTCTTCTTGACTAGTTCACACCTGATAAGTGACTAACTTGATACAAGAGATTTTTTATTCTTTTTGTGTGCTGTTTGATAACACCCTTTATCACCCGTATCAGTGTGACGACTGACGTCGGCTTTAAGTGTACAACTCGGTGTTGACACACGGCCTTTCGTGGTGGGACTCACCCGTTCACGTCAGCATCATATTCCAGCTGTCCAGTATGCACACTGGGGTGCAAAGGAAACGCGACGAAAACTGAACGAGTTTTGCATTCATTTGATAACCTTCTTCCCTACGAAAGAGGGAGAAAGAGTGGGGTGTGTGTGTGTGTGTGTGTGTGTGTGTGTGTGTGTGTGTGTGTGTGTGTGTGTGTGTGTGTGTGTGTGTGTGTGTGTGTGTGTGTGTGTGTGTGTGTGTAACAAAAAACAAACAAAAAACAAAGCGAAGGTGGATGGGGTGGGGAGACAAAAACAAATAAACCTAGAATCAAATGAGAGCAATCAAAATATAGCAACGTAGTTTTAACGTGTGGCTTAAAAAGAGCACAGACACAGAGATCATGTGATGAACGTCGAATTTAGCAGACCTTGCTTAATTTCCTATGGATGCCAGTGTATTTTACTGGTTCAGTCTGTCTGTACTATTCAGAATGATACCGCCGGAGGCACATGCAAACATTTATTCACCTTTTTTGTGTGTTTCAGGATTGCTGCAAATTACAGAAGAACCTCATTACGTCTGAACATTGACACTAGAACCTGGGGCAACAAACCAGTGGCTCCATCTCTCTTCCCACTACACCGAAAGGCAAAGATGGTTTTCAAAGGCTCCTGAATAAAACTTTTTGTTTTTATTGCGCTGGTCACAGCGCACGATTCTGGATCCAACGCTTTGGATACAATCATACCTTCAACCGGATTTAGAAAATCAAGACCTGATACTGGAAGTAGTCATCGAAGCTGTAGCTTCTAAAACTGTACAGAAGACTGGAGTTGTACAGAAGTCAGGCTGGATTTGCGCGTGTGCCGTCACTCCATGGCGTTGTGTTCAGAGACCCATGGCATCATCATTTGTGTCGTCCTTCTGTGCTGCGCTCTTTCATCGCTTCAAGGTGAGTGACGATGTCTTGTTTCTGTTGGATGAATGCGTTACCCAACTAGGCAGTGTACTAGAGGAGCATTCTGATTCGATATGTCTGCCCGTGTGGCTGTGTGTGTGTGTGTGTGTGTGTGTGTGTGTGTGTGTGTGTGTGTGTGTGTGTGTGTGTGTGTGTCTGTTTGTCTGTCTGTCTGTCTGTCTGTCTGTCTGTGCCAGCCGCTACCGATTTCTGATCTCCACTGTAAATGGAAATATCGAATCCTGCTGGTGGAAACATTTTCACATTACCTTTTGGTGTGTTAGACCTGCGAGCGTTTTCGCTTGGGATCTCCTTTAAGTAGTAGGCCCAGGTTTGGTAGCTCTACTGTCAGTGACGCGACCTTTTCATGTTCAGAGATTCGTCAGAACGGCCGAGTATACACGATTTATAACAGTAAAAAGCAAACAGCAATTGGAGTAGTAGGAGTAGTAGTAGCAATAGTCGTCGCTTCATCATCATCATCATCATCATCATCATCATCATCATCATCATCATCATCATCATCATCATTAGCAGCAACAGCAGCAGTTCAAGTAGGCCTAGTAGTATCAGTGGTGGTGGTGGTGGTGGTGGTGGTGGTGGTGGTGGTGGTGATGGTGGTGGTGGTAGTAGTAGTAGTAGTAGTGGTAGTGGTAGTAGTAGTAGTAGCAGTAGTAGTAGTGTTATCATTACTTCGTAATAGTAGTTCTAGTGTATTATCGTTAGTATTACTGTTTCTCCGTCGTTTATTAGTCACAGTCGTCATCATTGTCACGATGTTAGTGTCATCATCACCATGAATATCATCGTTACCGTCATCAGCATGATTACACCTGACATCGTGGTTATCATTATTAGTGTCAGAAGTCTTTGAGTAGTGCTAGGAGTGATAACAGTGATACAGTGGGTGAACTAACGTTGCTGCTGCGCTTAGAGGTACTAACAGTACCGACAGACAAGGAGGGAGGGAACAAGAGTGATGATGATATGAACACGCAAAATGTCCAATAGAACGCTATTTACTAGGACAAGACAAAACAAGAGTGATGATGATACAAACACGTAAAAAGTCCAACAGAACGTTATTTCAAGACAAAATAAGGCTGATGATGATACAAACATGTAAACGTCACGCCAACAGAACGCCATTTATTAGGACAAGACAAAACAAGAGTGATGATAATTAAACTAACAAAAAGTCTAATAGAACGCTAGCTATTAGGACCAGACAAAACAAGGCTGATCATGATACAAAACATAAAAAGTCCAATAGAATGCTATTTATTAGGACAAGACAAAACAAGAGTGATGATGATATAAACACATAAAAAGTCCAATAGAACGCTGTTTATTAGGACAAAACAAAACAAGGCTGATGACGATATAAACACGTAAAAAGTCCAACAGAACGTTATTTATTAAGACAAGACAAAACAAGGCTGATGATAATACAAACACGTAAAAGTCCAATAGAACGCTATTTATTACGACAAGACAAAACAAAGCTGATAATGATTTCGTTTCTTTTTTCTGTGGACATATTTCAGATTGCCCATCAAGCTTCCCAAGGTCGGAAGTTACCGAGGGCCCTTCATCGAAAGGTGAGATTCTGTGAGGCCTGCTTTAACCCTTCCTAATTGTTTCTGCACTGTCTGTTTATTTTGGGCGAGGAGGGGGTGGGAGTGGTGTCTGGTTTAACCGTTGTAAATGACGCATAGACTGTATGTGGGTCTGGTTTAACCATTGTAAATGGCGTATAGATTGTGTGTGTGGGTCTGGTTTAACCGTTATAAATGGCGTGTAGATTGTGTGTGTGGGTCTGGTTTAACCGTTATAAATGGCGTATAGATTGTGTAGGTGGGTCTGGTTTAACCGTTATAAATGGCGTATAGATTGTGTGTGTGGGTCTGGTTTAACCGTTATAAATGGCGTATAGATTGTGTGTGTGGGTCTGGTTTAACCGTTGTAAATGGCGTATAGATTGTGTGTGTGGGTCTGGTTTAACCGTTATAAATGGAGTATAGATTGTGTGTGTGGGTCTGGTTTAACCGTTGTAAATTGTTTTCAGACTGTGCGTAGGTCTGCTTTAATAATAAAAATAATTATAATTCTATAAAGCGCTGTTCTTTAACCAGAGTTAAACTCACTGCGCTGTACAAACATCTTATGACAAAAACCTCATTAATATACCTTTCAAACAAACAGAATCTTAAATATTGCAATCTAGCTACTATTATCGCCTATCAAACAATAACCATGTTACACACACACACACACACACACACACACACACACACACACACACACACACACACACACACACACACACACACACACACACACACACACACACACACACACACTGTTTAACCGTTCTAATCTGTTTCTAGACTGTGTGTGGGTTTGGTTTAACCATTGTAAATGGCGTATAGACTGTGTGCGGGTTTGGTTTAACCGTTCTAAACTTTGTCTAGACTATGTGTGCGGGTTTGGTTTAACCGTTCTAAACTTTGTCTAGACTATGTGTGTGGGTTTGGTTTAATCGTTCTAAACTTTGTCTAGACTATGTGTGTGGGTTTGGTTTAACCGTTCTAAACTTTGTCTAGACTATGTGTGCGGGTTTGGTTTAACCGTTCTAAACTTTGTCTAGACTATGTGTGTGGGTTTGGTTTAACCGTTGTAGTTTGGTTTAACCGTTGTAAATGGAGTACAGACTGTAGGACCTATACTGGTATGTACGGGTGCCTGTGTGTTCGTTTATGCGCTGAGAATAGTCTCTCCGGACAAGATTTGCACTGTCGAAATAATTATTATGCGGTTGAGAGGATGTGAAACACGATTGTTTGCAATTTATTGGAGCATAACGTAGTGTTATTCATTGTCTACACTTACCAAGAGATAAACTAGCGCTATTTATTGTCTACACTGTAACCAAGCGATAACGTAGCACTATTCGTTGTCTACACTGTTTCCAAGAGATAACGTAGCTCACTATTCGTTGTCTACACTGTTACCAAGCGATAACGTGGCGCTGTCTACTCTGTTACCAAGCGATAACGTGGCGCTGTCTACTCTGTTGCCAAGCGATAACGTGGCGCTGTCTATTCTGTTACCAAGCGATAACGTGGCGCTGTCTACTCTGTTACCAAGCGATAACGTGGCGCTGTCTACGTTGTTGCCAAGCGATAACGTGGCGCTGTCTACTCTGTTGCCAAGCGATAACGTGGCGCTGTCTACTCTGTTGCCAAGCGATAACGTGGCGCTGTTGGTTGCAGGGCATGCCTTGTTCAACACGTCAGGGATACTTAATCTGACTCTGACTGACGACGACAACGGCTACCTGGCCATCAGCTCCAGCCAGCAAAACGGAAACACCATCTTCACGCTCTACGTCGCCATTGCAGTGGACTACGAGGTAGGTGGGCCAGCGGCCGTCCTGTCAGTTTTCCCTTCATGACGTCAACAGCTGTTTCGCTGATCAGTGTACTTCCCTTCATGACATCAACAGCTGTTTATCTATCACTTTCCTTCCCTTGATGACGTCAGCAGCTGTTTCTCTATCAGTGTCCTACCCCTCATGATGTCAACAGCTGTTTCGCTGATCAGTGTACTTCCCTTTATTACGTCAACAGCTGTTTCTCTATCAGGGTCCTACCCTTCATGACGTCAGCAGCTGTTTCTCTGTCAGTGTCCTTCCCTTCATGACGTCAACAGCTGTTTCGCTGATCAGTGTACTTCCCTTCATGACGTCAGCAGCTGTTTTTGCTGATCAGTGTACTTCCCTTCATGACGTCAGCAGCTGTTTCGCTGTTCATTGTCTGTTTCGCTGTTCATTTGGTGTCGCATTGTCCAACTCACCTGTATTGCTCGCCTCTTTGGTGTTGCATTGTCCAACTCACATGTATTGCTCGCCTCACTTCTTTGATGTCGCATTGTCCAGCTCACCTGTATTGCTCGCCTCTTTGGTGTCGCATTGTCCAACTCATCTGTATTGCTCGCCTCACTTCTTTGATGTCGCATTGTCCAACTCACCTGTATTGCTCGCCTCTTTGGTGTCGCATTGTCCAACTCACCTGTATTGCTCGCCTCTTTGGTGTCGCATTGTCCAACTCACCTGTATTGCTCGCCTCTTTGATGTCGCATTGTCCAACTCACCTGTATTGCTCGCCTCTTTGATGTCGCATTGTCCAGCTCACCTGTATTGCTCGCCTCTTTGGTGTCGCATTGTCCAACTCATCTGTATTGCTCGCCTCACTTCTTTGATGTCGCATTGTCCAACTCACCTGTATTGCTCGCCTCTTTGGTGTCGCATTGTCCAACTCACCTGTATTGCTCGCCTCTTTGGTGTCGCATTGTCCAACTCACCTGTATTGCTCGCCTCTTTGATGTCGCATTGTCCAACTCACCTGTATTGCTCGCCTCTTTGGTGTCGCATTGTCCAACTCACCTGTATTGCTCGCCTCTTTGGTGTCGCATTGTCCAACTCACCTGTATTGCTCGCCTCTTTGATGTCGCATTGTCCAGCTCACCTGTATTGCTCGCCTCTTTGGTGTCGCATTGTCCAACTCACCTGTATTGCTCGCCTCTTTAGTGTCGCATTGTCCAGCTCACCTGTATTGCTCGCCTCGCCTCTTTCACGTTGGGTGCGAAAACTCGTGCAGCCTTCGCCCGAGGTCTGACATCAAGATCAGGGCAGAGGGAAGCCGTCAGACAAACTGTGACAATTGTAACCAAAATCCTTGAACTGTAAACAAAGTCTTTGAGTCGGTCTGTTTCACCTGCCAGAGAAGGGCCTTTTGGGACAAATCTGAAACAAAACTGACTGCTAGCGTTCTAAAACTTCGCAACTTTTGGGACAAAATACGTTTTGAGGAGGCAACTTTGTTTACGACCAGCCGCAGTAACTACGCTTATCATTAATGTTTGCTTTGTCTGGTTGTTGTTTCACTTTACTCTCTCCTGTTCACCCTGACACAACCGTACTGGTTGAATGGACGTAAAACACCTACTTGCTTGCTTACTTGCTTACTTGCTTACTTGCTTGCTTGCTTGCTTACTTACTTACTTACTTACTTACTTACTTACTTACTTACTTACTTACTTACTTACTTACTTACTTACTTACTTACTTACTTACTTACTTACTTGCTTGCTTGCTTGCTTGCTTGCTTGCTTGCTTGCTTGCTTGCTTGCTTGCTTGCTTACTTACTCTCCCCAGCAGATGGGTACTAAATAACGGTAGTTTCTCCGTGCCGGGGCTTCAGTCAATGTGAAAGTAATACTGTGTAATCAAACTCGATCCTTGATTTTAAACTTTTCACTCTGGTCTACGTAACTCGTTTCGCGTAATAGAATCAACACACAAGAGAGATAATTAGCGCTCGAAAACGTAACACAAGTACAAATACAAAGACCTGAGTCGCCTACAGTAACTCTCACCTGGCATGCGTGTAAATACAAGGTAATAAACTACAGCCTCAAATAAGTTTTCAAATATTTTTTTAAGATAATAATAAATAAAATTTCTTTCGGGTAAGAGTTGTCCTGTTGTATGGGTGTGTTAGTGATGAAGGAATAAACCAATACTAAACGAAACGTTACTTGTACTTTATTTGGGTGGAATAAGATTCTTATCTTATGCTTCTTCATGTATGTTTGCATTATTAGTTTCATTTTTATTTTGTTACAGACAAAGAGTAGTATAGCCGGTAAAGTGGTCTGCTCCGATACAAACCGCCCAGAGGTAGGTGTGATTTTATCTTTATGTACTTGGGACTGCCAACACACACACACACACACACACGCACGCACGCACGCACGCACGCACGCACGCACGCACGCACGCACGCACGCACGCACGCACGCACGCACGCACGCACGCACGCACGCACGCACGGTCACTCACACACACACACACACACACACACACACACACACACACCGTAATAATGGGAATACACTCGTTGTAGTTAGGATTATATACTATAATCAACTTCAAATATAATTAGTGCCTCTGTACTAATTTAGCTAAAGCTTTGACTTAACAATGATGGTTGAATCAATGTGTCAGGAAGGGGCTTCACGGTTCAGCTGTAAGGTCTCAGTCTCCGACCTGTAAGGTCTCAGTCTCCGACCTGTAAAGTCTCAATCTCCGACCTGTAAGGTCTCAGTCTCCAGCCTGTAAGGTCTCAGTCTCCGACCTGTAAGGTCTCAGTCTCCAGCCTGTAAGGTCTCAATCTCCGACCTGTAAGGTCTCAGTCTCCAGCCTGTAAGGTCTCAGTCTCCAGCCTGTAAGGTCTCAGTCTCCAGCCTGTAAGGTCTCAATCTCCGACCTGTAAGGTCTCAGTCTCCAGACTGTAAGGTCTCAGTCTCCAGCCTGTAAGGTCTCAGTCTCCGACCTGTAAGGTCTTAGTCTCCAGCCTGTAAGGTCTCAGTCTCCAGACTGTAAGGTCTCAATCTCTAGTCTCCAGCCTGTAAGGTCTCAATCTCCAGTCTCCAGCCTGTAAGGTCTCAATCTCCAGCCTGTAAGGTTTCAATTTCCAGCCTGTAAGGACCCAATCTCCAGCCTGTAAGGTCTCAATTTCCAGCCTGTAAGGACCCAATCTCCAGCTGTAAGGTCTCAATCTCCAGCCTGTACGTAAGGTCTCAGTCTCCAGCTTGTAAGGTCTCAATCTCCAGCCCGTAAGGTCTCAATCTCCAGCCTGTAAGGTCCCAATCTCCAGCCTGTATGTAAGGTCTGACTCCAACCTGTAAGGTCTCAATCTCCAGCCTGTATGTAAGGTCTGACTCCAACCTGTAAGGTCTCAGTCTTCAGCCTGACAATGGAAATGGAAACAGTCGTATATGCTCTCAGCTTGGCTGCCTCAAGTGGTGACATACACACATACCATTATCCTCACAGATTCAGTGAGCTTGCTACAAAAGGCGCAACGTCAAGTAGGAAGCCCAGGCTGGTATGTTTCAATGGTCGACATCTACCTTCGAAAACTCTTGTGGGTGTACTGCCCTGGACATGTCGGAGTCGAGGGAAATGACCGACTAGACAGACTGGAGGGAAAAGCAATCATCACAAGCGGTTTGCGTCTCGGACGATTTGAGGTGTTGAGGAGCTGGAGAGACGACCTAGGGACAAAAATCCTTGGGCATCACACCATCGATGGCCTGAAGGAGAGAAGCGTGTAAAGAGGAAGCGCTCGATGATCTTTGTGAAAAGGACGTGAGATTCAGCCACCTTTAATCAGCCCGTCATGAAACCCTTCAAAGGCAACTCCGACGAAACCTCAGAGAGACGTGGTGGTTGGCATATAATCATAATAATAACGATTTATTCTTTTCATGTGCTCTCTCTCTCTCTCTCTCTCTCTCTCTCTCTCTCTCTCTCTCTCTCTCTCTCTCTCTCTCTCTCTCTCTCTCTCTCTCTCTCTCTCTCTCTCTCTCTCTCTCTCTCTCTCATTATATTCATCATCTGTGTTATTACACATGTGTTAACAGGGCTACAATCCGTACGAAATCAACGTGCCCGTCGTTGGAGTGAACGAGTTTGCCCCCGAGTTCAATGGCGCTCCGTACAGCATCAACGTGTCGGAGGTTGGTTGTGTGACTTGTTCATTGACATGTCTGGCAACAGTAAAAACTGCATGTGTGTTGAAGATGGTTGTGTGACTTGTTCATTAACATGTCTGGCAACAATAGATTGATTACAAGATGGGCCACACTGAAACTGCATGTGTGTTGAAGTTGGTTGTGTGACTTGTTCATTGACATGTTTGGTAGCAATAGATTGATTACAAGATGGGCCACACTGAAACTGCATGTGTTAAAGTTGGTTATGTGACTTGCTCACTGACATTTGTGGCAACAGTAGTGTAATTACAAGATGGGCCACACTGAAACTGCATGTGTTTTGAAGTTGGTTGTATGAATTGTTCATTGACATGTCTGGCAACAGTAGATTGATTACAAGATTGAAACTGCTTCTTTGTAGCTATCGCTGAATAATATGCGTGCATTTTATTGTCTGCAGTGTTCACCATCATAATATATTTATATATTATTTTATAGATAATACAAAAAGCGCTGTACGATTCAAGAAGTTTTTGTTTTGTTTTGGGGTTTTTTGGGTTTTTTTTTGTTTGGTTGTTGGTTTTTCTTTTAATAATAATAATGTATTATGCCAAAGGCTGTTATTTAAGAGAAAGGGGCATCGCTAACAACGCTTTTTGATTGAAGTAAGTGTCGTTACTCTTTCAGATCATTCACCGACCATGGAGTAACCTCTGATCTTCCATGACTACTCTCATTTCAGAACACAGGGACAAGCACGTCTGTGTTTTCCTTCAAAGGGAAAGCGACTGACAGGGACAACACGGGCATGACCATGTCCTACACATACGCCATTGTGGACGTGAGTCTTTCTACAGCTGTGTGCACGCGTGCGTGCGCGTGTATGCGTGTGTTCGTTGCGTGTTCGGTGTGAGTTTGTGTGCGTGTGTGTGTGTGTGTGTGTGTGTGTGTGTGTGTGTGTGTGTGTGTGTGTGTGTGTGTGTGTGTGTGGGGCGTGGGGATGGAGTGATTCAGAAAGACAGAGAGTTGTTATGTCTGTTTATTATCTAGCTCTTTTTTAAGGAAAAAAGTCAGGTTTTCCTGAAGGCAAGAAACAAAAAGCCAGACTAAAACTTTGAACTTTTCCAAGCTTTGTATAAACCTACAGTTCTGAGAGATACTAAATGGGCTGAGCCTTGTGAGTGGGCCGTGTACGTTTGAGTACCACTGGTCTGCACTACACCTACCTCTTATATACACGTGTGAGTGCGGTCCTACAGCACTTATTTGCACTCTGGTTACCAGCTATAGATGTGTCAGTGCGGTACCGTATGGACTGTGTTAAAAAAAAATATCACATAAGCACGCTAAAGATCTCACAGTTTATGTCAGAGTTCTGTGGATTATGGACATTCAGAAATAACTCGGTGTGCACCAAACGTGTCACAGTGGTCAAAGCGTTGCACGCTAAAGACCTCATAGTTCATGTCAGAGTTCTGTGGATTACGGACATTCAGAAATAACTCGGTGTGCACCAAACGTGTCACAGTGGTCAAAGCGTTGCACGCTAAATACCTCATAGTTCATGTCAGAGCTCTGTGGATTACGGACATTCAGAAATAACTCGGTGTGCACCAAACGTGTCAGTGGTCAAAGCGTTGCACGCTAAAGATCTCACAGTTTATGTCAGAGTTCTGTGGATTACGGACATTCAGAAATAACTCGGTGTGCACCAAACGTGTCAGTGGTCAAAGCGTTGACGCTGGACACCAAGTGTCCGGTAGAAGAAGATGACTGCAGGTGGGGCTGGGAGCTGATGTCCACTCTGTGAACAGCATGCTGATGTCATCAGCTGGCGCCACTGTGTTCCAGAACACGTCCCCCTTTGAGCTGGATGCTGTGTACTCTGTGCTTGTCACGGGAACTTTGGACTATGAAGCCGGGCCAAGACTATACCGCCTTAACGTATCGGCAACGGTGAGCAGTCCTGTTTCTGTCTCCTGCGTACGCTAGTATGCGGATGTGTGGGATTTGTGTGTGTATGTGTGTGTGTGTGTGTGTGTGTGTGTGTGTGTGTGTGTGTGTGTGTTTGGGGGGGGGGGTGATGCGTGTATGTGGTGTGTATGTGTGTCTGTGTCTGTGTGTCGGGGGGGGGGGGGGGGATGCGTGTATGTGGTGTGTGTGTGTGTGTGTGTGTGTGTGTGTGTGTGTGTGTGTGTGTGTGTGTTTGCGTGTGTGTTTGAATGAGTGAATGAGAGAGAGAGAGAGAGAGAGAGAGAGAGAGAGAGAGAGAGAGAGAGAGAGAGAGACAGAGAGACAGAGAGACAGAGAGACAGACAGACAGACAGACAGACAGACAGACAGACAGACAGACAGACAGAGACAGAGACAGACAGACAGACAGAGAGACAGAGAGACAGACAGAGAGACAGAGAGACAGACAGAGAGACAGAGACGGAGAGCGACAGAGAGAGAGACAGAGAGATATATCAGAATTATGACGTCCGTAGCGAAATGTTTCCTATACCAGAATGACGTCATAGGATGTCCATGGCGAAGTGTTTCTTATCTACTAGAAAGACGAAATAAATAAGAAGTCGGGCGTGTCCTGTGTGAACATTATAATAGCAGACATGTGGGCTGAAGATTCAAGCGAAAGAAACCGTAGATGGAACAGCCATGACACTAGCGACCCAACCAACATCAACACTCAACGACTGAACTGCAGCAGTTACTGAATGTCGTGCAGTGGTGCGGCTGCAACAGCCCCGACACTGACCTGCCCTGTGGCCTTGTTTGTACCGTGCAGGAGGCGATGGCCGGTGGACTGACCAACTACACCACGCTCACCATTCACATCACAGACGCTGATGACCTCGGACCGACCTTCACACACAACTCCACCTACAACTCCACCTACACGCTGTCCATACCGGAAGGGGTGCGTACATTTGGAAAGCATTCCGAATGAACGATGACCAAACTGTATTTTAGATACCACCGTGAGAACAGGCTGCATGTTAACGAACTCTCACTCGGGGAAGGAGAGCTCGGAACAGGGGGGGGGGGGGGGGGGGGGGGGGCTTGAAATTTTAAGACGTAGCCGGATTGATGATTTCAGATTCTGATCCTGGTTGGGGATGTTAGCTCCGCCTACCCGCCTTTGCACCCAGGGTGGGAGGGACTCATTGTACAGCCCGTCAGAGAAGAGGAAATGCCGAAAGTGCCGTGTGCTAAGGCTTTCGCGCGTTAAAGATCCCACAGCAACAAGAAAAGGCCGTGCCCTAGCTAAATGGTTTGGAAATGCCACCTTTGTTGGGAATAAACCCGCTGTCTGAGTGGCGCCCTTCTGTCACTGCCGGCTTTCCTCTAGGAATGCAATCTGAATATTGCACTGGAACTCGTCCAGTTTGAACGATAAAGTATAAAAACACTCACATTAATGCAAGCAATGAAGCCGAAATACAGATGTCTGAGTGGAGCATACTAAAATGAATGTATTATTTTTCCCGTTCACAAAATAACGAAACTTTGAAGCAATCAATCATGTAATCAGCCGATGAGTATTCGGCTTCTACACGTTCAACGCGAAGCCAGCTGCAGAGGTCATGTCAAAGTTAAACAAAGTCAAAGTTTTTTTGTGTTTTTTTTTTGGGGGTGGGGGTGGGGGGTGGGGGTCGTATACTATTTCCTTCTCGGTTCAGGCCCCCCTTGTCTGGAGCATCCGTCACTCTTACAGCCGATGCTGTGGTTCTGTTTGGCAGTTCAACTCTTCTATAAAAGCCTTTTCCTCCTTTCACCTGCCGTCTCTAGGCTACCTAAACCCCATCAAAGACACTGGAAGCTGTACGCACATTTTAGTTTTCTTCTCATAGACTGCAAACGTTTGCACAGGTATTTGGTCAGAAAAAGGGAGAGAGGGACAAAGTTTTTTTTCAAGTCGTTGTTTTCATTGCACCGTACAGCGCTTTGAGCCCATGCTTGCAGACAATAGATGGACTCATCGTATTTATCATTATCATAATTGTCATTGCCTTTCAAGCTGGATTGTTGTGTATGCTGTAGCTGCCACTGTCAGCGGCGCAGTTTGGTCACACGCAAACAGATTTGCTGTACGTTCCTGGTGTACGGGGCACCCGGTAACTGTTTGATCACACAACCGACAGTTCTGCTGTATGTTCCAGGTGTACGGGGCACCCGGTACCAGCTTTGTCACACAACCGGCCATTTCTGCAAAGGACGGTGACTCTTTCAACGACACGGTGGAGCTGCAGCTGGATCAGAGTAAGTTGTCTCCAGACCATACGTAAGTCGGTTTTGCCAAGCGCTGTGTGTACCTTCCGGCCCTCCTTGGCTGGCCGTTGGACCTGACAGGTCATTAGGCGGGTTTGGATTGTGATGGTAGAGACATTGTGATGTGGTTAGGCGGGTTTGGACGTTGATGGTAGATACATTGTGATGTGGTTAGGCGGGTTTGGACGCTGATGGTAGAGACATTGCGTGGTGTTGTGATTTCCGTGTTGAAGACCACACGATGTCTAAAACGACTGCATCCTTGGCATATGGCTGAACATTGTGATCGCTTGCTTGCTTACTTGCTTGCTTGCTTGACTGATTGATTGACTACTACTCTGGTGTTCGATTTTTAGCCTCGGCGGCTCTCGCTGGCACCTTTAACGTCCTGGCCAATGAGTTCGTCACGGTGACCGGCAGACTGGACCCTGGATCGTACACCATCAATGTCAGGGTAGGTCTTCACCTTTCTGGGTCGTACACCATCAATGTCAGGGTAGGTCCTCGCCCATCAGTGTCAGGGTAGGTCTTCGCCCATCAATGTTAGGATAGGTCTTCGCCCATCAATGTTAGGATAGGTCCTCGCCTTTCTGGGTCGTACACCATCAATGTTAGGGTAGGTCCTCGCCTTTCGTATGCTTAAATTGGACCCTTTGTTGTACACCATCATTGTTAGGGTAGGTCCTCAGATTTGATTTCCTACGCTTAAACGTAAGATAACAGCCATGTTTCGTAGCCCAAGGTACATGCACGCCCAACACGCTTAGTGTTGTATTCAACAATAAGCTAATGAAGAAAATATCTAACAGGGAGCTTCACGACAGAAGGCGACAGTTACAAATGCCTTCTTAACCGTCATTCCGTACGTTCTGTCCATGGAAACAGCAGCTTAGAAGCCTGTTGAAAACAATACAGCTGCTTTTACCTCTTAAAGTTTGCAATGTTTGCTGTTGTTGTTATTGTTGTTGCTTTTTGTTGTTATTTGGTTCTGTTTCACTGCTTAGCGTGTACACAAAGGTCGTTGTCTTACTTCTGATACGTGTGTGTGTGTGTGTGTGTGTGTGTGTGTGTGTGTGTGTGTGTGTGTGTGTGCGTGCGTGCGCGCGCGCGCGTGTGTGTGTGTGTGCGTGCGCGCGCGTGTGTGTGTGTGTCTGTCTGTCTTTCTGTCGCATGCGTGCTTTCAGGCGTTCCAGACAAACAGACCTTCAGACCGGTTCGCCATCGCCAGCGTGGTTGTGACGGTCTACGACATCAACGACAACAGGCCAGTTATGTCCAGCACCACATACTCTGGCAGAGTGCTGGAGGGGGCTGTACCTGGCACTGTCGTTCTGGCTGTCACTGCTTCTGACCGCGACCAGGTAATGAAAACCAGAAGTGCGAGAGACAAATACCCGGTAATACAAGACCGTTTAAATGACAAAACTGCACTAACTGTTACGAAAACAACTAGCAAAGGACCAATTGAAATGACAAGACCTGCAGAATCTGTTGCAAAATCGGGTAACAAAAGACCAGTTGAAATTAATAAGACCTGCATAAACTGTTGCAAAATCAGGTAACAAAAGACCAGTTGGAATGATAAGCCCCGCAGAAACTGTTGTTCAGGTAACAAAAGACCAATTGGAGTGATAAAACCTGGAGAAAACTATCACGAACCCCGCCGAGTTATACAAGCTAAAAGGCCTACTGAAATAACAAATCCAGAAGCTATACCAAAAGCTAAGACTAAATGCAATAACATAAACAGTTAGGACCAAAAGACTAGGTGTAATTTCTAACAAGACCAGTTCAGACGATGAGTTGATGCTTAAGGTCCTCAGATGTCATTTGACATATTAGGGACAAGTTGTGACCAATGCCGAAGCACGGTTCAATAAAAGCCACATACGTAAGGTGTATGCGTGTTTAGCTGTAACCTGCCATCTGCACTTTTGGCAGAATGACCGGGATTTTTTACGTGCTACTGTGGTAACACGGGGGTGGAACGGATACCGAAATAAGAGTCAGCACAGAAAGTCGACCCTGGAGAAGAAAATTCTCCCGCCGTTTCAGCAGGGATTCGAACCCGCGACCTTTCAATCACGAGTCCGGCGCTCTAACCACTGAGCTATCCCCGCCCCCCAGTTCAGACCATACAATTGATCGTGATAACAGTAAGTAAGTAAGTTGGTGTTTTACGCCCAGTCAGCCAGTGCTGTTGTATTACGGCAATTCGTGATAATGAGATCAGTTAAAAAATAAGACTGGGCTGTGATAGCAAAAGCGGTTAAAACTATGAGACTAACAAGAGCAGTTAAGACCTCAAGGCTAGGTGTGACAACAAGATCAGTTAAGACTATTAGACCAGGTGTCCACTGAAGACGATAAGTGTAGGTGTGACATTAAGAACAGTTAAGACTATCATACTAATGTAACAGTAAAATAATCCGAGTGATGACTGTGGCACTCCCTGATGGAACAAACAGAGCATTGGCAAAATAGTCGAACTATCTAAAAACAGGACCTGAAAGTATACCGTTGTCTAGACAACTGTGTTTTCTTCATATTGTAGCAGTCTCCAATGTGTGTTGGTTTGGGGGCTGGCTAGCAGACTGAAAAAACAATATTTGAGGTGTTGAGGAGCTTGAGACAGTACGAGAGGGCATAAAGCCAAGGACATAACACCATCGATTACCTGTACCGGACATAATACCATCGATTACATGTACAGAACATAACACCATCGATTACCTGTACCGGACATAATACCACCGATTACATGTACAGGACATAACACCATCGATTACCTGTACTGGACATAACACCATCGATTACCTGTACCGGACAATGTGACGTAGAGAAGGTGCCGGTTGGTTATGTAATTTGAAAGGACGAGATATTACGAATGCCAGTTAGACAGTCCCTGGAAGTGTTTCAAAGCTGCAACCTTGTGAACACTTTTCGAAACGGAGTGGAGTGCCTAATAGGCTTCCCGGAGTTCTTGTACACAAGAACTGAAGGGAACTGGCCTGAACTCTGCTATTCTCTGTTTCCCCAGGGTATCAACAGCACATTCAAGTTCCACCTGAGCGACACCAGCGTGCCTTTCAACGTCTCCACGAAAAGCAGTGTGGGCTTCATCCAAGTGACCGGCCCGCTGGACCGAGAAACGGAGGACTCCTACACTTTACACGTGCGTGGTTGACGTCATATGCTTTTCAAACGCTGCCCTGATTAGGCCTGTTGTTGATTCGTATTCACGTCCTTCCTCTGGTGGATCCATTTACGAGTTGCTATTGTTGTTGTCGTAAGTTGTTATTGTTCGGCTTACATTCTTCCGCCTGAGATGGGAGATCAGTTAGTTTTGCGTACGTAGCTGTTGTTTTGCATAGGCGCAGTGATAACCAGGTCATTTGGATTGTAACTACACACACACACACACACACACACACACACACACACACACACACACACACACACACACACACACACACACACACACACACACACACACACACACACACACACACACACACACACAAAAAAAAACACGCACACGCACGCAGGCACGCACACACACTCACACACACACACGCACGCACGCACGCACGCACGCACACGCACGCACGCACGCGCACGCACGCACGCGCGCGCACGCACACACACACACACACACACACACTCAGACAAAGACACACACCGCGCACGCATGCACATACGCACACTCACACAGTATCACATGCATTGGTCACTGTGTGATTTCACTGTCACAGGTGTGTGTACCACGTGCATTGGTCACTGTGTGATTTGACTGTCACTGGTGTGTGTACCACGTGCATTTGTGTGGTTTCACCACATGTATTGTGCACTGTGTGATTTCGCTGTTACGGGTGTGTGATTTCACCACGTGTATTGTGCACTGTGTGATTTCGCTGTTACAGGTGTGTGATTTCACCACGTGTATTGTGCACTGTGTGATTTTGCTGTTACAGGTGTGTGTACCACGTGTATAGTACACTGTGTGATTTCGCTGTTACAGGTGTGTGTACCACGTGCATTGTGCACTGTGTAATTTCGCTGTTACAGGTGTGTGTACCACGTGCATTGTGCACTGTGTAATTTCGCTGTTACAGGTGTACGCTCAGGAAGACCAGTCAGCCGACAAACAGACGAGCAACGTCAGTGAGGTGAGCATCACTGTCCTGGATGTCAACGACAACACACCTGCTTTCGTCGGGAACCCCTACGCCTTCCAGGTCAACGAGACAGAGGCTGAGGGACACGTTGTTGGACAGGTGGGTTTCTCCACACACCCGGGCTTCCTCGTTAGATAGCACTGCATCAGTCCCTTGCGGGCAATTCGCCAAACGTACATGCAGACTGTTCAAGAGCAAAGGCATTTCTGGACTGCTAAGAGGTGTAGAGGGTCTGTCATGTTTGTATTGTTTTTACAGCACAGTGACGTGTCCAGCGCCTTAGTCGTAATGCTTGTTAATTATGCACACACCAGCAGTAAGTTGTCCGGAGGTGACTCTGTGTGCTTGACGGTGTTAAAGTGTAATTACTCGCCAAATGACCCGTGGAAATTTAAACATAGGTTTTGTTGTTGTTGTTGTCTTTCAGTCTTCTGTTCATTTCACACTGAAAGCAACATAGGTTTTTATGTCGTTGTTTTTCAGTCTTCTGTTCCTTTGACATTGAAAACAGCATAGGTTTTGTTGTTGTCGTTGTTTTTCAGTCTTCTGTCCGTTTCACATTGAAAGCAACATAGGTTTTGTTGTTGTTGTTTTTTTGTTTTGTTTTTCTTTTTTGCTGTTGTAGTTTCTTTTTTGTTTTTTGTTTTTGTTTTGTTTTGTTGTTTTGTTGTTCATTTCACATTGAAAGCACATGCTTGTGCGAGTGTTGTGGCTGCATTAGATGTGTGTGTTGCCAGGTCAGTGCCACAGACCCTGACCTCGGGGCCAATGGGGACATAGTCTACAGCATCACCAACAGCGGGGGGTTGGCCGGCGCGTTCGCCGTCAACAATTCAACAGGCGTCATTAGTCTCTCACGTGACCTGAAGCAGAGCGACGTGGGAGTTGTCTTCCTTGACCTCAAAGCCGAGGATCGTGCTGTTGGAGGACAAACAAAACGGTGACTGCTCTTGTTTGCGTTGTGCACCCCCGCCCCCCCCCAAAAAAAAAACCCACCTGAGCGCACACACCAAGAAACAACAGATGAAGAGGAAAATAAACGAAGACAGACAATTAAGATTTAGTCAAAATACGAAAGCTATAATCAGAAAAGAAGATAATTAAGATTTTAAGTCAAAATCCGCAACCTAAAACCATTTTTGAAAATGTGAAGCGTGACAGTAACAATTATTTACCACAGTTCGTGCACAAACAGACAAAAGCCAACATGGACACAAACCGCAAAGAAAAGGACTTGCATTAATTGTATTTGTAGTACCGATGCCTTTTTTGAAAGAGACTAGTTTTTAGGGCCAGTCGAAATTCTTTTTCAGTCTCAGATTGGCGAAGACTGAGGAAAATCTTACTTACATGTTTGAGTCTCAGAATGGCGAAGACTGTAAGGAAGAAGACTTTAAGGAAGATCTTACTTACATGTTTGAGTCTCAGAATGGCGACGACTGTAAGGAAGAAGACTTTAAGGAAGATCTTACTTACATGTTTGAGTCTCAGAATGGCGACGACTGTAAGGAAGAAGACTTTAAGGAAGATCTTACTTACATGTTTGAGTCTCAGAATGGCGAAGACTGTAAGGAAGAAGACTGTAAGGAAGATCTTACATGTGTGAATCTCAAAATGGCGAATGTTGTAAGGAAGAGCTTACTTACATGATGTGTGAGTTTCACGGTGGCGAAGACTTTACGGAAGATCTTACTTACATGATGTTTTTTTGAGTCTCCGAATGGCGAAGGAAGAAGACTGTAAGGAAGATCTTACTGACGTGACTGCCTTTCACTAGCCCCATTCCATTTCCTAACTGCTTCTCTCTGACGGTGTCCCCAGTTCGCATTCCACCCAGGTGAAGGTGGCCGTTCTAGCAGTGAACCAGTTTTGCCCCAGAGTTCACTTCCCCCTCATACGAATTCACGGTGCCAGAAACGGTCCCGGTTGGGTTCCGCCTGGGAGTCATCAACGCCACAGACCGGGACAACGACGATCTGGTTTACTCCTCAGAGGCGCAGGCAACGGTAAGAGCGTTTGCGTTACCT
>OY757541.1:1883686-1886663 GCA_963584105.1 Alviniconcha strummeri
ATTTGTAGTCAACAAACAACCTTATAATTACATGTGTCGTATCCATACAATTAGTTCTACTTGTTGTATATCTCATACACACAGGACCAAATATACGCGCCTATGCTAACACATTCATACACCCTAAATGTCGTATACTCGAACGATGATACTCAAAAGATAACGTATAGAAACTCTTGCTTACTTTCTGACACACTTAATTTAGCTATCTATATATACTTTCATACATATACCCCCTCCCTCCAATTTTTAGCTTGTGAAAGAACTCAGTGTACATAGTCTACATTTCCTTGACTGGACTTGGAATCAACTTTTAATCTGTCACTACGAACAGTGAAAGGCGAAGTGAGACCGCAAGTTGATAATCATAGTAATAATCCTTCACTGCCCCCAGCCTGTAAACTTTCCGGGTTGAAAGATGGACGGTCACGTCTGCAAACAGTGTATTTTCCGGTCCTACAACACATCCACTTTCAACTCTTGCTGTGCGTTTTGAGTCAAATCCTTTCACGTGCCAGTGCCAAAAAGAAGAAAAGGATTAACGTTTTTAAATTTCACACTTTAATGGTCGTTTTCAAGTGACATCACGGCAGTGAAGGGGTTAGTGGAATATAATGCTGGCTGCTAGTACGTCCATCTGAAGTCCTGTTTTGCTATGACGATGATTAACGTGATGGTGGTATTGCGGTAACGTCCCCCCCCCCCCGTCCCTCCACCAGCTGCAAGCCCTCGACGACGACACCCCCACCGCCGGCCTGGTCTACAGCCTGGTCAGCGTGACGCCGGCGGGAACACTGCAGTTGACGGCGACTCTGTGCTTCACCGCCGGACCACTGGATGCTGAGTCGCTCGCTTCATCACCGGCATCGTCAGGGGTTTCTGACGGCATCCACGTCACCGAGGCCCCTCTCACATCACCGTACTGGATGTCAACGACAACTACCCAGTCATCACACTGGTCATTACACTGCGGGTCTTGGGACACGGCTGGGAGTCTGGTGTCTGTATACAGTACCGATCTTTGGTGTCTGTATACAGCACCGATCTTTGGTGTCTGTATACAGTACCGATCTTTGGTGTCTGTATACAGCACCGATCTTTGGTGTCTGCATACAGCACCGATCTTGGTGTCTGTATACAGCACCGATCTTTGGTGTCTGTATACAGTACCGATCTTTGGTGTCTGTATACAGCACCGATCTTTGGTGTCTGTATACAGTACCGATCTTTGGTGTCTGCATACAGCACCGATCTTTGGTGTCTGCATACAGCACCGATCTTTGGTGTCTGTTATACAACACCGATTTTTGCTGTCTGCATACAGCACCGATCTTTGGTGTCTGTATACAGTACCGATCTTTGGGTGTCTGCATACAGCACAGATCTTTGGTGTCTGCATACAGCACCGATTTTTGTGTCTGTATACAACCCCAACCGATTTTTGGTGTCTGTATACAGCACCGATCTTTGGTGTCTGCTTACAGTACTGATCTTTGGTGTCTGCATACAGTTACCGTACCGATCTTTGGTGTCTGTATACAGTACAGACCTTTGGTGTCCCTGCATACAGTACCGATGGGCTGTGTTGAATACAGTACCGATGGGCTGTGTTGAATACAGTACCGATGGAGCTGCGCTGGTGTTAAGTTTGGGATTCATCCTTACAGTTTTTTGTGTGTAAAGTCGACGTATCACCAGCCTGTGCTCAGCATGAAATTGCAAATCGTCTTTATGCAATTGGTTTATTACATTCTTTTAATTGATTATTATAGTTCATCCATACATATATTATATATTATTGCAGTTTATCCATTCATATATACTTAGCAATTCAACATTTTACCATATTAAATACCGGTTTTCTTTTTGACGTTTCTACTTCATTGAGTGTTTTATTACTGTGGGTATTAGACATATATGTTTGATACAAAACATTAAAAAGCATATTTTCTGTGTCTAAACTCCCAGGCCTAATTCTTTGGTAGTTCTGCTGGCTACCTATGTATTTCTTTCTTTACCTTTGCGGCTTCATATTCAAATTGATTTCTAATGTACTTTTGTCCATTACGTGTTCAGGTACTGCTGTCCCCTAGTACCGTCCAAATTCCGGAAAACGCCACCGTGGGGCGTTCTGTGCGACGGTCTCTGCGCAGGACCGTGACGTCACACAGACGGGTCATTTCCTGTTCTTTTTGGGCTCTCCTCGCCGTCAGGCAAGTTCGCCATCAACAGTTCTTCAGGGGAGATCACCGTCAGCGCTCCTTTCGACCGGCGAATTCAGACAGATTACGACGTGACGATCTCGGTGTCGGACAATTCAGACCCCCCCAAAGTGAACTCGTCCGTTCTTCACGTCGTCATCACCGACAGCAACACGGCCCCCGAGTTTGTCGACCTCCTTCTAACGTCAGCGTTGCACGGTACACCTTCAGCGTCAACGAAACGTCGGCCGTGGACTTTGTCTTGGGGCAAGTCCGAGCCCTGGACCCAGACTCGGGGTCGTCTGGAGACGTCCGCTACAGCCTTCAGAGCGGAAATGACGCGGGCAAGTTTCGCCTGGACCCCGCACTGGCCAGCTGTCGCTGCGGGAGACGCTGGACTTTGAAGAGAAGCACTCGTACAGGTAGGCTGGCGTGCGTGCCTCGGCTGTTGTCTGCTTTTGGGGTCGGTTTGGCGTTTTGATGACAAGAAAGAGAGAGACAAATGAGCTGCCTTTTTGTGAGAAGTAAAGTGAAAGAATGTTGTTGTTAACTCACAATACTTGTTTTTCCATTGCGAATAATTTTAGATCTGTAACAGTGTAGTCTGCTGGTTTGTTATATATCTCAAGGCGCTAATTTAATTGTCGGCTCACGGTATGCTTAAATCGTGCTGAAAAATCCTAAAATCATTCCCAAAGGTTACGTTTACATATAATCTCTCGTGAAGTAGTACAGTCAGCACCATTGTCATTGTGATTGCAACGTTCTTACTGTTT
>OY757541.1:1886863-1906863 GCA_963584105.1 Alviniconcha strummeri
CTTTCGGTTTCTAGCTATGTAAGTACACCTCCCCCGTCCCCCTGCACACACACACACACACACACACACACACACACACACACACACACACACACACACACACACACACACACACACACACACACACACACACAGGGATGTTAGCCCTGTCCCACTGCCAACATACCCAGCCGTTAGTACTGAAACAGTCACACAGCTCGTCTCTGTCGCCATGAGCTGATTTTGTGGATCTTCCTTTTTTGTTTGCAAGACAACGCAGTCCGTCACCGACCACATGGACACAGTTCCCTGGCACCATTTCCTGTGCTTCACCCTGCTCTGTGTTTACAGACTGTGGCGGCATATAAACTCTTCCTGCAGAACCTGACCTCAGGAAACAGACGATTTCCGGAAATAACAGGCAAAGATAATTTGACAGTGTTTTCTTACTCCGGGAGAGTGAAGTCCCCTGAATGGAAGTGGCAGCGGAGAAGAGCCGATCTGCGACACTTTGAGATCTTCAGGCATGGACCTATTATAATTTATGCTAGACTACCAGCTGGGGGAACCTACTATCCGATCTGCACGTTCCCCGCGAGTAGTGAGTGTTTGATCGGCATTTCCGATGCCTTTTCTGCCTTTGTTTAGGGGTATCCGTCATCTTGCCCACATGCTCACTATACCCCCAACAAAAGCGTGCCTACTCTGCGCTACACCCGCGGGCATGGACCTATATATATATACAGATCCATGCCCGAAGGCTCTTACCGAGTGCAGTCCCCTGGATTTCCGAAGATCGTCTATTGTGCAGTGCACAACACGCAAGGACTATTTTCACTGCCTTCGTGGGGCAGAGGCGTATCGGTTTTTGCAATACTCCGAATCTCTTGGTCAGAATGCCGAACACATTAATTTTTCGACGACTCGTCGCGCACTAGACAACCTGTAATTAAAGATTATGTTGTCGTTGGTGAGTGCTCGGCAAGGACACGGTTTCATGAGATACAGTTTGAGTGGGAATGCCTCATCGCCAAGCAGGAAGTAGGGTAGAGGGCTCGGCGGGGGATGTGCATGGTGTTGTTCTCCAGGGCTCCAGAGTCAAGTTCGCGAAGACACCCCCGTCGCTGACTCGTCCATTGCATCCCACATCAACATGCTGAAAATTGTAGTTAGCATCCACGACGGCACGCAACACGATGGAATGAAACTTCCTATAATTGTAATAGCCGGTGCTGGCTCCAACAGGCCGCTCAGTTCGGACATACTTGCCGCCCACAGCTCCAGTGCAATGCGGGAAGTTTCACGTCTCTTTTTTCGTTGCTTATTTGATTCCACGTTTCTTCAGTTTGTGGCATCTGGAACAAAATGAAAAAATAACATTACTTATTTCATTTCAGACTCCGCCTGGTCCGAGAGAGACGGAAGACAAGGAAACTGAACAACGAGAGAAATACCGAAACCAGAACCTACCCGACGTTCCCATTCCCAAGAGAAAAAGACCAAACAAAGCGGACATTACCCTGGGAATTACGTACACTGTGGATGTCCTTTGAAACTTGCAGCAAGAACAGCCCATGAAACAACAACAGCAACAGTAGCAATCGCAGAAAGAGAATTTTGTGGAGGATTGAGATGGACACAAAGACTGCTCAGTCAGTGTTAAACAAAAATACAGGACCCTGAATTTGTTTAGGGTGAAGCAACAAATCAGCATGGTGTTTTACGATGCACAAACCAACAACAGACAGACCGCCCAAATTCAGATGTTCCGTCCAGGTCATGTGTAGGCTGCTGAGGTGTTCTGTTTGTTCGTGAGCATTCTATCTTGTTTGTTTCCGTTCTCTTCGTGAACACCCCTACGCCCTCCCTTTTCAGTTCACTGGACACATACCTGTAGAAACTCGTTCCGTAGGACAGTGTATATGTCGCTTCACAGGTCTCGGGGACAACGTTGGAAATGGTGTTGTGTGGGATTCGGTATAGCTTCTCCAGAGTCAGGTAGCTGTCACCTGTCCGTGTCAAAAACACCAGGTGTTAGGGACCAAGGGGTGACCTGAGATCACGGGTGTAAATAGCTAATAGTTTAGTGTGTAGCATTGGTAGAAAGGCTTGTCGGTCGTTCATTATCAAGAAAAGAAAACAATTAACCGTCATGTACGTTCTCTCTCTCTCTCTCTCTCTCTTCTCTCTCTCTCTCTCTCTCTCTCTCTCTCTCTCTCTCTCACACACACACACACACACACACACACACACACACACACAAATAGAACACACTTATTTGTAGTCAACAAACAACCTTATATACATGTGTCTGTATCCATACAATTAGTTCTACTTGTTGTATATCTCATACACACAGGACCAAATATACGCGCCTATGCTAACACATTCATACACCCTAAATGTCGTATACTCGAACGATGATACTCAAAAGATAACGTATAGAAACTCTTGCTTACTTTCTGACACACTTAATTTAGCTATCTATATATACTTTCATACATATACCCCCTCCCTCCAATTTTTAGCTTGTGAAAGAACTCAGTGTACATAGTCTACATTTCCTTGAACTGGACTTGGAATCAACTTTTAATCTGTCACTACGAACAGTGAAAGGCGAAGTGAGACCGCAAGTTGATAATCATAGTAATAATCCTTCACTGCCCCAGCCTGTAAACTTTCCGGGTTGAAAGATGGACGGTCACGTCTGCAAACAGTGTATTTTCCGGTCCTACAACACATCCACTTTCACTGCTGTGCGTTTTGAGTCAAATCCTTTCACGTGCCAGTGCCAAAAAGAAGAAAAAGGATTAACGTTTTAAATTTCACACTTTTAATGGTCGTTTTCAAGTGACATCACGGCAGTGAAGGGGTTAGTGGAATATAATGCTGGCTGCTAGTACGTCCATCTGAAAGTCCTGTTTTGCTATGACGATGATTAACGTGATGGTGGTATTTGCGGTAACGTCCCCCCCCCCCCCCCCCCGTCCCTCCACCAGCTGCAAGCCCTCGACGACGACACCCCCACCGCGGCCTGGTCTACAGCCTGGTCAGCGTGACGCCGGCGGAACACTGGCAGTTGACGGCGACTCTGTGCTCACCGCCGGACCACTGGATGCTGAGTCGGCTCGCTTCATCACCGGCATCGTCAGGGTTTCTGACGGCATCCACGTCACCGAGGCCCCTCTCAACATCACCGTACTGGATGTCAACGACAACTACCCTCAGGTCATTACACTGCGGCGTCTTGGGACACGGCTGGGAGTCTGGTGTCTGTATACAGTACCGATCTTTGGTGTCTGTATACAGCACCGATCTTTGGTGTCTGTATACAGTACCGATCTTTGGTGTCTGTATACAGTACCGATCTTTGGTGTCTGTATACAGCACCGATCTTTGGTGTCTGCATACAGCACCGATCTTTGGTGTCTGTATACAGCACCGATCTTTGGTGTCTGTATACAGTACCGATCTTTGGTGTCTGTATACAGCACCGATCTTTGGTGTCTGTATACAGTACCGATCTTTGGTGTCTGCATACAGCACCGATCTTTGGTGTCTGCATACAGCACCGATCTTTGGTGTCTGTATACAACACCGATTTTTGCTGTCTGCATACAGCACCGATCTTTGGTGTCTGTATACAGTACCGATCTTTGGTGTCTGCATACAGCACAGATCTTTGGTGTCTGCATACAGCACCGATTTTTGGTGTCTGTATACAACACCGATTTTTGGTGTCTGTATACAGCACCGATCTTTGGTGTCTGCTTACAGTACTGATCTTTGGTGTCTGCATACAGTACCGTACCGATCTTTGGTGTCTGTATACAGTACAGACCTTTGGTGTCTGCATACAGTACCGATGGGGCTGTGTTGAATACAGTACCGATGGGCTGTGTTGAATACAGTACCGATGGAGCTGCGCTGGTGTTAAGTTTGGGATTCATCCTTACAGTTTTTTGTGTGTAAAGTCGACGTATCACCGCCTGTGCTCAGCATGAAATTGCAAATCGTCTTTATGCAATTGGTTTATTACATTCTTTTAATTGATTATTATAGTTCATCCATACATATATTATATATTATTGCAGTTTATCCATTCATATATACTTAGCAATTCAACATTTTACCATATTAAATACCGGTTTTCTTTTTGACGTTTCTACTTCATTGAGTGTTTTATTACTGTGGGTATTAGACATATACTGTTTGATACAAAACATTAAAAAGCATATTTTCTGTGTCTAACTCCCAGGCCTAATTCTTTGGTAGTTCTGCCTGTCTACCTATGTATTTCTTTCTTTACCTTTGCGCTTCATATTCAAATTGATTTCTAATGTACTTTTGTCCATTACGTGTTCAGGTACTGCTGTCCCCTAGTACCGTCCAAATTCCGGAAAACGCCACCGTGGGGCGTTCTGTGCTGACGGTCTCTGCGCAGGACCGTGACGTCACACAGACGGGTCATTTCCTGTTCTTTTTGGGCTCCTCGCCGTCAGGCAAGTTCGCCATCAACAGTTCTTCAGGGGAGATCACCGTCAGCGCTCCTTTCGACCGGCGAATTCAGACAGATTACGACGTGACGATCTCGGTGTCGGACAATTCAGACCCCCCCAAAGTGAACTCGTCCGTTCTTCACGTCGTCATCACCGACAGCAACACGGCCCCGAGTTTGTCGACTCCTTCAACGTCAGCGTTGCAGGGTACACCTTCAGCGTCAACGAAACGTCGGCCGTGGACTTTGTCTTGGGGCAAGTCCGAGCCCTGGACCCAGACTCGGGGTCGTCTGGAGACGTCCGCTACAGCCTTCAGAGCGGAAATGACGCGGGCAAGTTTCGCCTGGACCCCGCCACTGGCCAGCTGTCGCTGCGGGAGACGCTGGACTTTGAAGAGAAGCACTCGTACAGGTAGGCTGGCGTGCGTGCCTCGGCTGTTGTCTGCTTTTGGGGTCGGTTTGGCGTTTTGATGACAAGAAAGAGAGAGACAAATGAAGCTGCTTTTTGTGAGAAGTAAAGTGAAAGAATGTTGTTGTTAACTCAAAATACTTGTTTTTCCATTGCGAATAATTTTAGATCTGTAACAGTGTAGTCTGCTGGTTTGTTATATATCTCAAGGCGCTAATTTAATTGTCGGCTCACGGTATGCTTAAATCGTGCTGAAAAATCCTAAAATCATTCCCAAAGGTTACGTTTACATATAATCTCTCGTGAAGTAGTACAGTCAAGCACCATTGTCATTGTGATTGCAACGTTCTTACTGTTTATTCGCTTGATTTTATTAAGCTTTTTATTATAATTAAGTGAGTGAAACTGTATAGTATTTAAGTAAATTTTTATGTACTTTTTATTATTTGTCAAAGGCAGACAACTCAATTTCCTTTTTAAGGATTAATAAAGTATTACTGTATTGTATTGTATTGTAAATTTGCAATTTTCAGGCTCCTTGTCAATGCAACGGATAACTCGTTCGAGCCGAAGTGGGACACGGCTGAGGTGAGGGTGGTGGTGGAGGACGTGGTGGAGGCGCCGCAGTGGCCGGCCTCATTGCCCGTGGTTCCGCTGACCGCCAGCCAGCAGTGCACTGACCTCCAGCTGGACGCCCACCCGCAGGACATCCTGCGGACCACCAGCAGCTCGCAGTCCGGAGTGGTCTACTCTCTTCTCAACAACACCCACGCCTTCTCCATCGACAACGAAACCGGTCTGCTTCAGAGGACAGGTCAGCGCACAGTTCATTCTTGTCTTTTAACCCCCCCCCCCACACACACACACACACACACACACTTCCCCCCGGCCATTACCACCACCCTCCACCCAGTCCCTGTTTCTCTTACGTGTGTTGTCCGGTCTATGCCGCCTGTACTGCAGTAGCCAATATGCGCATGTGACTGCCGGTGTAAGTCTTTGAACAGAAACCGTAAATCAAGCAAGAGACTGAGTGAGATGTGGTTATTTGGCTGTTTAAACTAAAGGAAAACTCCAAAAACTAGCAATGGCTGCATGATTTATTGAGATATGTCTCACTTGATAGTCAGTATGTTTAGGAACATTTTGTTTGAATTTAATACACTTCATTCTTCCAGTTTAGAGAACGCAAGATTCGCCGAAGTTACACTGCCCAGTGGTTGCGACTCACTGAGTTTGTGAGCAACGAGTTTTCACCCGCCTTTCACTCTGTGTTCAGTGTCTCTCAACGTGAGCGCCTTTCACTCTGTGTTCAGGGTCTCTCAACGTGAACAACTTTCACTCTGTGTTCAGGGTCTCTCTCTGTTCAGGGTCTCTCAGCGTGAGCACCTTTCACTGTTTATTTAGGGTCTCTCTCTGTTCAGGGTCTATCAGCGTGAGCACCTTTCACTCTGTATTCAGGGTCTGTCAGCGTGAGTACCTTCATTCTGTATTCAGGGCCTGTCAATGTGAGCACCTTTCACTGTTTATTCAAAGTCTCTCTCTGTTCAGGGTCTCTCATCGTGAGCACCTTTCAGTCTGTATTCAGGGCCTCTCTCTGTTCAGGGTCTGTCAACGTGAGCACCTTTCACTCTGTATTCAGGGTCTGTCAACGTGAGCACCTTTCACTCTGTATTCAGGGTCTCTCTCTGTTCAGGGTCTCTCACGTGAGTACCTTTCACTCTCTGTTCAGGGTCTCTCAACGTGAGTACCTTTCACTCTCTGTTCAGGGTCTCTCAACGTGAGTACCTTTCACTCTCTGTTCAGGGTCTCTCAACGTGACCACCTACCTCATAGGACTACGAGCCTGCTCTACTCAGGACCGAGCCGTTTGTTCCGACGCCGTGCTGACGGTACAAGTTTCTGCCGGGGACGTCATTACTTTCTGCCCGCCTTTTGTCTCGGTGAACGTGAACGAGAGTGACGCGCCGGGTCACGTGGTCGTGGACCTCAACTCCACCAAAGGGGACGCGAACATCACGTACACGTTGCAGAACGCCGCTCAGTCAGCCTTCAGTGTCAATGCGTCCACGGTAAGAACATTGACCACGGTAAGAACATTGACCACGGTAAGAACAATGACCACGGTAAGAACATTGACCACGGTAAGAACAATGACCACGGTAAGAACATTGACCACGCTGGGAAAATCCCAGAATCAAAGAAAAAATTATTCATAGTGAGAGAAACAGGAAATACAAGAACATTTTATGTCTATTATGAGTTCTGATTCATGACGATAATTTTGCGGTGAACTGGTTCACTCTTGTCTGTTCGTTTTAAACAAAATCTTGCAATGAAAGGACCGTTCCAGAATTTGGAATACGTTGTTTCTTAAGAAGCGTTAGTCTATAACGTCGGTAATCATGTCTGAATTGTGACGATTTCAGGGTGTAGTCACACTGAAACGTCAGCTGGACAGAGAGACAACGCCTCGGTACACATTCAACATCATCGCTGTTTACAGACCTTCTAACGAACAGCAACCGCGCAGGTACGTTTCACCTTTTATGGTACACAGGTACCTTCAGCTTTTATGGTACACTAGTACCTTCACCTTTTATGGTACACAGGTACCTTCACCTTTTATGGTACACATGTACCTTCAGCTTTATGGCACACAATTAGCTTCAGCTTATGATACGTAGGTACCTTCAGCTTTATTGTACACAGGTACCTTCGGCTTTATGGTACACAGGCACCCTGTGTTTTCAGTCGCCATTTTTATAATGACTTTTTCTTTGGCTTTGTGTTTACGTTGTCAAGCAGAGAGACAGAAGCGGAGAAAAGCGGGCGTGGTGAGATGTGGTGTGAAAAAAGGGGGCGTGGTGAGATATGGTGGGGAAAAGGGGGCGTGGTGAGGTATGGTGGGGAAAAAGGGGGCGTGGTGAGGTATGGTGGGGGAAAAGGGGGCGTGGTGAGATATGGTGGGGAAAAAGGGGGCGTGGTGAGGTATGGTGGGGAAAAAAGGGGCGTGGTGAGATGTGGTGGGGGGAAAAGGGGCATGGTGAGATGTGGTGGGGAAAAGGGGGGCGTGGTGAGATGTGGTGGGGGGAAAAGGGGGCGGGTGAGATATGGTAGGGGAAAAAGGGGGCGGGGTGAGATATGGTGGGGGGAAAGGGGGCGGGGTGAGATATGGTGGGGGGGGAAGGGGGGCGGGGTGAGATATGGTGGGGGGAAAAGGGGGCGGGGTGAGATATGGTAGGAAAAAAGGGGGGCGTGGTGAGATGTGGTTGGGGAAAAGGGGGCGGGGTGAGATATGGTGGGGGGGGAAAGCGGGCGGGGTGAGATATGGTAGGGAAAAGTGGGCGTGGTGAGATATGGTGGGGTGAAAAGGGGGCGTGGTGAGATATGGTGGGGGGGAAAGGGGGCGTGGTGAGTTATATGGTGGGGGGAAAGGGGGCGTGGTGAGATATGGTGGGGGGAAAAGGGGGCGGGGTGAGATATGGTGGGGAAAAAAGGGGTGGGGTGAGATGTGGTGGGGGGAAAGGGGTCGGGTGAGATATGGTAGAGGGGGGAAGGGGCGGGGTGAGATATGGTGGGGAAAAAAGGGGGGCGTGGTGATATTGGGGGGGGGGGGAAGGGTGCGTGGTGAGATATCGGGGGAAAAAGTGGGGCGTGGTGAGATATGGTTGGGGGAAAGGGGGCGGGGTGAGATATGGTTGGGGGGAAAGGGGGCGTGGTGAGATATGGTGGGGGGAAAAGGGGGCTGGGTGAGATGGTGGGGAGAAAAGGGGGCGGGGTGAGATATGTTGCGGGGGGGGGGGGGTGAAGGGGGCATGGTGAGAGGTGGAGGAGAACGAATAAGAGGAAGAGAAGATTTGGAAACTGTTGTTAGTAAAGTATCAGTGTGAACATTGCCTTTGGACCTCTTTCTTTTCCTCTTTGTGTTTGACAAGGATATACCACCTACGGTCATGTTCTTTTTCTGTCTCTTCCTTGAGTTTTTTACAACCCGTCTTGTCAAGTAAACTATTCTCTATTTTTCTGTTTCTTTTTTTGTTGCACTGCGATTACCTCCTGGTTGTCGTCGTTGTTATTGTAGTTTTTGTTGTTTTCATTTATAATTGTGATTGGAGGGGGGGGGGGGAGATGATCTTTGGAACTGGCAGTCTGAGGGAACTTGATAGTTACTGGCATTGCTGGAACCAAATGGGCTATGAGAGGGGTACTTGAGTGTCCAAAAATGACCAACAAATAAGCAGATACACATTCTTCCTGGGAATCCCAACTTTTTGAGACTTTGACTTCTCTGACTGCACACAGTTTGATCAGGTATCGCGAACCCACAAACTTTAACGTCGTCGATAAAACGGATAAACGGTTCAGTGCTTTGGAGACATGGATGATGGTGTCGGCGAGGTCACAGCCAGAGATGACAAAACGGAATTGTAACGCCCCCACACCCCACCCTACACCCTCCACCCCCTCCACCCTCCTCCCTACTGGTGGCGCTGTGTTGTTGCAGGTGACGGTGGAGGTGGACGACGCCCAGGACTCGGCCCCCAGGTTCCGGTTACGGAGCTACGCCGGCCAGGTCAGCGAGGCAGCTACTGAGGGGACAGCGGTCAGCGCGCTGGGCACAGCCTCGCCGCTCACCGTCGTTGCTGACGACGCCGACCTCAACCCCACGGTGAGCACCACACTCTGGGGGCGGGGCGGGCGGGGCGGGGCGGGGCGGGCCAGGGCCGGACTCTGGGGGCGGGGGCGGGGCCGGACGCTGGGGGCGGGGCGGGGCTGGATGCTGGGGACGGGGCCGGGGCCGGACTCTGGGGGCGGTGCCGGGGCTGGTTGCTGGGGCGGTGCCGGGGCTGGTTGCTGGGGGCGGGGCCGGGCTGGTTGCTGGGGGCGGGGCCGGGGCTGGTTGCTGGGGGCGGGGCCGGGCTGGACTCTGGAGCGAGGCGGGGTCAGGGCGGGACTCTTGGAGCGCGGCCGGGGCCGAACTTTGGTGGCGGGGCGGGGCCAGGGCTGGATGCTGGTTGCAGCGGCAGGAGGACATCGTGCGCCCGTGATAAATAATCAGTCAGTATGTCTTTATTGCCACGTGTCAAGTAACATATGCATACACATGGAATGAGGCACGGTACTGAGAGCATCATAATCATACATACATTCAAAATACCATTAGCAGGTTAACAGTGTATATACTATGATAATACGCTGGTCAAAGTACTCTCTCTCCTCTCTTCTCTCTCTCTCTCTCTCTCTCTCTCTCTCTCTCTCTCTCTCTCTCTCTCTCTCTCTCTCTCTCTCTCTCTCTCTCTCTCTCTCTCTCTCTCTCTCTCTCTCTGACTGTGCCTGAGCTGAACTGACTGACTGCAGGGGTTTGACGTCCACACAAACCTCTTACTGTTGAGTAAGGACAGGGGAGAGGAGGGGGATCCGATACCTACGGAATGCTCGTCCCAAACGCACAAACGGGAAATACTACCACCCCTCAGCCATAGACATTAAGGTGGTTAGGGAATTCTCCAGTACAAAGCAGTCTGTGTACTTTGCAACTTGCTCTTTTTACACTTGTGGGGAACAAAGTCACAAGGACAGTGTCCTAATGTATTTATTTAGTCGTACCTGTGCGTTGGTGAGTCCATTCGAATTCATTTCGATTCAGTTATCACCGATGAAAAAGTGGCCACCAACAAAGTAATAAGCAGGCAAACCCTAGAGAATTTCAAGAAAACTGTATTCCTATTTTCCCTAAGCATTTTCTACATAATTATTCCTGCAATGATTTATATTTTTCACGATAAAACAGAAATATTGACAGTCTTAATGTCTCTCATTTTCCTTCTCCATAGCTGACGTATAGCATCGCGGCAAGCGAAGACAACTCGGGTGGATCTTTTGCCGTGAACTCAACAACAGGGGAGATCACTCTGAAGAAACGAGTGGACTTGGAGAACATGACGGCGGACCTGAACGGCCAGTATACCTTCACAGTAAGCGCAGCAACAGGGGTACAGAGAAAAACAACAACAACAGACTTTCACTGAGAATCAGTTTCAACAAACTTGAAGTGAACGCTTGGCACGTGCAGTTGCAAACATTCTGAAAGGAACACACACACACTTGCACACACACACACACACACACACACACACACACACACACACACACACACACACACACACACACACACACACATGAACACACACACACACACACACACACACACACACACACACACACACACACACACACACACACACACACACACACACACACACACACACACACGCACGCACGCACACACACGAACGCACACACACACACACACACACACACACACACACAGCAAGAGCGCACACAGTCTGCTGGAGAGCGGAGAATAGCGCTATATAAAGCGATCAACAGCAACAACGTACGTTTCTGGCGAAGAAGCTAGTTCACAGTATGCTTAACAGGTCTTGCTGGGAGAAGTTAATATAGTGCATACACTGGAGTCTATCCTCAGACTTTTATAATGAAAACATACACGTTTTGCAGTTACACCAAAGGTGATAAAAACACCCGAATGGATGAGTGTCTGAGTGATGTGTATACCTGTGGCAGGTGGTGGCATCCGACGGCTACCAGCAAGACAACGTCACAGTCACTGTGCGAATCATCGATGACAACGACAACAGCCCTGTGTTTACGCCCGCCGTCCTGAACTTCACGGTCAACGAGGTCAGTGGACAACATCCGGTCTCCGCCTGCTCATTGTCCATTTTCCGTGATTATGGTGGTGGTAGCGGTGGTGGTGGTGGTGGTGGTGAATATGATGATGATATTGATGACAATGTAGTGGTGGTGGTGATGATTATGGTGGTGGTAATGATAATTATGATGAAGGTGGTGGTGGTGATAGTGGTGATGATACTGGTGATGTTGATGGTGGTGGTGGTGGTTGTGATGGTGGTGTTGATGGTGATGGTGGTGGTAGTGATGATTATGACGGTGTTGGTGATGATGTTGATGAAACCAAAGTGATGAGACTTGTTGTCCGTGTGACATGACGACAGGCGGAGGTTCCACCCAGTGACGTGTCCACCCTAACGGCCACAGACAGGGACGCCGCCGACGCCGACGGCCTGGTTTATTCCATGCCTCAGGCAGGTCAGTATTTTCCTGCGGCACTTGGTGCCTGCACAAGCCAAAACACAGCGCTGTCGCTGCCGGCGTTCACAAAATGATCAAAACGCACCGAGGGAGAAGACTCAACGCTTTTGTCTTTGTCTTGTCTGCCTACAGCAACAATGACATTTTGACGTGTGTGTGTGTGTGTGTGTGTGTGTGTGTGTGTGTGTGTGTGTGTGTGTGTGTGTGTGTGTGTGTGTGTGTGTGTGTTTGTGTGTGTGTGTGTGTTTGTGTGTGTGTGCGCACGGTCGTGCGGGCGTGCGGGCGGGCGTGTGTGTGCGTGTGTGTGTATGGTATGTGCGTGCGCTCGTGCGTGCGTGCTTGTGTGCGTGCGTGCGCGCGCGTGTGTGCGTGTGTGTGTGCATGTGTAGACGCGCGCGTGCGTGTGTGTGTTGTGTGTGTGTGTGTGTGTGTGTGTGTGTGTGTGTGTGTGAGAGAGAGAGAGAGAGAGAGAGAGAGAGAGAGAGAGAGAGAGAGAGAGAGAGAGAGAGAGAGAGAGAGAGAGAGAGAGAGAGAGTTCTTGACTCGTAACACGTTGATGAAAGATTCGCTGTATACGGCCTTTCTTTGTTTCTCGAAGTGTATGCACATTTCTGACTGTCCCCCGCAATCAAAATGAACTATGCGCTGCATGTTTGCCCGCTGTGTTTGCATGGCTGCGTGCTGGTCCCGACTGCCGGTCACTGGGTGTGCCACCGCCAGGCTCGCTGCCCTTCGCGCTCAGTCCCTCGGGGCTGCTGCAGCTGACCCAGCCGCTGGACCGCGAGGCGCAGGACTCCTACGTCTTCACCGTCGTGGTCACCGACCGAGGAGGCAGGAACGTACGTTGCTGTTGTAGCTGGTGCTGGTAACTTAGACTAACGTAACTTAGACTAACGTAACCTAGACTAACGTAACTTAGACCTAGACTAACTTAGACTAACGTAACTTAGACTAACGTAACTTAGACCTAGACTAACGTAACTTAGACTAACCTAAGTTAGACTAACGTAACTTAGACCTAGACTAACGTAACTTAGACTAACGTAACTTAGACCTAGACTAACGTAACTTAGACTAACGTAACTTAGACTGTAGTGAACAGGGGCTTACCACGAAGCAGCGTGACCGCCAGCACTCTGAACCACGTTCAAAAACCGACAAATGGCTGAGAAGAATGCAGTGATTGAACTGCTGTGTTAGGTTGTCAGAGTGTGACCATGACAGTGACAGCCCCTTTCTGTATGCTTTGTACAAGGTTCCGGTGCGCCAGTCACCCGAACACTTCAGCAGTCAGAACGTTGTGATCTGTATCACGCGCGAAAACCCTGAACAATAATTCAGAATGCTGATCTAACGTAAATAATAACGACAATAACACCACACTGTGTTCAGAATGAATGAATTCAGACTGTTTGTGTTGGTTACAGTGCACAGACCAGGTGACTGTTGCTGTTGGTGTAATTCAGACTGTTGGTTACAGTGCACAACCCAGTTGACCATACCTGTTGGTGTAATTCAGACTGTTTGTGTTGGTTATAGTGCACAGCCCAGGTGACCGTTGCTGTTGGTGTAATTTAGACTGTTGGTTACAGGGCACAGCCCAGGTGACTATTGCTGTTGGTGTAATTCAGACTGTTGGTTACAGGGCATAGCCCTGGTGACTATTGCTGTTGGTGTAATTCAGACTGTTGGTTATGCACAGCCCAGGTGACTATTGCTGTTGGTGTAATTCAGACTGTTGGTTACAGGGCACAGCCCAGGTGACTATTGCTGTTGGTGTAATTCAGTCTGTTGGTTATAGGGCACAGCCCAGGTGACTATTGCTGTTGGTGACGCCAATGAACAACCGCAGTTCACAAACTCGTCGTACGTCTTCCACGTCACTGAAGGTAAGTTTCAAAGTAGAAATGAAGGCAATGGAGGAACCTGTGTAGTCTTTGATTCTTTATTATGATGATGCTGTTACCATTCCTTTTTTGTTGTTGTTGTTGTTATTGTTGTTGTTGTTGTTGTTGTTGTTGTCTTCTTCTGCTTCTGCTAGTGCTTCCTTTCGCTCTCCCTTTTTGAACGTTCTGCGCATGTAGAGTTTTTCGCTCTCAGGAAATTGACATTCGTACATGTACTGACTCATTCACGTTCAAACGGCCGTCCATTCATGCATTGACCTGCTGATAATTTTCGCCATTGCGGAAAAAAGCGTTGAAATCGGTAGGAGGAAAACCAGCGCAGGCGTTATCACACTACTCAACCCTTCAAGCAAATGCACACCTTTGAGACAAATAACGATGAATAACTTTCACTGTTTTGTTTTTCTTGTTGTTTTGTTTGGGATTTTTCCTCCCTTTGTTGTTTTTTTAGCCTCTTTCAGACACTACTTTTCCTTTATCTTTCTTTTGTATTTCAAAACTTTGCAGCGTTTTGCTGTGTGCATACTGCCTGCTTCTTTTGTGCTGGTGCCGTGTCGCTGTACAGTCAACTGTTCTATCGCTGTGCCGTGTGGCTGTGCAGTCAACTGGTCTATCTTTGTGCCGTGTCGCTGTGCAGTCAACTGGTCTATCTTTGTGCCGTGTCGCTGTGCAGTCAACTGGTCTATCGTTTCGCCGTGTCGCTGTGCAGTCTCGCTGGTCTGCAGTCCTGCTCTCTGATACCACCGATGCGAAAATGATGGTCTGTTCTGTTGAGGATCCAGAGCTGCCCAAAGTTCTTTCGTTTAAACCCGGAGTGGGCCAGAATGTAGCTTGAAGTGCCTGGCCTACCGCCAGGAAACTACACCGTCCTTTCTCATTTCTGCCTTTGCGGTGTATTCCACTTCATTTTCCCCTAATCCTCTTCTCGTGATGTATGCCGCGAAGGGTGATCCGACTTTACTTGTGATTTGATCTTTTCCGCGTCATCCTGAGGTCACCTAGGCGGTTGACTGGCCGTTAAAATCAGGAACCAATCTTCGGTTTTCAGGTCCGAGTGGTGTCGGGTCTGAGATTACAGTCAGCGCTTCCGATGATGACCTTGGTAATAACGCGAACTTGACCTTCCACATCAAGACCGGTAATTCGGACGGAGCCTTCAGCATCAATACGTTAAATGATTCTGCGGTGAGTACCAGATGAGTTTCAGTTTTGTGCACAAACTATCATTTGGTTAAAAGAAAAATACAGCCGACCTCCAAACCTAGTTCAGAGCCGCATTATAGCTTTTTGTGGACTTCTGATGACTATGGCCTTCCCAAAGTACAGGCGTGATGGACGAGCTGGTGTCATGTTGACATCTCCTGTCTTTCAGGGCGTGGTGCGAGTAGTCAAAGAGTTGGACAGAGAAGCGGCTTCGGCACTGACACTGACCGTCACAGCAACAGACGGCGGACAACCGCCGCTGACGGTACGTAGTCTGCACCACTAACGTCAGTGATGATGGTGCTTGCTGGTGTATAGGTCTGCACCACCAACGTCAGTGATGATGGTGCTTGCTGGTGCATAGGTCTGCACCACCAACATCAGCGATGACGGTGCCTACTGGTGTATAGGTTATAGGTCTGCACCACCAACATCAGTGATGGCTGTCTGATGGTGCTTTGCGGGATGATGGTGCCTGCTGGTGCTACAGGTCTGCACCACCAACATCAGCGATGACTGTCTGATTGTGCTATAGGCCTGCACCACCAACATCAGTGACGACTGTCTGATGGTGCTATAGGCCTGCACCACCAACATCAGTGATGACTGTTTGATGATGCTATAGACCTGCACCACTAACATCAGTAATGACTGATGGTGCTATAGACCTGCACCACCAACATCAGTGATGACTGTTTGATGGTGCTATAGACCTGCACCACCAACATCAGTGATGATGATGCCTGAGGGTGGGGAATAGTGCTGATAATTATATAGTCCTTCTCAACTTGAAAGTGTATGCTGGCGGGGAATCTAATGCAAGACTCAACGTACAGCGGGAAGGTGGAGGAGGGGGTATAATATATACACAGATCACGAGGGTGTCCTTTTGGGATTATAATGCTGTGTATGTGGGGCGGGGAGGGGGGTAATAATACTTGAGTGTGTGCTGTTCGGGAATATAATGCTATGCCCAACTCACCAGAATGTATGAGTGTGTGGGGAGGGGAGGGGGGGTTGTTGAAAGTCTCAGTGTGTCTGGAGCCCAGCAGTTGTGCAGAGATGCCTTCATGATTCCGTGATGAACGACCTTTTTCAGGCCACATGCACAGTGCACGTGCAGATCGCAGACATCAACGACAACGATCCTGTTTTCGGCAGTATCTATCACGTGGTGGTCAGCGAGGGTGCGGCCAACAACACACAACTGCAACTCGTGAGTAACACAACAACACACGATTGCAACTCGTGAGTAACACAACAATACACGACAGCACCTCGTGAGTAACACAACAACACACTACTGCACCCCGTGAGTAAAACAACAATATACGACTGTAACTCGTGAGCAAAACAATAATACACAACTGCAACTCGTGAGTAAAACAACAATACACGACTGCACTTCGTGAGTAAACAAAAATACAACAAAAAATACATAACTGCAACTCGTGAGTAAAACAACAATACACGACTGCACTTCGTGAGTAAAACAACAACACACGACTGCACCTCGTGAGAAGAACAACAACATACGACTGTAACTCGTGAGTAAAACAATAATACACAACTGCAACTCGTGAGTAAAACAATAATACACAGCTGCAACTCGTGAGTAACACAACAACACACGACTGCAACTAGTGAGTAAAACAACAATACACAACTGCAACTAGTGAGTAAAACAGAAACACACGACTGCAGCTAGTGAGTAAAACAATAACACGTGATTGTAACTAGCGAGTAAAACGATAGCAGATGGTCTTTTCACAAGGGATTTTTGTTGTTGGTGGTGGTGGTGGTGGCGGTGGTGGTGGTGATGGTGGTAGTGATGGTGGTGGTGGTGGTGGTGGTGGTGGTGGTGGTGGTGTGTGTGTGTGTGTGTGTGTGTGTGTGTGTGTGTGTGTGTGTGTGTGTGTGTGTGTGTGTGTGTGTGTGTGTGTGTGTGTGTGTGTGTGTGTGTGTGTGTGTTGTTGTTGTTGTTGTTGTTGTTATTATTGTTAACTTCTTGTCGTATGAGGGAGTGTTACGGTTACTGACACTAAGCATGCTATCACACGCACACACTAGTACTGAAGCTTTCATACGTCTTCCCCATTCAACGTGTGTGCTGTTGAGAGAGAGAAATTCAGTACCATTATGCATGGAAAAGAGACGTTTAAGCCTAACGCCTCGATGGCCACACGTGTCTGTTTTAGTCCCCGCCCCTCTCGGTGACGTTGTGTCTGTTTTTGTCCCCGCCCCTCTCGGTGACGTTGTGTCTGTTTTAGTCCCCGCCCCTCACGGTGACGTTGTGTCTGTTTTAGTCCCCGCCCCTCTCGGTGACGTTGTGTCTGTTTTAGTCCCCGACCCTCTCGGTGACGTTAAGTCTGTTTTAGTCCCCGCCCCTCTCGGTGACGTTGTGTCTGTTTTAGTCCCCACCCCTCTCTGTGACGTTGTGTCTGTTTTAGTCCCAGCCCCTCACGGTGACGTTGTGTCTGTTTTAGTCCCCGCCCATCACGGTGACGTTGTGTCTGTTTTAGTCCCAGCCCCTCTCTGTGACGTTGTGTCTGTTTTAGTCCCAGCCCCTCTCTGTGACGTTGTGTCTGTCTTAGACCCAGCTCCTCACGGTGACGTTGTGTCTGTTTTAGTCCCCGCCCCTCTCTGTGACGTTGTGTCTGTTTTAGACCCAGCTCCTCACGGTGACGTTGTGTCTGTTTTAGTCCCCGCCCCTCTCTGTGACGTTGTGTCTGTTTTAGACCCAGCTCCTCACGGTGACGTTGTGTCTGTTTTAGTCCCAGCCCCTCTCTGTGACGTTGTGTCTGTTTTAGACCCAGCTCCTCACGGTGACGTTGTGTCTGTTTTAGTCCCCGCCCCTCTCGGTGACGTTGTGTCTGTTTTAGACCCAGCTCCTCACGGTGACGTTGTGTCTGTTTTAGTCCCCGCCCCTCTCGGTGACGTTGTGTCTGTTTTAGTCCCCGCCCCTCACGGTGACGTTGTGTCTGTTTTAGTCCCCGCCCCTCTCGGTGACGGATGCGGATGAGGGCGTGTTGGGACGCCAGGGAGTGGTCTTCAGCCTTTACAGCCGAGACGGCACGCCCATTCCTTTCCGGGTGGACCCCGACACGGGCCACCTGTTCGTCTACCTGCTCAACGACACCGACCAGCTGGACCGAGAAGTCACACCTGTCTACACGCTGACGGTGAGAAATGTGGCTCCAGCCTGCAGCCTAAAGGGGACCTCAGGCGAGGCAGCGTAGCGGGTCCTGCCGATAGCGAGGGAATGAAAGAATGCACTCACTCACAGCAGTTTCTCTGGCGGTTTGTGGTCTAGTTAGTTAAAGGTCGACGTTGGAAAGTCTCCAAAACACAGCCGTGAACGATACTTGGCATTTGGTAGTTCCTGTCTTTGACGTCATAAACAGAGTCGGCAGCTGTGGCACAGCTGTCTATTACGTCTTTACCCAGCCGTGTTGTTCTTTATTCCTACAGAACGAACAACCCAGCGGCGCTCTGAGAAAGTCAGAGGGGAAGCAAAAAGGTGCTGTTGTTCATAGGTACTGGTACAACAGCTACACGAAGCCTAAGAATGGAAATATTTGCCCGTTTTCAAACTTTCCGGGTCAGCTTGCGACATCCCTGCTGGTCCTCTTCAAGGTAGCACCGTACGCCATCAGACAACGATCGTCTGTTGCTATGGGTTTCCTGGCAACACACGGACAGGTCTGTTGCTATGGGTTTCCTGACAACACACGGACAGGTCTGTTGCTATGGGTTTCCTGGCAACACACGGACAGGTCTGTTGTTATGGGTTTCCTGACAACACACAGACAGGTCTGTTGCTATGGGTTTCCTGGCAACACACGGACAGGTCTGTTGCTATGGTTTTCCTGGCAATACGCAGACAGGCCTGCTGCTATGGATTTCCTGGCAACACGCAGACAGGTCTGTTGCTATGGGTTTCCTAGCAACACGCAGACAGGTCTGTTCCTGTGGTTTTCCAGCTGGTGGCAACACACAGACTGGTCTTTTGCTATGTGTTTCCAGCTGGTTGCAACACAGAGACAGGTCTGTTGTTACGGTTTTCCAACACGTGCCAACACACAGACAAGTCTGCTGCCAGGATTTTCCTGGCAACACACAGCCAGGTCTGTTGCTATGAATTTCCAGCTGATAGCAACACACAGACAAGTTCGTTGCTATGGTTTTCCCGGCAACACACAGACAGGTTTTTTGCTATGGGTTTCCGGGCAACACACAAACAGGTCTGTTGCTATGGTTTTCCAGCTGGTGGCAACATACAGAGATATTTGTTGCTATGGGTTTCCTGGCAACACACAGACAGGTCCGTTGCTATGGTCTTGCAGCTGATGGCAACAGACGACAACGGCTCTGGTTGCAACGGAACTACCACGGTCCATGTCAGTTTGAGCAACGTCAACGACCACCCGCCCGCCTTCCTGCAGCCCCACTACGACCTCAACGTCACAGAGAACGTCGCCCTCCGCCACGTGGTCACCACTTTCAACGCCACGGACAGAGACAGCGACTACAGTTTCTTGATGTTCTACATCTATCCGCCTGCGACTGAGGGTCGGTTCTACCTGAACCCCATGTCAGGTCAGTTCTGTGTGAGTGTTTGTGTCAGGTCAGTTCTGTGTGAATGTTTGTGTCAGGTCAGTTCTGTGTGAATGTTTGTGTCAGGTCAGTTCTGCGTCAGGTCAGTTCTGTGTGAGTGTTTGTGTCAGGTCAGTTCTGTGTGAGTGTTTGTGTCAGGTCAGTTCTGTGTCAGTTTTTGTGTCAGGTCAGTTCCGAGTCAGTTTTTGTGTCAGGTCAGTTCTGTGTGAGTTTTTGTGTCAGGTCAGTTCTGTGTGAGTGTTTGTGT